>BLSH010033838.1:2359162-2369242 GCA_018402905.1 Glandirana rugosa | reverse complement strand
TTTTAAAACCTCCCCACCGTTTGTTTGGACGTGGGGGGCGTGATGGAGGGGGGCCGTGAGTAAGTGTGATTGGGGGGGGCCACGAGTTAGTTCGCTAGTCCTTCCGTCGCTAGGTACTGGAATGTTATACGTCCTCCACGTCCTTCCTCCAACACGTCACTTCTCGGCTCGATCCATGTAACGAAGAGGAGGGTCGGCTTGTCCTTCAACCAGGACTCTGGGCTAACCGGTCCTCAGGATTCTGAGGGACCGGTTAACCCTTAGTCCTGGTCGAAGGACTAACCGGCCCTCCTCTTCGTCCTTCTGTAATCGATTACAATTAAGGGATTACAGTGTGTTCACACACCCGGACATGAAAAATACAGGGTGCCGAACGCATGGATTTCAATGTTTTTTTTTTTTTTTTTTTTAGAAGCATGTGATTAGAGATGGAGGCTCTAATTGGCTTCAAAAAGTACAGGCCCACACACTTGTGTGACATTAGGGAATTAACATTAGCTAATGTCTTCCTGCTTCTCCTCCCGGCCAATCAGGAAGCTGGTCCTGATTCCCAATTGGCCAGGGAGTCTTAGGACTCCTGGCCAATCGGGTCTCAGGACCAACTTCCTGTTCGGCTGGGAGGAGAAGCAATGTACCTAGCTCGGCTCTTCACTGCACAACCTCCTTCCTGCACCTCCTGCATATTGTAAGGTCATGGATCGCTGCCTTCCTGATCGCTTGATTGAGCACCGGGGGGGGTTAGTGTGAATGAGTGCCGGGGGGAGGTAGTGCGGGGGGTGCAGGTTTGTTTGCCACCCCTCCAAAATTTTGAGCACCAGCTGCCACTGGCTGCACATGTGATCAGTTATGACCCACCTCCTTTATCTTCTCCTGGTCCAGGCCAGCTCCAGCCTCTAGCATGCTCTAAAGCAGGGGACTCCTCAACCCCGAGCCGCACTGCCTTCAGGAGGGGTCACATCGGCAGGCAGTGGCAGGGGGGCATTCACCTTCCCCGGGGCTGGGGCTCTGGTGTGTCAGACTGGTGGCACTGGCAGGCTCTGAGTCGCATGTGGCACTGCATCTGGGCAGACTATGGTTGACAAGTGGCACTGCATCTGGGCAGACTATGGTTGGCAAGTGGGACTGCATCAAGGCAGGCTATGGTTGGAAAGTGTCACTGCATCGGGGCAGGCTATGGGTGGCAAGTGGAATGCTGCATCTGGGCAGGCTGTGGGTGGAAAGTGGCACACGGCATCTGGGCAGGCTATGGGTGGCAAGTGGCACTGCATCAGGGCAGGCTATGAGTGGCAAGTGGAACACTGCATATGGGCCGGCTGTGGGTGCAAAGTGGCACACAGCATCTGGGCAGGCTATGGGTGGCAAGTGGCACTGCATCTGAGCAGGCTATGGGTGGCAAGTGACACTACATCTGGACAGGCTATGGGTGGCAAGTGACACTGCATGTGGGCAGGCTATGGGTGGCAAATGACACTATGTCTGGGCAGGCTATGGGTGGGAAGTGACACTGCATCTGGGCAGGCTATGTGTGGCAAGTGACACTGCATCTTTGCAGGCTGCGAGTGGCAAGTGACACTGCATCTGGACAGGCTATGGATGGGAAGTGACACTGCATCAGGGCAGGCTGCAGGTGGCAAGTGACACTGCATCTGGTGGCAAGTGACACACTGCATTGGGTGGCAGGCTATGGGTGGCAAGTGGCACATGGCATCTGGTGGCAGGCAAAGGAGGGAAGTGGCACACTTCATCTAGGGGCAGGTAAAGGAGGCAATTGACACGCTGCATCTGGTGGCATGCGATGGTGGCAAGCTGTATCTGGTGGCAAGTGACAAGCTCAGGGTTTCCACTGATTCTGAATTATGGTAAGTTGAACAATTTCATTATATATTACAATGTAGTCATAGAAATAATGTGATTTCATCACCCTGACACCATATCAAGCATGGTGTCAGAATGATTTAATTGCTAACACCAGCCAAATCAACCACACTTGAATTCCCTGTCAACCCCGAGACTACATTAGCCACAGAACCCCCCCACCCGGTCCTTGTCAACATTTTCTTCCAGAAAACCGGTCCCCCATGCTAAAGTGATCACTTCCTCCTAGCGCTCTATGATAGAGAAAGCCGCGCAGGAAGGAAAGGAGTGACCGATTCCATCGTCTGAGGGTTTTGAAATCAGCTTCTTTTGGGAAGAAATGGGGGTGTCCCTGAATGGCAGTTTGGAAATGTGGTCACCCTAATTTGTGGTGATTTAGGTGCACACTGATCTTGCACTAAGTTTGTATTTTTTTTTAAAACCGTGAATCTGCGTACTTCAAAGAAAAGGCAGCTCAAACTCAAACTTATTTCCCTTTCTGTGGATCTACTCTGTATTTACATCACAGATTAAGGACTGTCAAGCTGCCAACTCACTGCTCGCAGGGGAGACTAAATGCTCTAGTGATACTGTAGAAAACAAAAGAGAAAATTAAGAACATTGAGGAGGGATTACCCCATGGTGCCTGAAGCTAGAGAGAGTTTATTTTAAGGGTTTTATAATGATGATAGGAATCAGTAAATCATTGAATGTCCATAGTCTGGACACAATTGGCCTCCTTTTTTTCCTTTTAAATGTAGCACCCTCTAGGTAGTGAGGCGCTAGAGTGAGGGTTTTTCTCTCTGACAGTGTAGGTAAATTTAGGCAAGCCTAGCTGGTTGCAAGGCCTGTTTGTTTTCATTCTAGGCTTGGAGTGGCTCAGGGTAGCAGCTAGTGACTCACAGGTGGTGTCACTTCTCGGTCACCACCCTTTTCCTTCTAGAAAGTGCTAGAAGGAGAGGAGTGGAAGGGAGGTGTAGCCACCTGGGGTATTCTGAGGAGCCCTGACCAATCCCCAACCTGGATTGGCAGGAGGCAGGCCTTCTCAAATACCCAGGGTCAGCCCACCTGGGGAGGAGTTGTCGGGTGGAAAACCTGGAGATAAAATACTAGGCTTTCGGGGCCTTTGAGGAAGCTCCCCCAGTCGGTGGGGGGGGGGGTTACCTTGGGCCTGGCGCTCGGGTGCAGGACGGAGCCTTTAAGACATTGTATAGGCTTTGGACAAGAGGCACAGGAGGAGCAAGAGAGCTAGTGTTGCCAGGCAAGTCTCCAGGAGGGAACCAACGGTTGCAGCCGGGAGGGCTGGTGAGTGACATGCACAGTTGGGAGAACTGGGGAGGCACGCCTGATAAGGCTAGGAGGCAGGGTGGACTGACAACTCATGGGGCCCCCAGGCAATAGAAGATCATGGGGCCCCCTGCCCACACTCATGCCACACCTGCACAAAGCCCCACCTACTTATTGCACTGTCCACATTACATGCATTTATCACAGACTTTCTCTACACTTTGTTCAACATAAATGCTTAATAAGAAAATAAAGAAAAATAAACTTACATTAACCAGTTAACAACAGCCCTATAGTCAAATGACGGCTACAGTGCGGTTGCTTAACTCTGGGAGGGCGTACTATGACGTCCTTCCATGACCGCGCCTCCCGCGCCCCCTTGGGCACGCACCCAGTAACATCCGTGATCGACGGGTCCAGGGGACATTATTAGTCCCCTTTTTTGATAATTATTTATATAATGCCATATTATACTACAACATATATATGTACATCAGTTACGCTCTGTGCACACCCTTTCCCCTCCCCTTATGGTCCTATATTAGCTCTGTGTGTCCGATAGAATGTCAGCTACACATCTCCCTATCCTTGGCTGACGAAGGAGTGCTGCTACCAGGTCACCGTAGCTTACCAGCTCAGGAAACGTGTCGCATTTGCGTGACGTCATCCGTCCACGCCGCTGATGGTGCTTCTCAAGTCTCGTTTTCCAGATTGTCCGGCAGGAGCTTCCTGCGTGAGTGACGAGTGCTTCAGTGCACACATAGAGGAGACTACACAGCCTGGATCGGATGGACCTCACTTCATCCCTTTTACTAAAGATGTGCCTGATTTTTACCTCTATCATGTGAGTTGCCATTTGGCTATTGTTGAAATAAATTTCTTTACATATTACACTTAGAGGCGCCTCTCTCCTTGTTGCTTTACAGTGCCTTCCAGAGCCTGGGTTCGGCTCCTACCTGATGGCAGCCCTGTGTGTATCTATGGCTTTTTGGACTTGATGTTTTAACTGTATCAAGTATTTTATTACCACATAAAATACATGATACAGTTACATTATTAAACCTGGCTGGTCACATGACATGGAGTCCAGCTGCTGGCTGCCTAGAGTTTGCATTCGGTTGGATATCGGAGCGGAGGGAGGTCTGACTTATGTGATGGTCTGTTAATGTATTGGAGCCCTGGACGTCCGGTGAGGGGAGAAACAGTTCCATTGAGTCTGATTGCCTGGTGTTAATTGAAATGTGTTTGACCGCTCTTATCTAGGGGGTCACATGTTTTAGGGTAAGAGCGGTGTGATCCTGGTGTAGTGTGATGCACTAATTCCTTACTTTATGCACGGAAGCTGGGAACTCTTCTGCTATCCTTCCTCTATTTAAAGATTTATCAGCATTGACAGCGCTGCACTTTATGACTTATTTACAGTTACATTATTGCAGCTGCAGCAAGAATTATACACCCTGTCACACTTACCAGGTGTAGCCTGCCAAGCATGGCCCATTCAAAAGAATGGGGCCACTCTCCAAACACCCTGCAACTGTGTGCAATGCATGCAGTTGCAGCATGCTAGTGTGGGATCCGAGGGGTTAAAATAGGTGGTGAAAAGGCGATAAAATGCCTCCTCACCACCTGCTTTAGCTCCTTGCTCGCTGTGATGCACAATGTTGCAGGGTGCTTGCATGCGTGGCAGGCGCTATACCTGTTAAGTGTCACAGGGTGTAAATTTCTGTTGCAATATGTGTACAGCCCTGACCACTGTAATGGGGTGCGGTTGGGGGTTGGTAAAAAACAGGGCTCATCTATAGGGGTTTTACCACCCCTAAACTGCAAATGTAAACAAGTCCTTACTGTCGTGAGGGACGCCGGGGACAGAGAGGGATGCCGTGCAACGAGGACAGAGAGGGATGTTGGGAACAGAGAGGGACGTCGTGCGACGAGCACAGAGAGGGGCATTGGGGATAGAGAGGGACTCAGTGTGACAAGAACAGAGAGGGACGCTGGGGACAGAGAGGGATGCCGTGTGATGAGGACAGAGAGGGATGCCATGTGACGAGGACAGAGAGGGACGCTGGTCGACAGAGAGGGGCACAGTGTGATGAGGACAGAGAGGGATGCCGTGCGATGAGGACAAAGTGGGATACTGGGGACAGAGAGGGATGCCGTGTGACGAGGACAGAGAGGGACGCCGGGGATAGAGAGGGATGCAGGATACCGGGGACAGAGAGGGACAATGGGGACAGAGAGGCACACCGGGGAAAGAGAGGGATCCTGGGGACAGAGAGGGATGCCGGGGACAGAGAGGAACGAAGTGTGACAAGGACAGAGTGGGACGCCATGGACAGAGAGGGATGCAGGATGCCGAGGACAGAGAGGGACGCCAGGGACAGAGAGGGAAGCCGTGCAAGGAGGACAGAGAGGAGTGTCAGGGAGAGAGAGGGATGCAGTGCGACAAGGACAGAGAGGGACACCAGGGACAGAGGGGGATGCATAATGCCGGGGACAGAGAGGGACACTGGGGACAGGGAGGGACACAGTGCGACAAGGACAGAGAGGGACACCAGGGATAGAGAGGGATGGAGTGTGATGAGGACAGAGAGGGATGGCGGGGACAGAGAGGGATGCAGTGCAACAAGGATAGAGAGGGACGCTGGGAACAGAAAGGGACGGAATGTGATGAGGACAGAGAGGGATGCCAGGGACAGAGAGGGACACCGCCGGGGACAGAGAGGGACGCTGGGGACACAGGGGGACGCCATGGAGGTGGAAGACACAGGGGGGTGACATGAGGGGTGGAGGACACGGGGGGATGCGGTGGGGGTGGAGGATACAAGGGGATGCCGTGGGGGGGAGACACAGGGGGACACATTTGGGGTGGGGGATGACACAGGGGGACCCTGTGGGGGTGGAGGACACAGGAGAACACTGTGCGGGTGGGGGACACCGTGGTAGGGCTCAGGGGGATGCCGTGAGGGGTGAAGAACACAGGAGGATGCCGTGGGGGGACACGGGGGGTTGGGGAGGACACAGGGGGACACTGTGTGGAAGGGAGACACAGGGAGACACTGTGGGGGTAAGGAGGGGAAGACCCAGGGGGACATTGTGGAGGGGGTGACCAGAAGAGTATCATGGGGCCTCCTGTGGTCCTGTTGGGGCCCCTACATCTGTACTGGCTGCCTGGCTGCCGTGCCCCCCCCCCCTCGCAATTGAGGCCACTAAAAAATACAGTGCATACCTGATCTCTGTAATAAGACTTCTCGTTTCGCGGTGCTCCCTGCCAGCCCCTCCTCTCTTCTTGTCAGTCCAAGATGATGTTATGTACAAGCACTGGGGGTGGATGAGAGGGAAGGAGGGAGGGGCCAGCGGGGAGCAGGGACCATGAGAGGTCTTGCAGCCGCTTCCCATTCTAGACTGCAGTAAAGTGCAGTGCTAGTGTTGCAGCCCCTCATGGGGCCCCCGAGCAGTGCCCGAGTGCCTGATGGGTCAGTCCACCCCTGCTGGGAGGATGCAGTTTTGGAAGGGTGTAGAGCCAGGGGTATGGACTGTGGTGTCATGGGCAGTGGAGTCAGGCAGCGGCAGCCAGAAGGGCTGGCAGGGCCTGAAGAGGGCAGACTGGGATCAGTAGTTCACTGTATAGGACAGATAGCACCAGAACTTTCTATCTGCTACACGATAGGGGCCCGCCGTCCCTGCCTGCAAAAGGCAATTGCTGAGGCCTGGCTGAGCCAGTGTCAGGCCTAACCACGTGTGCTAGCTGTGCCTAATCAGTAAGAGATGTGCTGGAGAAAGGAAGAGTAACAGTCCGCAAGTAAGAGAAGTGCTGGAGGAAGCTGGAGGCATGATATGTACAGAGAGTGTACATAGTTGTTCCACTGTAAATGGTACAAATTCTTCACTGGGCATCCCATACTTCCCAAACCCCATCCAAGTTCTATTCCCTCAATAAAACATAAAAAAAACAAAAAAAAAACAAGCACAATGACTCTTCATTGTCTTAGAGTGACTGAGAATCGAATGCCGGGCTGGGCAGAGTGACAGATGGACCACAATACTCAGCAGCCCTTACAGGGGTACCGCTATATAAAGAAAACACTGTTTGGAGTCTACATTGCTACAAGGATCATATTTAAGTGAATCACACCATGGTAAGCATATTTCACTTATCATGCTGTGGTTCAGATAAATAGGATACTTCTGTAAATACAGGTAAGCCCCAGGGCTTTTTTCTGCCTACAGGTGTATTGACTCCTTAAAGCGGTAAAATGACATTGACATTTTTACCTACAAATAAGCCTATAATAAGGCTTACCTGTAGGTAAAAAGAGTATCTCCTAAACCTGTGCGGTTTTCTCACTGCAAGAGGCGCTGACGTCAGCAGGTGCATGCGCAGTGATGTCCCGGCGAAGGCCTGGCGCATAGCGCCGGACCCTGCCGGAAAGTCCGCTGTAAAGACGGGCTCCCGCGCATGCGCGGGAGTGACATCTTGAGGCTCCGTGCCACTTACAGCGCCAGAGCCGCGTACCCGGAAGGATCCACAGAGGGAACATGGCAGCTCCCTCCTCAGGGACCGGGAGCTTCGTTCTTAGGTAAGTCTTTCATAATGTGCTAGTATGCGGAGCATGTTACCTCATTATGCCTCTGCCATGCAGGTGTTTTCTTTTTCTTTTTTTTCTTTAGGGGAGACAACCGCTTTAAAGCTGTAAAATTTGACCATAGCTTGTGATCCTCTTTGCTAAATATCAAGAAAAACCTCCACCTTTCATATATCTACCAGAAGATTGCAGATTTATTTTTCCTGTAATGTCATCTGAAAATCCTTATGCAGACCAACTGCTCATCACATATAAAAATACTCTTTTAAAGCTTTTCACTTTCCAATGTCACATTTAGCAACAAATCAGAGGATGTGATTATCAGGGATATGCAAGATGTAGAAAATGGGCAGAAGTGGTAGTTGTTATCTGTTAGCTTCTGATGAGAACCTTTCCTGTAAGCCTTCATCAAATGCAAAATCCTGATAAATAATTTTGAAATTAAATCTGCGTCTTAGACACTCCAGTAAAGTTTTTTTATTTCCGATGAGCAATTATGTTGCAAAATGTACTTATTTCCTGGGAAGTGCAAGACTTTGCATTTGAATCCTGTTGCAATTTCTACCATTAATCAACCCATGGGAGACAACAGGGCAATATGTGTGGCAATGAGTGTAGAACCTCCTGTTATTTAGAACTGTGCAGTGACCAACACCCCTCCATCTCTCATCAACAGTAATTTCACATGTAACAGGTGTCTAAACTGCATGTCATTTGCCTGCATAAGCTCTCTCCCTCTGTGTTTCTATGTGCAGAGCAGAAGACACATAGGTATCAGAATACACACTGCTAGTCTCCTGTGTCTTCCTGAGGATAAGAAACAAAGCCTATGAGGAGAACAGTGACAACAACCAATAGGGAAGGCTTTTACAGCAGCAACAAGGATATCTGGGAGCAGCAGTGTTTGATGGGATTTGTAGGACTATAGAAGAAATCTGTCCTTGGACTCTGCAATGGAAAGACTCCATTTCCCAGTGTGCTGTGCTGCAGGAAAAGCTCCTTAGAGGAATGATGCTTTGTGGGAGACTTATTTAAGTGAGGGGAGGAGTTTGCTTCTCTTTCTTGGGGACAGAGTGGCTGATGAGTGAGGACCCTGTGTGTTCTTAACAGCTGGGCTGCAGCCTGAGGCCTACTTCCAGCGATCCAGCCAGCTGAATTTCTACAGTGTCCTAGCCAGCTGCGGTGCTACAGTGTTCTGGTGGGTGATCTGCAGAGCCAGCTTACAGACAACTGGGTCTGTTCCTGGAGCAGCAGCAGACACAGCAGCAGCCACATTGATCGATCCAGAGAAAGAGAGAGCTGCATGGAGTGCAGTAGAAGCCGTTTTCCCTAAAGCAAAGAGCAAGCAGACATCATCAGTTCCAGCGTCATCAGCACAGCCTGAGCATCTGGACCGTTTCTGTGATCGGCTGATCAAGGGTGGTGAGCAGACTTAAACCTACCTTTGAGTATACTCAGTTGTGTCTATCCTTCTTTTGTCAGTACAGACTAGTGGATCACAAAATCCTGTGTACAGGTCTTTCTTTAAAAGATAATATATCCTGGAGTCACTAATCACTACCAAGGTTGTATTCTAAAGTTATCTGTGCCCATTTGCAGGAAACAAGGGCACTGCACAGACTGAGTTACATTGAACCCAGTATGCAGACATCATTGATGGTAGTCATCTTTCTGATACTTGTAGTGCCTCGGGATACAAGGCCATTTAGTTAAAAAGACACTGTATACAGATGTAATTTGCCCTTTCACCCTGCTGAGGAAAATCTAGCATTATTCAATTAAAGATTTTAGCCAGTTATGTTATTTGGGCCTGCTACCTAGGAATTTAAGTGCACCAACGAGAATGGCTAGCTGAAGATGCCAAGACCTGTTTAACTTCAAGGGGACTGAAGTTACTATTGCTGTATGGCCTCACACTCATATATTCAGGGCTCTGCATATACAGTGTGTGTGGGACAGCCTATCTGGGAAGCTAAGATATTGACTGTTGATTTGAATACAGTGTTTGTTATTGGGCCTGTGGTGCCAGGAGACAGAAGAGAGGGATATGACATAGAGAGGGTCAGTTTTCTACTCTCCTCCTGCCTGGACTCATAGAGCCAAACTTGAGTAAAGGTAACCAATCTGTTACAGATTGCCATTTTTGTGATGTTCTTGTTATTGAAGGGTTTGCTCTGCTTTTGGGGTTATTCTAGGGTTCTGAATTCCCCAAAATCAGCCTAAATGTACTGTTGAGTTATATTGCTTATAATTAGAGTTGAGCGAACCCGGACTGTAAAGTTCGGGTCCGTACCGAACTTTGGGGTGTCCGGGACCCGGACCCGGACCCGGACTTTTCAAAAAAAGTCCGGGT
>BLSH010033838.1:2335590-2348841 GCA_018402905.1 Glandirana rugosa | reverse complement strand
AAAAACCCAAAAATGAATTCTCATCATCCGTAAACGCGACCACTTTTGCGCAAACCAATCAATAAACGCAGATTGCTATTTTTTTTATCGCAAATATGAGGAAGAATATAAATCGGCCAAAACGGTGAAAAAAAATGTTTTTTTATATTTTTTTTGGGATTTGTATTTTAGGAAAAAGTAAGAAATTTGGGTTTTTTTGCAAAATTGTTGCTCTTCTTTTGTTTATAGCGGCGATCAGAAATGACGCAGCAGTGATCAAATACCACCAAAAGAAAGCTCTATTTGTGGGAAAAAAAGGACGCAAATTTCGTTTGGGTACAACGTCGCACGACCGCGCAATTGTCAGTTAAAGCAACGCAGCGCCGAATCGCAAAAAGGGCTCCGGTCCTAAAGCTGGAAATCCTTCCGGGGCTGAAGTGGTTAAGAGATTATCTGCAGAGAAAGTTTATTTTGGGATGAAGAATATCCACTCAAATATCAAACAGAGAGGATAGTAATGCAACAAGCGTCGCAATGTCCGGTGTAGATTTAAAATTAAGAATTTATTGTCTCTTGAATGATATATGTGTTTGCCATCTGCCCAAACCATGTACAACTTTTAAATTTGAGGATGAGATTGCCCACACATATTTGAGAAACAGAAAATAGGTGGACTAAACTATATAATCAACTGACAGACAATTGTATTTAGTGATGATTCTTGGTTCTGTTCACTCACAAATACCATAAAACACAGAATTACTAGCAATATATTGCCCAAATCCATAAGCAAACTATCATTAAACACTGAAAACATTTGCAAAAATTGACTAGGTTAGGTTACGCGTGGCAAAGCCATCAATGCAACTAAACGCTAAGCTTACAATATTTAAAAATTGGATATCTAAGTCATCAAATGTAATTTCAGTTCAATACCTGACAGAATATGTTAATGGTAGCTGTAATTCTTATGGATTTAATTTGATCTGATTATTTGCAATTATTGAAAATCTATAGGGAGATGTCAGACTTGCAGTGCATGCAAGACAACTGAAGAAGGTTTCTGTGAGTCTTGTGCAAGGAAGGGTAGGGAAATTGATTAAAGCAATAACAAAAAACAGCATTACCTAATGGAGCAAATATTTTAAAGTTATAATATTCTGCAGGAAGTGTTATGAACTACTGACTCACAGGGTGGCCAAGCTTTTACAGATGTTCAGTTTTATGTTTTTTGTTTTTTTTACATTCTACTAAATTGAAATTTACATTTTTTTTTCTTAGTGGTGGATGTGTTCATATAAGCTTGCAATTCGTTCATTCAAAGTTTGCAGTTAGAACAATTATCTTTAGTTGACTGCCATCAACAACGGCCTATCTCCCTGATCTGTTACTGAAATCCCCTGAAAATTCAAACTTGGAGGTGTACACGATGGGGGCACAGGGAGCATACATGAACACTATCCCTACACCACCAAAACTTTTTGCTGTGAGATTTGACATTTCAATAAGATTTTAGGGGAACCAGCAATGCATTGGTAAGGTGATGGGTCGGAGGTTGCACCTTATGGTGCCTTCTGTTAATTGCCTATTTTACCTAATCTTACATAGAGTGACATGGTTACATGTTCTTTTTAAAGGAGAAGTCCAGTCTAACACTAAAACCTCCACATCTATAGACATCCACGATCTAACACTTAACTAATCTAAAACATCAAATATATAGAATTGCGCTAAATCAAACAAATTGCAATAATTGTTCGCAATAAACTTGCAAAACAGTCCACAGGTGATGTGATGAAATGTCCTATATACTCCTGGTGTCAAACTTCACCATCCACCACCTTTTAGTGATCTTGTGCATCAGTACCTCCACCAACAGCTGAAAAACTCGCTTACCAGCTCCTGTGGATCCCTTATTACAAGGGGTCATCTGCGCTTGTGGCTTAAAACCCAGCCAGGGCATTTCTCAGGATCCTGTAACCCTCCTGCACTGGATCACCCCTTATCACCGTATCAAATGCATGAATGTCTCCAAAAAAATCTAAATGCTCTACATAGTGTAAAAAGCTTCTAAAAGTTTATTAAAATGTAAAATATTGTACTTACAGCATCAGCTGACTAAATGCGCCTTAGGTTTGATGTGTTGGCCGGCACACAAACAAGCAAACCCATTCTTCTAGGATATGTGGGACTCCTGGTGATGTCCGCGCATTGCTCCACCCTAGCGCTCAAAAAAACGTGTGGGTTATACCAGAGGAGCTCCCCCTGAAGTTAGCTGTCTCTTTACCCCTCCCTGTCCTCGGTTGATGTCAGTCCCGGCTCTTCCTTCCTCCTCAAAATAACATGGCATTGGGAAGCTGACCCTATCTAACCCTGTAAAGAAGAAATCGTTATACATACTTTTTTGATGCCGCTTTGGTCCGGTCTCCAGCGGTGGAAGCTCTGCAGGGGACACGGTGACGTCACCCATAGAGTTACTATGGGGCTTCCGTTGTTGGCTGTGTCCTCTGCATCCGCCTACTCAGCGAAGCCGCGGCTGACACCTCAGCGTGGGATCGAGTCGGATTGTCACCAGACGCCAGAAAAGGTATGTATACTAATTTCTTTTTTACGGGGCTAGATAGGTTAGTGTTAGATTGTGCATGTCCATAGATGTAGCAATTTTAGTGTTAGGCTGGACTTCTATTTTAACTTTTATCCTTACATAATTAACAAAACATATAATTTGACCATGCATCAACAACACGACTGTCATAGTAAAGTGATTTTGCTATACCTCCCAACTTTTTGAGATGGGAACAAGGGACATCTATTAGCAAAAGTATGTAGGCATAGGACATGCCCCCTGCCGCAAATGCAGCAACCACATCTAAGGAATGGTAATCTGCAATATATTTCATGTTTGTTATTGGATTAATGTATAATTTATTGTTGTAATTTGCATGTTGCCTGTACACAGTTCTTCAAACTTGTTATGTTCATAAACTTTCACACATCCCTTCATGTTCTTGAACAATCAGCATCTACCTTGACATATTCCATGGTGATTGGTTTAAGGTGGTTGTAAAGGCTAAAGGTTTTTTTTTACCTTAATGCATCCTCTGCATTAAGGTAAAAAAAAACCTTTTGGGTGCTGCTCTTCTCCAAGCCCCCCCAAATACTTACCTGAGCCTGATCTCTGTCTAGTGCTGTGTACGAGAGCAGCAGTGCTGCTCTCTCTTTTGTCCTCATCACAGGGAAAATTGATAGACATGGGAGCCATTGGCTCCTGCTGCTGACAATCAAATCCAGTGACAAGGGAGTGGGGGGTGGGCCAAAAGGCACCGTATGTGTGTTAATAGACGTATATATAGTGGCTCAGGAGTGAGCATGCACAAGTACCCCCCCAGGAGGCAGGAGGAGCAAGGAGCACCAGAGGGGAACACCAGAAGAAGAGGAACAGGGCTGCTCTGTGCAAAACCATTGCATAGAGGAGGTAACTATGACATGCTTGTTATTTTAGAAAAATAAAACTTTACTATCACTTTAAGGTGACTGAGCTACCTGTGTGGCTATAAACATTGGGCAATATTCCTAACACTCATTAGAACTGAGAAAAGTACTTGGGTGAGTGACTAACCACTGCTAGCTATATCTAAAGCAACCCTTTGAAAGACATCTTAAGTTATTTAGAAGGATACCTGTCTCAAATATCCTGGTTACTGTTCAATGGCCCTGTGGGCTCAGCCCTCAAGGCAAAGTATTGAGAAACTGTCAAGGATTTTGCTGTTGCTTCGGCCTTCCTCAAAGCTCTCTTGGATAACAGAGCTGATGGGATAATAGCTAAAGACACTGGGGCCCCTTTTGAACCTCCAATATATTTTGCTACAATCACATACTCGGTGCAGAGAAAACCATCTGTTATAAGACAGCATTGGCATGGAGAAGTCAGACTCCACCAAGGGACTGTTAGCTGTGAGAAATCAAGGTGTCAAAGCTTCTTTGGGTAAACTACCTACTCCATGTTCCTATTTCAAATTTATCTTTAATAAAGAAATACATCCAAGGATTGGTTTACCTATATTCTACATTTGAAGGAAGGAAGTTGCTCAGCCATACTATACTAAACAGGTGCAAAATATGTTGTAGCCATGTAGAAATATCTAATTTAACAAGAGAGCTACATGATCATATGATGAAAAATGTTAGATGGAGCAAAAATCCAAAAATATAGCAGCTGAAGATTTATGCAAAATGTAAAGTATACAATAACTCATGGCAACCTTATTTTCTTGTTTTGAATAGCATGGGAAAAGGTGAGAACCACTTTTTTGTTCTAGTTTTTGCTGTTTGTCCTCGGAGAAGTCTAAGCTCACTATTTGTCCTAGTGACCATTTTCTTCAGAACACTTGTCACTAAAGCTGGAGTAAAGCGTATCTTCCAATGGAGACACTTGTTCTAAAGAAAAATGTCAAAGGTGGCATATTCCCTCTTTTTGGGAAAATTTTCACTTGCATCCTGTTGTGTGTCATGGAACAGAATGCGCAGAGAAAGCTCAGTGATGTTGCTGCAAACAGCAATAAACATTACAGAGGTTCCATTCACTTACTACTATAGCCAAAAAAAAATTTTGTCTGGAATTACGCTTTGCCTTTTCCTATAAAAACCATGCATGTTTCTGTCCTTCCCGCACCTTGCTAGCCTTATCATTGGTCAGTGAGACCACTAATTGCATCAATGGACCAATGGACCAACAAGTAGATTAGAAATTCATGAGCCAGCAGGGTCTTTACAGTGCCATGGAGTGCTGTTATGTTACCTCAGGTACCTTTTGGTAATTGCACAAACATGGTGGGATGAAGAGCCCTTTCATGCTTCCCCTTGACCATATTATATATATCGTGATGCAGAGCTAAGGAGAGACATGGGAGGACTTCCCCCTAGATCTACATTGGGTTTAACACTGATTTAGAGGTCTGACAAGGGGCTCCCCAGGCAGATAGCACTAAATGGTGTCCTTGTATAATTCAGGGGCTCTGTATTTTGGCAATGTTGAACCTTTAGACAACAGCATTAAACAATAATATTGGGTTTCATACCAGTGATGCCTATTTTGGATAAAACTTTTATTCAGCCACAGACTGCTGTAATTAAGCCCACTGGGGTGAAATGCATCAGCAAGGGACTTACTGCTGGCTGCCTGTGGCTGAATACATTTTTTTTTCCAGAAGTGACATCATTGGTGTGCGGTCTTCTCTTTGTTGCATTTACAGTACTAGGAACAAGGATGGGCTCCCATTCCGGCATCCAGTATCTGTGTGGTGGACAAGGAGCACTTAGCACATGAAGCTGTGCTGCTTTTTACAGAACATCCACCAATATTAATGGGTGTCATAGGCCTAAGACTCAGGATGACTACTCAGAAACCTGGACCATAAGACCCAGTTGCCTCCGCTTATTAATACTTTTAGTTTTCTTGCTTAATACTAGTTCTTATGTACTTTTTTACCATTTTAAGTTAAATATTGCACAAAATCCTGAGAACGAAGATATTGTGTTTAGTTTTGGAAACAAAATGCCTAGAAATTGAGAAAAGCCACTGGGAGAACTGTGCATTAATGAAGGAAAATCTAGCACTAGTTGACAACAAGCTGTCTATTTTGTCCCTGTATAGACTAGGTAATCCTATGGTATTTCTACCATCTGATAATTACCTGTAGAACAAAGGCAGTGTGGAGACACCTGTACCCCTGGATGCATGGGTTAGCACAGTCCTCATTAAAATGTTATGGTCTGTGCACTCATTTTCCATAGACTGTACACTTCATAAATGCTGCAGTGTTTGAAATGTATAAACATATATCTATGGCAGCCATAAACTTATTGTATATTTGAAAGTGTTATACAGTACATAAGGCATTCTAGGTAAAATGTTAGAATATGGCAGATTTCTTTCCTATCCTAGATTTCTTTCAGATCACTGTGTAGTTACTCATATCGACCAGTCAAATATCATCTTTAATCAGTTTAGATCAGGAATAACAATTAAAAAAACATATTGGTAAGTATAGATTGGTACACTTTTCACATTGATCTTTGTTCCAAGTAAAGACCCAGTTTTCAGGTTGTAATTAAAGAACAGAATATGTAAATTAATTGACATATAATGAAGTTTTGGTTAAATATACATGCTAACTCCATATAATTAAAGTGGTAATAAACCCAAAAACCAAAATGTAATTATTGCAGTTGAACAATCCTTAAAGCAGAACTTCACCATTCAGGGAATGTTGCCTCGCATCCACCCCTCCTCTCCTCCGCTGCAAAAATCGTTCATTTCTTTTTTTGTCCTTTGGTTTGTCTTTTTTTTAATATTTATTTAATTTTCAAAGTAACTAAGGGAAAAAACAAATACAAGATATAGAGCCTGAGGGCCTTGAGTCATAGATTTGAGATACAATGAAAACATGTGGCACAAATAAAGACTCAACAAGGGCAGAAGGAGAGGAAAGGGTGGGGGAGGGATATTATCCGTGTGCAAAAAAAAAGCATAATTTCGTAACTATCAAAAATAAATCGACTGGTAATTAAGTATTATAAAACACAAAGTGCTCTCAGGTGTGGAAGCAGAGCAAAGCATGACCCAGTGAAAATCACAAAGGGGTCATGTAGCAGCTGGAGTAATAATCAAAGCTACCTTTAAACAACATGGGTGTTGTGAAAGGCCAGGAGATCCCTAAGAATTTGGGGACCTAGGGAGGGTGGGTTCAAAGGGCTTTCTCATATCTGGTAGTTTAAGCTTGCCTAAGGAGTTGGTGGGATCTTGTTTCAAGTACCATTCAGTGTAGCGGAAAGGGTGCATATTGGTTGCAAGTTCCTCCTGTGAAAATTTTAACTCCATACATTTTCGCCATCTGGCAAAGAAACGTTGAGTTGAATGAACATTCAATAAGATGGTATCCAGTCTTTCCAGGTTAAAAAGCGACAGTAATGCCCATTTTGTAGCTGGAAGGCATGGCGAAGAGGAATTAATCCAGTTATTCATTATTGTCCTGCGAGCTGCCAGTAGACACACATGAGCCCATTGTGGGAGGTTGGATGAGGTTGTTGATGAGGATGGGGAAGCTGGTACTTCATATCCAAAGAGACACAGTAAAGAATTCTTGGGCAACTTGACCTTAATGACTTTGGTGATATAAGCGAGAACAGAGTCCCAGTAAACAGAGATAGCTGAGCATTTCCATAGGTGGTGAAGTAGCGTAGGGCGTGGTAGTGAGCACCAAGGGCACTGTGCCTGCGTAGAGTCTGCAGGGTTGACGCAGAAAGGGTAGTAAGCCCTGTGAATTATTTTAAATTGGGTTTAACACCATGTCGCTAACACAGTGAGATTATGGATATCGCGGTAGCTCTTTAGAATCTTTTCTGTAAGGTCAATGTCGTTGAAGATTGAAGACCACTTCTGAAATGGAGCAAGGTGGTATTTATCGGAATGATGTATAATGAGCTGAGAGTAGAGACTGGAGATAGAGTAGTCATCATGCACTACATCAATAAAGGACTTTCGAAGTGGATCAACCTGAGAGCCATAGAGCCATATCCTCTGTTTTTTTAAAAACACCTGTCCCCAAGTACCCCCCCTGCATGTCATTTGTCTAGATGAATGACGCACACTTTGGTCGCATTGTCTCCTGGGATATGTACGTCTCATTTCCCAGGTGGCATAGTCCTTTATTGGGAAAGGAGAAGGGGGCGTGCCAGGTGGTGTGGCATCGGTGAATCCTTCGGCTTAACCCAGAAGAGCCGTCAGCTTACCGATGACGTCACAGAAGAAGATGGCGGTGCGGGACCCGGGGGGGGGAGGAAGAAGCAGGTCACAGCAGGACAATGTTGGATCCACTGGGAAGGTGAATCCTCTAAATGTGCAGGACCTGCAAACAGGCGAGTGGGGGGTTAAAAAGGGGGTTAGGGAGCGTAAAGTTCTGATTTAGATTTGGTGGCTGCATTCATTTTCTTTTTTAAGGCATTTTCCTTTATCCTCCACCTGGTGATCTGACCAGTAACACACTTCCTGTCTGATGGAGGAGCAACAGGGACACCCTTGAACAGCAGCATTGTTAGTCTGGGGAGACAGTAGTGTTAGACAAGAAGATTTAGATTTACTAAAAAATGAAAGCTAAACTCCAGCTAACATGTTTTAAGGAGTTATAGAAAACAGTATTTTTCATTTCGGGATAAATGTTTTACTTTAACATAAATAAATAAAAGTTAACTGTTGTAAGAACCCCTATCAGTGGTATATGGTTTGTCTCAAAAAAGTTTTCTGGACAGTTTGTTCTGTATACTGAAAAATAAGACTTACTGGACAAATCACCAGTTGAAAATAATAAAGACTAAGAAAAATGCAATCACCTCATCTAAGAGTTGGTAAACTGATGTATAATTGTTTTTGAGCTTTATTAACCACTTCAGTTCTGGAACGTTTTACCCCCTTCCTTACCAGGCCATTTTTGCAATACGGCACTGACAATTGCGCGGTCATGCAAAGCTGTACCCTAATTGATGCCCTTTTTTTCCCACAAATAGAGCTTTCTTTTAGTGGGATTTGATTATCTCTGCGGTTTTTATTTTTTTGCGCTATAAACAAAAAAAGATTGATAAAAATTACAATAAGCATATATTGATTGGTTTGCACAAAAATGATAGCATCTACAACCTATGGGATAGATTTAGGGACTTTTTATTTTTTAAAATATTTTTACTAGTAATGGCGGTGATCAGCCCTGATTAGCGAGACTGTGACATTGCGGCGGACAAATCTGACACTAAGTGACACTTTTTGGGGACCAGTGACACCAATACAGTGATGAATGCTAAAAAAAATGCACTGTTACTGTATAAAAGACACTGGAAAGGAAGGAGTTAACATCAGGGGCAATCAAAGGATTAAATGTGTTCCCTATGTGTGCTTTCTAACTGTAGGGGGAGTGCTTTGACTAAAGGAAAACAGAGATCTCCATTTTCCTCTTTGGCAGAATGGAGGTCTGCCTTGTTTACATAGGCAGACCGCCAATCTGCCTCTCTATGAACGATCGCCGGGTTCCCGGCGGACATCAAGTCCTCCAGACCCGCTAATAGGCTCCTGCTGTGTCCAATCACAGTGGGGGCTGGGTTCCGCTGGCGCGCGTGCGCACCCCAGAGCCGAAGAAGATGATCACGTACAGTACAGACCAAAAGTTTGGACAGACCAAAAGTTTGGACACACCTTCTCATTCAAAGAGTTTTCTTTATTTTCATGACTATGAAAATTGTAGATTCACACTGAAGGCATCAAAACTATGAATTAACACATGTGGAATTATCTACATAACAAAAAAGTGTGAAACAACTGAAAATATGTCATATTCTAGGTTCTTTAAAGTAGCCACCTTTTGCTTTGATTACTGCTTTGCACACTCTTGGCATTCTCTTGATGAGCTTCAAGAGGTAGTCACCTGAAATGGTTTTCACTTCACAGGTGTGCCCTGTCAGGTTTAATAAGTGTGATTTCTTACCTTATAAATGTTGGGGATTTATTCAAAATTGAAGGCATGCTGAACCAGCATGGCTACCACAGCATCTTGCAGCGACATGCTATTCCATCCGGTTTGCATTTAGTTGGACCATCATTTATTTTTCAACAGGACAATGACCCCAAACACACCTCCAGGCTGTGTAAGGGCTATTTGACCAAGAAGGAGAGTGATGGGGTGCTGCGCCAGATGACCTGGCCTCCACAGTCACCGGAACTGAAACCAATAGAGATGGTTTGGGGTGAGCTGGACTGCAGAGTGAAGGCAAAAGGGCCAACAAGTGCTAAGCATCTCTGGGAACTCCTTCAAGACTGTTGGAAGACCATTTCAGGTGACTACCTCTTGAAGCTCATCAAGAGAATGCCAAGAGTGTGCAAAGCAGTAATCAAAGCAAAAGGTGGCTATTTTGAAGAACCTAGAATATGACGTATTTTCAGTTGTTTCACACTTTTTTGCTATGTAGATAATTCCACATGTGTTATTTCATAGTTTTGATGCCTTCAGTGTGAATCTACAATTTTCATAGTCATGAAAATAAAGAAAACTCTTTGAATGAGAAGGTGTGTCCAAACTTTTGGTCTGTACTGTACATGTTCGTGATTTTGCACTTAAGGGCCGCCCTGCCGCAGTACATATTCTTGGAGCGGTCCTTAAGCTGTTGCCGACCGCCCGCCGTGAATTGACAGCGGCAACATGGCTCTCCTGCTCAAATCTCCGTCACCTGATAGGGTAATCTGATGAGCTCACTGACAAGTACTCAAATCGGATGACAGGTACTCTGATGGGCTCAGACGGGTACTCTTTATTTTAGTGGAGCACAATCACAAGTAATTGGTAACTCACAGTTCTGCTCTCTTCTCCTCACACTGGATCGATGTGTGAGGAGAAGAGCCCAGTAAGAGCCAGTTCACAATGGAGTGGCGCGACTTGCAGGGCGAAGCAAGTCGCCCCGCTCGAGGCGACCTCAGTGCGGCTTGCAAGGGGACTTCTATCCATAGAAGTCAATGCAAGTCGCGCTGAGGTCGCCCCGAAAATAGTGCAGGAACCTTTTTCTAAGTCGGAGTGACCTGAGTCACTCCTATTAGAATGGTTCCCTTGCATTGCATGGAGACGACTTGTGAGACGACTCAAGTCGCCTGACAAGTCGCATCGGTGTGAACCGGCTCTTACAGCGCCTTACTGGCAGATTGTTTACATTTATGACAGGCTGTGATTGGACACAGCCGGTCACGTGGTAAAGAGCCATTTCATTGGCTCTTTACCCTGATCGGGGCTGGGCTTTGTCCGAGGGACAAGCCTTGTCCCCGATCGCCGCGCTGCAAGTCCCTGGGGGTGTGCACAAGCTGCGGCCATGTGCATCAACAAAGTGGCCGGCTGTGATTGGCTCTTTACTCTGAACAAGGAGGGGTTGTGTCCCGAGCGACACGACCAATCGCCCTGCTGCGGGCCCCCAGGGGCTCGCAGTAGCGGCGAAAAGCAGCAGACGTCATATGAAGGGTACCTGCCGACGTCATTTTACAATGGCTCGGTAGGGAACTGGTTAAAGCACGAAAACCATGCATACGGGAAATACATGTTCTCTCTTTAACCACTTGCCGACCGCCCGCCGTCGCATGATGGCGGCAAAGTGGTTCTATATCACAAACCGCGGCTGTGAGATTGCGGATCGTAAGCGCGTGCCGCCGGAGGCGGGCTCATGTGCTACCCGCGATTGCTCCCCCGCATTGACAGAACGGGGGTCCATGTATGTCAGTGGTTCTCAACTCCGTTCCTCGGGACCCACCAACAGGCCAGATTTTAAGTATTACCTTGGGGATATGCAGACTAGAATACTGCAATCACTGAGCAGCAAATGATATCACCTGTGATGTATTTCAGTTATCCTGCAAACCTGGCCTGTTAGTGGGTCCCGAGGACCGGAGTTGAGAACCACTGATGTATGTAAACACACAGATCTCTGTTCTGACAGGGGAAGGAATGTGATCGCAGGTTTCCTGTATATGGGAGCCGCGATCACTCTCCTCCCCCACTCAGCCCAGTCCCCATACAGTTAGTAACACACACAGGGAACACAGTTAACCCTTAGAGCGCCCCCTGCAGGTTAACCCCTTCCCTGCCAGTGATATTTATACAGTAATCAGTGCATTTTTATAGCACTGATCTCTTTATAAATGTCAATGGTCCCAATAAAGTGTCAAAAGTGTCAAATATGTCCTCCGCAATATCGCAGTCCCGTTAAAAATCGCATATCGCCGCCATTACTAGTAAAAAAAAATAATAATAAAAACGCCATAAATCAATTCTCATAGTTTGTAAACGCGATAACTTTTTGCACAAATGAATCAATTTACACTTATTGCGATTTTTTTTTTTTACCAGACATACAGTGGGTATAGAAAATATTCAGACCCCCTTAAATGTTTCACTCTTTGTTATATTGCAGCCATTTGCTAAAATAATTTAAGTTAATTTATGTTCCCTCATTAATGTACAAACAGCTCCCCATATTGACAGAAAAACACAGAATTGTTGACATTTTTGCAGATTTATAAAAAAGAAAAACTGAAATATCACATGGTCCTAAGTAGTGTTGAGCGAACCCGGACTGTAACGTTCGGGTCCGTACCGAACTTTCGGGTGTCCGTGGCACGGACCCGGACCCGGACATTTCAAAAATCGTTCGGGTTCGGTCCGGGGTTCTGCTATTTTACTCCACGTGTTGAGAAGCTGCAGGGCAGCCAATCAACAAGCGTTTCACTGGTTTGCCCTTAGAAGCCATCACAGCCATGCCTACTAATGGCATGGCTGTGATTGGCCAGTGCATCATGTGACCCAGCCTCTTTATAAGCTGGAGTCACAGTGCTGCAGTCACATGCTCCTTGGGTTAGTGTAGGGAAAGGAAGCTGAAAGCTTGAGGGAGAGATTTGAGACATTTTAAGACCTGATCCTGCATCCTGAGATAGATTACTTTACTACTGCTGTCTGTGCTGTTTCTCTGAGGACAGATAGCAGAATTTAGAGATTTCACATACCGCTGCTTTGAGTTGCAGATCAAGCTCTGCATAAAACAACGATCGCTACGATCGTGCTCAACGATCAGATTGTTGGGGGAATTTGAGATTTCAAATACCGCTGCTTTGAGTTACAGATCAAACTCTGCTTAAAACAACGATCCCCACGATCGTGCTTAACGATCAGATTGTTGGGGGAATTTGAGATTTCAAATGCTGCTGCTTAGAGTTGGAGATTGCAGATTAAACTCTGTCTAACGAAACGATCGTACGTTCGTACACAACGATCAGATTGTGGGATCGTACACAACGATCATATTGTGGGAGTAATTTGAGATTTCACATACTGCTGCTTTGAGTGATCTGACTGCACTAGGTAGAGGCTTCTGCTTAGAGGGACAGATTCTTGTTCCAAAACCATTGCCTACTCCTATAGGGCCAGCTGTTGCTGTAAGTGACACATTATTTTTCAAAAAACATCTCCATCTCCTAGTTCAAAAGGGAGAGTTTCCAGGTGTTGCTTAGAGGGACAGATTCTTGTTATAAAACCATTGCCTACTCCTATAGGGCCAGCTGTTGCTGTAAGTGACACATTATTGTTCAAAAATCATCTCCTAGGACAGGGAGATTCGTTGTGGACCCTTGAGAGGGAAAACTTGATCCTCTACTAAAAACTTTTTATTACACAGTGAATGTCGTTGTCGACCGGGATA
>BLSH010033838.1:2271097-2300026 GCA_018402905.1 Glandirana rugosa | reverse complement strand
AGTACAGGTTCGAGGTAAGTGATTCACATAAGATCGGCGTATCTCGGAGCTCTATGCGGCTAGAATACACTTAGTGAATGGAGCTTGGACATGATTTTATAACACTAATAAGGCTCTATGCGGCTAGAATACACTTAGTGAATGGAGCTTGGACATGATGTTATAACACTAATATGGCTCTATGCGGCTATAATACACTTAGTGAATGGAGCTTGCAGATGATTTTAGAACAATTATCTTTCCCTTAAAGCAACAGCTGGAACCTTTCCCTGTACAAGTTGGAGATGATTTTAGAAGAATAATCTTTCCCTTAAAGCAACAGACTCTACCTAGTCCAGTCAGATTGTTCTGTGCAGCAGGATGAGGTCTGCAATCTGTCCCTCAAAGCACCAGTACTAGTATCTCTCCCTATTCCACAATCAGATCGTTCAGTAATGCAGCATGAGATGTTCTGCAATCTGTACCTCACAGAGCCAGCAGCATCCTCTCCCTAAACTATCCTGAGAGCATATGACATGCAGCACAGTGACTCCAGCCCCATATAGAGGCTGGGTCACATGGTGCACTGGCCAATTACAGCCATGCCATTAGTAGGCATGGCTGTGATTGTTTCTCAGGGAATACCAGTGAACACTTGTTGATTGGCTGCCCTTGCCAGCTATTCAACACGTGTAATAAAATACCAGAACCTCGGACCCGAACCCGGACTTTTTTTGAAAAGTCCCGGTTCGGGTCCGGGTCCCAAGACCTCTCAAGCTCCCTCTTTTCCTCCTCCCATGCTCGTCTCCAGGATTTCTCCAGAGCCTCTCCCATACTCTGGAACTCTCTACCTCAACCTGTCTGCCTATCTCCTTCTCTTGCTACCTTCAGGCAATCCCTGAAAGCGCATCTCTTCAGGGAAGCCTATCACACCTCCAGCTAATATTTTACCTCTCCACCAACTCATTCACCACAGTTAGAACCTTTTGTACTACCTGCCCACCCTATTAGATTGTAAGCTCTTGTATTTTATTGGATTGTAACTATTTTGTCTCCCTTTTACATTGTAAAGCCCTTCATAAACTGTTGGCGCTATATAAATCCTGTATAATAATAATAATACCTGAGGAAAAATAGTATTTTTTCACCATGACTTGTTAAATACTGTATGACCTCATATTATCCAGATTTCATACATATAATTACTCAGGCTAGTAAACCCAACCTACTTCAGGCAACTTTACTATAGTTATCCATATAAAAATGCATCCTGTTACAAAATCCCGTCATGCCTACCTCCGCGCCCATACTTCACTGCCACCTCCATCCTCATCATATGGCCCCTTACTCCACAGGCACTTCATTAGTCCCTATATAGTCCCAGCTCTCTTATGTCACCTTTCTGCTCATCATAAAAAATCCATTCTCTGCAAGCAGCTTCACCTACATCTGATTGTATTTCTACATCAAAGCAAACTGCATATTCTTCTGGCCAAAGTTAAAGCAGAGTTCCAACCAAAAGTGGAACTTCCGCTTTAGGTATTCCTCGCCCCCAGACATGCCACAATTGGCAAGTTATTTTTGGGGGGGGGTACCCAGTTTTGACCGGTACCCAGCTCCCACTTCCTGGTCTGGTCGCCTCGCCGCCTAGGCGACTCCTCCCCTCCCCCTAGACGACTCCTCCCTCCTTGCAATCTTCTGGGACATGTCACAAGTCCCAAAAGATTGCCTGCCACTAACAGAGTACAGTGAGACTCACGCATGCGCAGTGAAGCCACAAACTGTCACAGCCGAGTGCCCACACTTACAATTCCTGCGCCGCAGAGACTTTTTTTTAATAAAGAATATAAGTTTTATTAAGTTGAAAAATAATCGGCAGGTACAAAAGTATACAGCTAGTAAGTGCAACATTCACTACAACAAGGATTGATGCATAACGACATGTGTACAACGAGCTTTACAAATATTACCATTACAGTACAGAGGTGAGTCAGGTGATTTTAATCCACAGCAGAATGCAAACACAATTGCACCTTATAGGGTAGGGGGCCAGAGTGGCCATTCAGGGGGTTGGCACCTCATTGCAGGTGGATGAGTCATCCAGCCATCTGCTCCATATTTTATAATATTTGTCTGGGCAGCCTCTATGAACATACAATAGCTTCTTGTAGGGGAGAACATCATTAATTGCCCTGAACCACTGCTGCATGGTGGGACGGGCAGCTCTTAACCAGGTCCTGGCAATCTGCATTCGGGCCAAAAATAGAGTCTCTTGCAGAAACATATTGAGGTATTTTTCCTCTTCTGGTAAGAAGAGGATCCCCAGTAAGCAGCGCCTGGGACGGAGTGTCAGGGGGGAGCCCATTTGGTCATGAAGTGACAACCTGTGCCCAATATCCTTGGATAGAGGGGCAGGACCAGATGAGATGGAAAAAGTTGCTATCGGGATCACCACAGCGCGGGCATAGTGGGCTATAGTGCTGGTCGTACTTGTGGATACATCTGGGCGTAATATAGGATCTGTGCAAGACATACAACTGGGTGAGGCGGTCGGATAGTTTCGGAGATGCGAGCTTACAGTCGGCAAGCACCTCATCCCAGTCATGGCCCGCCATTTCCCCAATGTCCACTGTCCAGCGAGACTTGAGATTGTCTGATAACGTAACTGCATCTGGGGTCACCAGTCGGTGTAGAACTGGGTGATTCATTTCTTGGGATCTTGCCCTAAGATAATTTCCACCATTGGCAGAGATTCCAGCCCAGGGATGGAACCACCAAATTGGGTAGTCAGGGTGCGCCGGAGCTGGAGGCAGCGGAAGAACATACGATCAGAAAGCATGTACTGGTCTTTCAGTGATTGGAATGTTCTGACGGCACCACCATCCAGCACCTGTGAGAGAAGCATTATTTCCTGAGAAATCCATAACTGACAATCTGGGACAATGGATATTTCGGGTAGCTGTGGGTTAGGAACGAAAAGGAGTGGAGCCCAGTGTTACCCCCGTGTTGCACAGCAAGCCACCAGATTTTTTGGTAGTGGGAGAGCATGGAAGTTTTGCTATCAGGGGAGGACGCCCTAGGGGGACCTTGTAACAGGAGCTGAAAGGGGTGGGCAGCTGGACGGGGTAGAGGAGAGTCGATGAGAGTGAGAAACCTAGCTCTATCGTCATGTAAGTAGTAATAGAAATTTGAAAGCTGTGAGGCTACATAATATAAGAGTAGGTCGGGGGCTGCGGTGCCACCCAGGATCCCTGGGCACTTGAGCGTTTTCCATGACAGTTTGTGGCGAGATGGGCCCCAAATGAAAGTGTTAAGAATGGACTCCAGAGCTTTGATCACTCTAAGTGGGATAAACAGTGGAGCATGCCAGAAGACATACAATAGTTTTGGAAGGAGTATCATTTTGACTAGGCTAATGCGTACTGCAACCCCAAGGGGAAGACGAGACCACGTGTGCGTTTTAGTTCTAAAATAGCCATATAGAGGTTCAATATTGAATGTTGTGTAGTCTGTCAGAGAACAGGAAACTTGTATATCCAAGTATTTTATGGTGCTGGCCCGGATGAGGGGAAGAGCCATCTGCGTGGCCGTGAGTACGGAAGCGTCGATGGGCAGGATTTGGGACTTAGACCAGTTGATCTGTAGACTGGAGAAAGTACCAAACCGTTCAATGAGTTGTAACGCAGCCTGCAGAGAGGGGCTGGAGTCCGCCAAATACAGGAGCATATCATCTGCGTATAGACTGACAACCTCGCAGAGCTGTCCGCGACGCAGGCCCTCAACGTTGGGATGGGTCCTAAGAGCAGTGGCAAGGGGCTCCACCGACAGGGCGTAAAGGAGGGGTGAGATGGGGCATCCCTGCCTGGTGCCACGGGAGAGAGAGAAGGGCTCAGACACTCTCCCATTAACCTGAATGTGTGCAGTGGGGGCCTGATATAGGAGCTGAAGCCATTTAATATACCTCGGGCCAAACCCAAACCTATGCAGACATTCCCATAAGTACCCCCATTCAACAGAGTTGAAAGCCTTGGCGGCGTCAAGGCTGATGACAACTCTGGAGCCTGTGTTCTGATGCTGAGCCTGGAGGTTAAGAAAAAGGCGTCTGAGATTAAATGCGGTATTTTTGTTAGGCATGAACCCAGCTTGATCAGGGTGGATCAAGCTAAGGATCACTTTGTTAAGGCGGAGGGCAAGAATCTTGGCAATGATTTTAAAGTCCAGCTGCAAGAGGGAGATAGGACAGTAAGGTTGTAAATATAAGGGATCTTTACCCAGTTCAGGAATAAGAACAATGAGGACCTCACCCATAGACGCGGGGAGGGAAGTGGACTCAAATATATTCGTGTATCAATCTTTTAATTTTGGGACTAGGGTATCTGCAAATTGTTTATAAAATTCTAGGGGCAGCCCATTGGACCCCGGGGCCTTGGCTGGTGGAAGGCTCGCCAAGGCCTCAGCAATACATTCGTTGTAATAGGCACTTCAAGTTGGGAAATTTGAAAGGCGGAGAGCTGAGGGAATGGAGAGCTGAGGGAATTCTATGTTTTGGAGAAAGGAGACTAGTTCTTCTTGGGAATAAGCAGCTTTGGTTGTGTATAATTCTGCGTAGAAGGTCAGGAACTCCGCAGCCACCGATGCAGGGTCGGAGATGGTGGCTCCAGAGGACCGGAGCTCCACAACAACCGGGGGTTGTCTAGGTGAGCCATATAAGCCAAGAGTTTGCCGACCCTCTCGCCATGCTCATAGAAATGCTGTTTAGAAAAGAAGATGCCCTGTCGGGCCCTCTCAATGTGAAGCAGGTTGGTGAGTCTGGCTTGTAGGCGCAGGGATGAGGCAGTGGACGGAGAGGGACTGTCTAGGAACAACTGTACGGCCATTTGTAGGTGCTCCTCTGCCTCGACCAGGAAGCGTTTTGAAGAGGCTTTGTGTCTATTTATAAGCGCCGAGAGGACCATACGGGCATGGAGTTTGAATGATTCCCAGACAGTGCCGGCTGAGGACGAGCCACCATTGGCACGGAAAAAATTGCCCCATTCCCTCTGCAGAGTCTCCAAATCGGGCAGAACAGCGAGCCAAAAAGGATTTAGCCTCCAATTCCGATCTGCGGAAGGGAAGTCGGTATGCAGGGTGATCCAGCAAGGGGAGTGATCGGACAGAATCCTGGCACCAACTCCCGCATCCAGCAGGTGAGGATAAGGTTGATACGGGACATTGTGGAGTGGGTGGAGAAGAAGCAGAAGTATTGTAATTGGGAGGGGTTCTTGTATCTCCACGTATCGGTTAGGGAGAAATCCAAAAGGAATTGGCCAAATCTGGTTAAATTAGGGGAAGGGGCCGCAGGGGCACCAGGGCTTAACCTGTCCATCTGCGGGTCAATGACCATGTTGAAATCACCTAGCCATATAGAGGGCACTGTGGAGTGTTGGTCCATGTAAGATACACCATGTTGTAGAGGGCCAAAGTGGAATGGGGGGGGATATAAAAAACTAGCAGGAGGATTTCAAGGCTGTTTAAAGTAGCATGCAGGAAGAGATATTGGCCCTGAGGATCCGATCGCATGTCATGTAGCTGAAACTGTGTCGTTTTGGCAACCAAAATCGCAACCCCATGGCAATTGGAGGTGAAAGGGGCCTGATAAAGCCATCCCACACAGGGTTTTTTTAAAGACATCAGAGCCTGTCCCACCAAATGGGTCTGCACCAGGACCGAGAAATCCGCCCTGAGTGATTTCAGATGAGACATAACGGCCACTCACTTGGCCCTGGCACACAGGCCCCTGACATTCCAGGTCACTATTTTAATGGGTGCCATAGCTCAGGGGGAGAATGAGATGCAATTGGATCGAGCCAGAGGCTATACAAATATGACATGACAACAGGGCCCATAAGTGAGATAGTGGCAGCCAGTTAAAACATTATTAGTCCACAGGGTAACAGTGGATGCCCGCCCATAGTCGACCCAGAGCCGGACGACAGAATACCACCCTGCACCGCACTGACACAGCAGGGACACACACGCAACACTTGTGTAGTTAAGAGAGAGGACCATTCACGAGGGACGGCCCGCGCACTGCGCAAGCACACTGGCACAGTGAGCATGGGCCACTGGCAGCCCCGATGGAAGAGTCACATAAAGGCACCGTAACAACACAGCATGCTCCCCCGGGGCCCCAGGAGATCCACAGCATACAGAGAGGATGTCACAACAGTCCTGTTCCAGCACACAGCTCTCCCCACCACCATGCATATGGAGGTTGTAAAGAGATGGGATGGTTGAGGTTTGCAATAACCAGTTCATACAAAATGCCTTCAGTATGGGAGAAGCAACAGAAAGTAAAACATTTAACAAGTAACAAGTCATAACGGCACTGGACCAGCAAGTCGGCAGCAACAGGCTGCCATTCCGTACTTGAGGGGGGGGTACGGGCTGGCCAGGGAAACTGAGCTTGGTGCGCCAGGGTGTAGTAGTCCTCTTGGTCTGGGGGCGAACAAAGAAAACTGAAAAGGTGCACAGGGGTGCAAAACACACAGTTCCAAGGAGGGTGCTGTCCTTCGGTGCAAATGAGCCGCTTGTAAAAGGCTCAATGTGGGTGCAAGGGCTTAGGAGGGCCATGAAGCACATGTAGGCAGTACTTAAAGTGAGAACGGTGTTAGGGGTGGTAAAAAAGGGGGGTTGCATAGGCCAGGACAGCCTACGGGTACTCACAGTTAGCAGTCCTCGCGGAGTCTGTAGCAGGGGGAATTATAGGTCACAGGGGGTTGCATCCACAGATCCAAGCTCAGGGGGTTCAATCTGGCAGCCACTAGGCTGGAGCCGGACCGGCCGCATCACGCTGCTCCAGCCAGGTTGGTACAGCATCCGGATCTTCAAAGAAGTGTACTTTGCCGTCGCAAACAACCCGGAGTCTTGCAGGAAAGAGCATAGAATACATCAGGTGAAGGGTCCGGAGTCACCGCTTGACCTCCACAAAGTGGGCCCACTTCTTCTGGACCTCAGCATAAAAATCTGGGAACACCGCAACATGCCCGTTGCTGAATTGAATGTTGCCCTTCTCCAGGGCGAGCCGGAGGACTGCATCCCGGTCACGGTAATTGAGGAACTTTGCGATGAAGGTTCACGGTGGGGCAACGCTGAGGGTGGCGGGGCAGCAAGGCGATGAGCCTGCTCCACAGTGAAGGAGGATGAGAAGGCCTCGCGGCCATAGGTCTTGGTCAGCAGGTTCTCAAGGCTCGCTCGGGAAGGCCCACAAAACGTTGCAGTGAGGCAACCTATTCTCCATATCGTCTTGCTTAGACAGGAGGGCATTCAGCTGGTGTTGGAGCCTTTCAGTAGAGACCTGCAATGGCGGCAGGCTGTCCTCCATGTGGCCAATGTGGCGCTCCATCTCGGTGACTCTCTCGCGGAGCTTGTGGGCGTCCTGCTGGATCAGAGAGATGTCTATCTTGACCTCCTCGATCCGGGCTGTAAGGGTGGATTGACAGATGGAGATGGCATCTAACACTCTGGCAGTCTCTGCGGATACAGGCTCCCCTGTGTCGGCTGGGGAGGAGGCACCATCTTCTTCCCGCGGGTCCCGGCGGTATTTATCCATTTTAGCAAGTGCTTCAGATGCCCTTATTGGCGGTGACATGGCAGGGCAAAGTCTGACGGCATCTGGGTATATATATTTGTGCTTTTAGGAAGGCTTGCGCCCCAAGGACGGGCATTTCAGGATATCAGGAGAGCGGAGCTCTCACTCAGCACGTCTCACTCCATGCAGCTCCAGACCACGCCCGCCGCAGAGACTTTTAATAAAATTAAAAACCAGTGGAACTCCGCTTTAAGTATTTTGAAAGTCTGTATTATCATCAAACTTATGAGTTGTTAACCACACTGCAAAGATGGCTAAATATTTAGTAAAATATGCAACTTGATGGTGCAGTCGTGTCACTTTTGCTTATAGAGTTATTTACAATGAAAATTGTGCCCTATTTCTGCATCTGTTTATATATTGTTGTTTGCTTGCTTCACCTGCTTTTGGGTATGTTCCTATTATTTTGGACAGCCTATTTCCAAAACTACCAAAAATATGTTACCCTTATTATGTTTGTCTTCGTTTTGTGTAAGCGTGTGTAAGCCTCTAAATAATTAGTGAAGTTGATGAACCAAGTACACATCCAGAGAAGAGATTAGGAGTTTCTTACCAGTGTTCTGAGGACCAAGCCAGGCATCAGTATGTCCAAAAAACTTTTTCTTTCATGGATTAAAAAAAAATACTCATAACTCTTTGTTTCTTGTTTCGTCCGCAGTGGATGTGCCCAGGATATACATTTGGCCTCAAAATGACAATGCCCACCACTACTATTAGGCCTATTATGCTATAACAAACTGAAGCAAGCCAAACCAAAAAAATACCCAAAAATTGTCTAGAGAATTTCTGCACAGCATTCTTAACAAAGTCTATAAACAGAGGAAAGTCACCTCTGAAGTTCATCACAATACATAGCAAAAGTGTTATGTACATGTTATCTTGTGAATGATCCTTTGAACCTTTGGTGTGGCTAAAGATTAAAGCGGTAGTAAACCCATGCATTTAACAGGTTAAAAACCAGTCACATTTCCGGCATGTGCTGGAAATGTAACACTCCCATTGGTTGTGCTCTAAACTATACTGTCAAACCATCCAATGGCTGGTGTCATAGCTGATCACATGTGCAGCATCATGGCAGTTGTAGATTAAACAGAGGCCAAGATGGCAGCTTCCTTGGCTGAAAATGATAGGAGGGTTTACTACCACTTTAAGTTGTATTGCATAGCATGCTGGTGTAGTGATTAACACTGATGTTATACAAAACTGGATTTTTGAATTGAGATCTCTCCTGTCCCAATCTCCTTGAGGTTATATATGTACTCTTCAAGAGTCTCTTCTGCAATGATCTATCTACTAAATGTGTATGTGTGCTGGTACAACTGAGCAAAGGGCTTAGATTCTCAGCTTCTCTAGGGCAGTGTTTCTCAGCTCCAGTCTTCAAGGCACACCAACGGATCATGGTTTCAGGATTTTCATTATTTTGCACAGGTGATTTGATCAGTTTCACTGCCTTAGTAATTACCACAGCTGTTTCATCTGAGGGAAATCCTGAAAACATGACCTGTTGGTGTGCCTTGAGGACTGGAGTTAAGAAACACTGCTCTAGGGTAGGAACTAGTGTGTGGTGTACATTTACACTATAATGTGTTGTGAAATACTGTATATTTGAAGGGTGGCAACCTTCTGGTGTAATCGCCTAGGCGCTTACAGCAGAAGTGAGGAGTAAGTATCTTTCAAAACTAGGTAGCAGCTCCCCCTCCAAAAAATTGTGTCCCAAAAGAAGAAAAGGAGGGGTGGGAGGAGGAGTAAGAGTGGAACTTTCATTTTTCAGTGAAGTTCCACATTAAGTTAGCCAGTGAAGGTTATCTCTTAAGGTTAGGTCACCTTTTTAGAAAAAATTACCTAATACCCTACACCAGTGATTCTCAACTTCAGTCCTCAAGTACCCCAAACAAGCCATGTTTTCAGGTTTTCCTTTATCTTGCACAGGTGCTTTAAATCATAGTCAATGACTTACTATTTTTGACAGCTATTTTATCTAAGAGAAATTCCCAAAACATGGACTGTAAGAAATACTTGAGGACCGAGGTTGAGAACCGCTGCCCTATACCATCCCTACTCCCCTACCCCATTCCCTGCAGTATTAACTTATATGAGTGATGAGCTATCAGTGCCCACACAGTTGGTGTAGTGGTCCTGTGATTTGAAATCACTGTTCTTATTCCCCTTATTTCTGTCAGGGATCTGGGGTTTCTCCTTTGTAAGTCTTTAGGGTAGCGAACCGGACTGGCACCTACTGATGGGAGAATATAATGGGCTAGTAGTTGAGGCAGACCAACCTGGAGCAGTGTAGTGCTTGTTTCAGGATTCCAGGGTGGATCAGAGTGCATCTGATTGGTCAGCACTGGCACATGACCACTTCGGATTCACTCTGATCCATCCTAGGAGCCCTATTGAATGCAGGGGAAGAATAGCGGCGATGCTGGATGAGTGTGCACAGACAGCTTATCATCCATGGAGGTAAGTACAGCAGTGACTGATGGGGGGGGGGGGGGGGGGGGGAGTTTCACAGATCAGCTGCGGAGCTGATCTGTGTCTTACTGGTTGCATATGTTTTTTACCTTTGCTGCTGTAGGTCTGCTGAGACATGAGGTCCCACAAGCTTGTGCTCTACTCTGCTCTGGCTGCACTGACTCAGCAGCTATGGATGTTGCCGGCTCCCCTGCTGGTTTATATGCCTTCCTTCCTGCTACTTCCTGTCCAGCCTCCCATGTGTCTTCCTATTTAAATCCCTCTCAGACCAGTCTCTGGTTGCTTGAGCAACACTTGTTCCTGAGCTCCTTCCGTGCTATATTCCTTACCTTACTTCTCGTGGATAGATCTCTTGTGTACCGTCTTGGCTTGTTCCCCTGATTACGTTTATCTGCTGACTGCCCTGACCTTGGATCATTATCCGGCTCTTCTTTTGCTTCATCCATCCATCCGTGCCTGCACTGTGTCTTTAAGTACTCTCCTAGCGAACAGGATGAACCTGGGGTTTGTGACCTGGGGTCAGCATGCAGTTAAGTCCAAACTCCCATGAGGGGTCCCTGACAGAATAATGGCTGGCTCTTAGACTCCACGCCCTGGGGGATCCCGTGTCACCTGATGGTCCGTTAGTTCACCTATTAATTTTTTTATGAAAGGGTGAACTTACACTTTAGGCCTCATACACACGGACGTTTTTTGACGCCGGCGTTTTCTGACGTCTTTTGCAGCTCTCCATGTTAGTCAATGGCCCCATAAAAACGTCAGCGTTTTTGAGCTGTAGGTGGCGTCAGCGTTACTGAGCAGAAAGTAGAACCCACGGCCATCGTGTTCTGAGGCTGTAACGTTTTGACATTTTTTGACGCCGACGCCGCAAAACGCCAACAAACGCCAACTAATGCCAACTAACGCCAACTAATATTGTACCGGCGTTTTTTGACGCCGACGTTTTTAGGTTGAAAAATAGCAGAGGGATGATTTTTTTTTTAAAAAACGCCTATTGACGCCGACGCTCACTTACGCTCACTAACGCAGATGCATAACGCCGAAAACCGCTGATTTTTTTCCGTTGACGTCGGGCCCGACGTTTTGTTTATTTTTAAAGATACACCCATGTGTATGAGGCCTTAAACTCAATTTTTCTACATTAATTGAAGGTTAATATGCTACAACACTCTACTTCATACAGAAATTAAGAAATATTTACAAGTATTTTACTGTGCATATGACTAGAAAATATTTGCCATTAGCAGATAAAATTAGCAATTACCTTTTAAATCATTACCTATTCTAGATTGTAGAATATTTGTACACCATTATCTTTCTGTTAAAGTATAAACTGGTCAACCATGGCCTTATTTGTCAGTGTGACTGTAATTAATTCCTTGCCGACCGCCAACCGCAGGTTGACGGCGACAAGGTGGCTCGATATCGCAAACCGCCGTCATACGACGGAGGCTGCAATATCATGCACTGTGAGCGCGCGCACGCCGCCGGAGGCGCGCTCATGCGCTCACTGTGTTCGGGGGGGAGGGCAGGGAGCGGGTGCGGCGGACTCGATCTCCGCCGGCTACCCGCGATGCCCCCCCCCCCCGGCAGTGAAAGAACGGAGGTCCGTGTAAGTAAACACAGATCTCCGTTCTGTGTGAGGGGGAAGGGCTGTGATCACAGCCTTCCTGTAAATGGAAGCTGTGATCACTCCCCTTCCCCTGCCAGTCAAACACTGTCACAGTTAGAACACACCCAGGGAACAGAGTTAACCCTTACAGTGCCCCCTCCAGGTTAACCCCTTCACTGCCAATGACATTTACACAGTAATCCGTGCATTTTTAAAGCACTGATCGCTGTATAAATGCCAATGGTCCCAAAAAAGTGTCAAAATGGTCCGACATGTCCGCCCCAATATCGCAGTACCGCTAAAAATCGCAGATCGCTGCCGTTACTAATAAAAAATGTAAAAAAAATAAAAACCCCAGAAATGAATTCTCATGATCCGTAAACGCGGCCACTTTTGCGCAAACCAATCAATAAATGCAGATTGCAATTTTTTTTATCACAAATATAAGGAAGAATACAAATCGGCCAAAACCGTTGAATGTGCGTTTTTTTGCGAAATTGTCACTCTTCTTTTGTTTATAGCGGCGATCAGAAATGACGCAGCGGTGATCAAATACCACCAAAAGAAAGCTCTATTTGTGGGATTAAAAGGACGCAAATTTTGTTTGGGTACAACGTCGCACGACCACGCAATTGTCAGCTAAAGCGATGCAGCGCCGAATCGCAAAAAGTGCTCTGGTCCTAAAGTGTGAAATCCTTCCGGGGCTAAAGTGGTTAAAACTTAAAAATCCCAGAAGTAATGTGAGGGCTATACTAAAAGTATTGCGAAGGTGGCATAACTTTTTTATTTAAGTGTAGAGTTGAGCAAACACCTGGATGTTCGGGTTCGGTGGGTTCGGTCGAACTTCGCGAAAAAGTTTGGGTTTGGTACCAAACTTGACCCGAACTTGACCCGGCACCCCAAACTTTTCGTCACAAAAATGACTGTAAAAAAGTCCTGGAAAGTGCTAGAGGGCTGCAAAAGGAAGTAAAATGATTTTAGAACAATAATCTGTCCCTTACAGCAACAGCAGGAACCTGACCCTATAGGAGTAGAAGATGATTTTAGAACAGTAATCTGTCCCTCTAAGCAGTAGACTCTACCTAGTCCAGTCAGATCATTCTGTAATGCAGGATGAGATGTTATTAGATCTGCAATCTGTCCCTAAAAGCAGTAGTAGTAGTAATCTCTACCTAGTCCACAATCAGATTGTTCTGTAATGCAGGATGAGATGTTATTATATCTGCAATCTGTCCCTCACAGCACCGGCAGCATCCTCTCCCTACACTAGCCAGAGAGCATGTGACATGCAGCACTAAGTGACTCCAGCTTATGAAGAGGCTGAGTCACATGATGCACTCGCCAATCACAGCCATGCCATTAGTAGGCATGGCTGTGATGGCTTCTAAGGGCAAACCAGTGAAACACTTGTTGATTGGCTGCCCTGCAGCTATTCAACAGGCGGGATCAAATACCCGAACCCAGAACCCGAACCCAAACTTTTTTTCAAATGTCTGGGCTCGGGTCCGGGTCACGGACACCCCAAAGTTTGGTACGGACCCGAACTTTACAGTTTGCTCAACTCTATTTAAGTGCAATTCCAGTCAAATTCTAACTAAGCCTAAATCTACTCCCATCCTCATTCTAAGCCAATTTTATTTACCCTGTAATAGAAAAGATGTCTATATTTACCTATTTTGAAACCATTCTGACTTCTGGCAATGGCTTCAGTGTAGAGGAGGGACAGCCAGCAATGACTGCCCCATAGTAATGGAGTGACTGACCATCTCTCTTACGGGACTACCTTCCATATGTCATTTACTGCCATGTTTATATGAATGTTTACATGTTCCAGGAGGTATAATTGATGCACAGTTGATGCTATATCTTTGAACTAAGAGATCCTGGGAATACAGGTTTGCTCACCATATGTCATTTATTACCATGCATATATGTTTGATTGCATAGTTTAGGTATGCCTTCTAACTAGGACATCCTGTGAATTTTATGTATGCCATTTAGGTATCTATCTCATCCACTTTGAATAAGTATCTGCCATATTCATTTTTTGAACACTTCAGGTTAGCGCCAACCCCTATATCCAATTTCTGTACTACTACTAGTTTGGTCGCTGTTTGGCTGCTTTCCTTACACTAGCTATAGGCTTAGCGCGGTATACCTCCCCTCTTTCTGTGTACTCACTTTTGTTGCCAGCGGTTTAGACATTAATGGCTGTGTTGAGTTATTTTGAGGGCACAGCAAATTTACACTGTTATACAAGCTGTACACTCACTACTTTACATTGTAGCAAAGTGTTATTTCTTCAGTGTTGTCACAGGAACAGATATAATAAAATATTTACAAAAATGTGAGGGTGTACTTACTTTTGTGAGGTACTGTAAGATAAAAAGTTATCCCCACTTTTGCATTACTTTCAGTATTGCCCTCGCAATAATAATAATATTAGTAATATTAATAATAATAAATAATATATTCTGGTAGAATTAAAACTTTCAGCTCAGTCTTTGCAGGCACAGCTGGTTTTCCCAGTTGTGTTGTGTGTCTATGTGCATTTCTGTCATATTTTATAAGAAAGAAACTGTCCATACATAAGGAACAAGCATAGGAGTTTTCATTAGGAATATTCCAACAATCTGAGCAGTTGTTCCACCCACTGGCTTCTTGCTGGGTGAGGCTGTAGTGATGCATTCATAGTCCTACTTCCGGGAGGGACAGAGGTCAGCACTGCAAACCTTCATCAGCTGTGGTGTAAATTGCATTCCTCTTACAGACTTCACAGGGCTCATCTATAACAGGGAACATTTACAGACCAGAAAACACTAATGAAATTCTTCCTGAATGCAGTGCATAGATTGCATGTCAGAAATTCCGCCCTAAATCCGGTGGAATAGATATGTCAAGTATTAGAAAGGAGCAAATATGGAGCAAGTGTGTAAGTAAAAATATCTGCCATCACTTGAAAAGAACACTTGGATGCTATATAAATCGTATACACAATGTTTTGTGGGCATGCCAGCTTTACATTCCTCATCTCATTGTTACAAAAATCAAGAAGTATTCAGAATGCTGAAATAGGTCAAAACAATCAAATAGAAAGGGATGGGCCGCTCCAGGTGGGATAAGTGTAGCTAACAGCCTCTTGGTGCAGATCCAGTCTGTGGTCTGGGAGACAATCAGGTAACAACAAAGAGGTGCGACTGCACTCCAAGGTCTGAAGCATAAGAAGATGAACTTTATTGAAGTAAAAAATCCATGAAAATGACATTCAAAACATACCAGGACAAAATCGCAGATGTGGCATGCAGATTAACATGTTTCACGACCTACATGTCGCCTAGTCAAAACACAACTAGCAATGAGCCAAACGTACCTGGGTTCAGTTCAAGATCAAGATGGGTTTTGTGAGCATTACTAAAGTTCAGGTGCTGACTCAGAATCCAACTGAAGTAAACAGGAGCTGAATTCCAAGCTTGAAATATTTTGTGTTGGAAAAGCTTGGATCAGTGGAACTATGTATATGGCATACCTGGCCGATGCTCCAGGAAGCTGGAAATCACTGACGTAGACACCACTACTTCAGTGATCACCACTTGCTTCTGGGTTCTGCGGTGAGTGGCTACCCAGCTGTATTCTTAACAAAGGAGGTCTGCCACTCAGCATGGGCACCATCAAGATGTTTGTATTTATTGAATTAATCTGTTGAGATCCGCGCTATAGACGAAAGAAGGCTACAGCGCGGATCTCAATCTCTGGGAGGACGTCTATGTCTCGATGTCCGCTCCTGACCCGCGATCGCCTGCGGAGCTGCAGAACGGGGAACCGCCAATGTAAACAACGCAGTTCGTTCGGTGAGAGGGGGACAAGCAGATCTACTGATCCCTATCACTGGGATCAGTTAGATCTGTTATGCCCCTGACAACCCATCCCCCCCCACAGTTAGAACACATCCAGGGAACACTGTTAGCCCCTTCACTGCCCCCTGCAGGTTAACCCCTTCACTTCCAATGACATTTACACAGTAATCAGTGGACATTTAAATTTCTGATCACTGTATAAATGTCATTGGTCCCAAAAAAGTGTCAAAAATGTCCGACATCCGCCGCAATATCAAAGTCCCGATAAAAATCGCAGATCGCCGCCATTACCAGTAAAAAAAAAAATAATAATAAAAACGCCATAAATCAATTCCCATAGTTTGTAGATGCGATAACTTTTGCGCAAACCAATCAATAAATGCCGATTGCGATTTTTTTTTACCAAAAAAATGTAGAGGAATATAGATCGGCCAAAACCGATGAATAATTTCTTTTTATATTTTATTTTTGGATATTTATTAGAGCAAAAGGTAAAAAATATTGTTCTTTTTTCAAAATCTTCGCACTTTGTTTGTTTATAGCGCAAAAAATAAAAACCGCAGAGGTGATCAAATACCACCAAAATAAAGCTCTATTTGTGGGGAAAAAAGGACATCAATTTAGTTTGGGTACAACGTCGCACGACCACGCAATTGTCATTCAAAATGCGACATCGCTGAAAGCCAAAAATTGGTCTGGGCAGGAGGGGGGTTTAAGTGCCCAGTAAGGAAGAGGTTAATGCAAAGCATTCTCTGATTGTATAAGGTGGTGGTGGGGGGGCTAGTGACATTGCTCTCGCCACCTCGTCCAATCAGAGAACGCTGTGTTTTAAGGCTGTGCTTTCAGAAAATGCAAAGCATTGTGTGAATGGTGCCTCTGCTGAGCAGCCGACCTCCTGTCTTCACAATGCATCAGGCCAGCCTTTCTGGACTTGGATGCAAGTGATAATCAGTGGAGTAGCGGTGTCTACGTCTACTTCAGGGATTTCCAGCTTCCAGGAGCATCAGATATGGTATATACATAGTTACATTGATGCAAGCTGGACCAGTACAACTATGTACAAAATATACCATGCCTGGAATTCACCTTTTGTAAAAAAAAAAAATGGAATGGGGGCCTTGACATTGCCTTGGGGAACATATACCAAAAAATGTAAAACATTTTAAAACATTCCGCTTAAAGGGGAACAGTAATTTTAAATTATACTTAAAGATCAACATTAAAAATGCAAAATTCCTTTAACCTCTTCAGCAACGGAAGGTTTACCTCCCTTCATCAGCTGTGGTGTAAATTGCTTTCCTCTTACAGACTTCACAGGGCTCATCTATAACATCTATAACTTTTTCCCCACAAATAGAGCTTTCTTTTGGTGGTATTTGATCACCTCTGCGGTTTTTATTTTGCGCTATAAACAAAAAAAGACCGACAATTTTGAAAAATAAAAAATATTTTTTACTTTATGCTTTAAAACATACGCAATAACAAAATGTAAAAAATCAAATGTATTCATCAATTTAAGCCAATATGTATTCTGCTACATATTTTTGGTAAAAAAAAAAAAAATCCCAATAAGTGTATACTGATTGGTTTGCGCAAAAGTTATAGAGTCTACAAACTATGGGATATATTTATGGAATTTTTATTTATTTATTTTTATTTTACTAGTAATGGTGGCCATCAGCGATTTTTAGCAGGACTGTGACGTTGGGGCGTACAAATCGGACACCTAATTGACACTTTTGACACTTTTGGGGACCAGTGACACCAATACAGGGATCAGTGCTAACTGCTAGAAAAAAGGAATTGTCACTGGACTAATGACACTGGCAGGGAAGGGGTTTATATCAGGGGGGATCAAAAGACTAAGTGTGTCCCTAGGGGGTGCTTTCTAACTGTGTGGGGGAAGCTTTGACTGGAGGTAGGCAGAGATCTGTGTTTCTGCTTGGCAGAAACACAAGATCTCCATCTTCCCCTCTGGCAGAACAGTGGTCTGCTTTGTTTACATGGGCAGACCGCCATTCTGCCTCTCCTCAGAACCAATCACAGCGGGAGCGGGTCATCGGCGGCGCGCAGGCCGCACACCCTGTACACAAAATCGCATACAGGTATGTGATTACACGCAGGAGGGCCACCCTTCCACAGTATATCTGCGTGGGGCGGTTCAAGCCTGGCAGATACCCTGAACCTGCCTGTAAAGTGCTGCATCTATACAATGTATACAAACTACACCAGAAAAATTGACATTTATATTTTTAAAAAATGCTGTTTAAATTGTAGGTAAGTGACAGCTCCCAGCCGATTTACTTCTATTTGAAAACAAAGCAGCTGGGAATTCCCTTCAGCTATATCAGACCCTTATCCTAAATAAGGGTTTGGTAAAGATGTTAATGGGGGACCCCACCTAAAAAAAAAAAAAAGTGGCGTGGCATTGTCAGGCATCAATCATCGAGACTGAGCTATCCATATTGTTGGATGATATGACACTCTTTAAAGCAGTCTTGCTTGTAAAAAACCGACCACCAGGTGCCGTGAAGTGAAATCCTTGGCCAAATCTCTTTGGTTCCCTGCTATGCTCATTGGCTTCTCTCAGTAATCTCCCCATCACTCAGGATGTAGTAGATGCGTTTTGTCAAGTCTGCTTAAACTCTAGATATCCTACAACACTACTAGAAAAAAATTCTATGGATAAATAAGGCAAAGGGTTTAACTTTTTATTAATAAACACTGTGGGGAATTATCAATTTTCCAAACATTCAATGTGCTCTTTTACTGCAAAATCCTTTGATTGATCTTCAGATTTTCCCCACATGTTTTTTCCATTAGGAGCTATTGGCTAAAGTTTGCCAACATCTGGATTTTCTTTTGAATAAAAAAAATCAGGTTTTAGCAACATTTTTAATATGGTGTAGCAGAACACGTAATATCTGCCAATGGCAGACACACTAAAACATTGTTTTTTTTCAATTACTCCCTATGGAAACCTATATTTACCCAATTGTCCACATTTGCTGCACCTTCAATGAACTGAAAGTACAGATTTAGCCAAGAATATTTACTTGTGTGCGCCATGTGCAGCTGGCATCATAAGACTTTATAAAACTTGTGAATTGTGAGGGGTAAATATGGTTGATCCAGGCATGTGAATGTATTTGGACTTCATAACCTTTATAAATGTATCCCTGAGTTTTGTAAGCACATTGCATAGCAGCTGTCTGTTTTCTAAAATGTAAAAGAAGTTATGTCAAGCAACTTGACAATTACCAAGAATGACAGATGTGTAAAAAATAAGGTCTGACAGAAGAAATTCTATACTTTAGAATGACACAGTCAGAACCTGACCCTAATCAGATGGGGGAAGGGAGGAGTCCGATGACATAGCGTAGCATCATCAGAGCCGACCGCGCTCGAACCCCGCCCCACGATCTCTGCACGCGGACGCCGAAAGGCTAGCTGGGGAACCGCTGGAAGATGAGCCGCTCAATGGAGGAGGGAGCTGGACACCTAAGCCCAGGAAGACCCTAAGAGAAATCCCAGGAGTGGTAGATACAGTGGTGTATCATCCATGGGTGCAAGGTGTTCACTGAACACGGGCCCAGAGGGGTGGGGGGGCCCACAGGGGGTAGGGGGGCCCACAGTGCTCTGACCAACACTGCACGTAAGGATGATCTGTCCATGGTTGAAAGCCGGGGATTATTGGTGAGGTGTGGGTTTGCACACGCGTCCACTAATTTCATGATACGCCCCTGGGTAGATATGTGACCAGTGGTTACACTGGTTTTGTATCACTGAAATATGTGAACTATGTCAACTGTCTGTACTGCTTATTTGTAGCTAAGACTTCAGTAAAGTAGCCTGATGGACTGACGTCCTTATAACAAACTTAGAAGATAGTGAAATGTGAGAAGCAGAGCCTAGTAAAATGGACACATAGGTGATAGAGACAGAGGGAGAGTGCTTAAACAGTGTGGTTTGATGTGCTATTTATAAAGTTAGTGAAGCAGTAGATGCACAGAAAAGGAGTCTGTCCATATGGTATACAAAACCGCTTAAAGAGCCAGAGAAATGGAAATGGAAATGGAAATCAGATCAATCTGTATTTCCCTACGCCTGAATCCAGGTCCCCCATAAATATATGGGGAAAGGAACTAATACTATTGAGAAGGTCCAGGAGATATTGATTGATTAAGGACCGGGAGAAGTGGTTATAAATCTACCTGCGTTGGTTTATGCTAGCACCTCTATGTACATATTGGAAGAAGAATAAGCTGGGTAGTTGCTGAGACAGCTGAATTTATATCGAAGGCATATTAAAATACATAATACATTGAATAATATTGCGCCACCTCGGACAGGTTAAAAATCGCTAGGCGGTAAAATAAGTGGACCATAAAGCTGGAAGACAAAGAGGCGGAGGATTAGAGAGACTGGAACAAGGGATCTCCGTGGTAGCCTCTATAGCCCATATAGCTGGGGCTTTACTCCCCTCTACCACTTGTCCTCATTAGATTACCCCCCCTTTTTTTTTTTGCCCGGCATAAAGAGAGAAGATGGCGACAAGGGGGAAAACAAATAAAGGGGGAACAAGTAAAATCAACCAGACCACCTCTAGCCCAGGAGGGATTTAGAGATATATGGCTGCAGAAACAAGTATAATGGAGAAGTCCCGCCCGGGAAGCAATGGGAGGAGGACATAATGAGGGGGCAACCCCAAAGATAGGGAACCCCAGGATACTCCCCCCAGAAGCGACAAAGCACAAAAAGGACAAGTAGAGGACCCAAAGAAGAAAGGAAGTATAAACCAATTGATCATAGAGGGACAAGGTAGAGAGACTCAGGTAAGCCTCCCTCAAATTAAGGAGGCCCTGACAGAAATGTTAATGGAGATCTCATTAAAAAACGAGATTGGAACGATAAGGCCTGACATTAATCAGGTCCTACAACGGGTAGAGGAAACAGAAGAGAGGCTGGATGTATATGAAAGGAGATTAGAAGAGCTAAGCGAACAGATGAAGGCACTCCAAAGATCTAATAGAGTCATCACCTACAGGTTGGAAGACCAAGAAAATCGGAGCCGTAGAAGGAATCTGCGAATTAAAGGGCTACCTGAGAGATATAAGGACGAGGAACTGGGAGGGGTGATGCAAGATCTTTTTAAACCCATACTGAAAAAAGGAGATTTAGAGGAGGTAAAAATGGATAGGGTGCATAGGATTATACGAAAATGGGCTAACGGAGGGGATAGCCCCAGAGACGTCATCACACGCTTCCATTATGTAGAAGAGAAGACATCTATTATGGAGAAACTACGGAAAATGCCGGAAATCACCTACAAGGGAGAAAAAATACAGATATACTCTGATCTGTCAGCAGAAACACTGATGAGGAAAATACTTCTCAAACCTCTCACAGAAACTATGCGACAGGCAAATATAATGTATTGGTGGGGATTCCCCGCAAGAAAGGACGGCAGTTTTAAGATTCCCTGAAGATTTAAAAGAATTCTGTATCAAACTAGACTTCCGACCACCCCCCCTGCCGGGATGGGAAGAAGAGGATAACATGCAGAGTTCCCTGAGGGGTTATAGGAGATGGACTCGCCAAGAAGGGAGAGGGGGAGGGAAATAACCAGAAGGAACTGTGACGGAAGTGTATACTTAGATCTAGGGGGACTGCCTTCCCTTCCTTTTTGTCCTTTTTTTTTTTTTTTATCTCCTCCTTTTCCTGTTTGGCTGTTTTGGATTTGGGGATCTTCCTAAGAAACAGGGGAGGTGGATAGATGGGTAGAGGGAAAAGAGGAGATTTTAGCAGAGAATGGAAGACGTGTGGGAAGGGGGGGGGGGGGAGCGGCGGGTGGGTGGGACTCAGAGATCTTCCCTTCGAGGTAATGAGGGAAGCTGGCCCCATATGTCGAATGGACTGAAAATGGCTGTTCACCCACCCATGGGATGGGTGGGGAGGGGGGAGGGAAAGGGATTTTTTGGGGATCAGGGAACTCTCTCATTCCGCATCTCCCTCCGCTTAAGAAGGGGGGATGACGATCACTGGGAAATCAAGAAAACTAAGGATGAAAGATCAATGGGACGGATAAATATTTTGACATATAATGTACGGGGCTTGAATACGGTGGAAAAAAGATATAAAGTAAATAGGGAATTACAATGTTATAAGGCAGACGTGATTGGCCTCCAAGAGACACACATGCCTCAGGAGCTAAGCTGGCTTCGCATGAGTTCCCAAACTGGTATTACGGAGACTCAACATCAGGTAGAGCAAGAGGAGTAGCCATCGGTTTTAATAAAAATATAGTGTTTTCCATAAAAGATCTAAGGGCAGATTATGAAGGGAGATCACTGTGGAAAATTAATGAATGTAGAATGCACTATTGCAAATATCTATTCCCCCAATAAAGAACCGGGGAAATTTCTGAGGAGAATATTGGGGGGCTGATGGCGTTTAAAGAGGGAACCCTCATAATAATGGGAGATTTCAATATGTGTTTAGATCCACAAGTAGATGCATCAAGGCCCCAGGGAGGGCGGACAAAACGGAGCCAGGGGGAGATAAAGAGCTTACTGTTAAGCTACCAGTTGGTAGACACGTGGAGAATAAAAAACCCAGGAAAAAGAGACTTTACATATTACTCGGCGGTGCATAAATCCTACTCCAGATTGGACTACGTACTGATGGAAGATAGAGAGCTCCCCAGGTTAAAGAAAGCGGAGATTAAAGCTACGACTCTATCCGATCATGCACCGGTCTGGGTGCAGATGGAGGCGGAAATGCAGACACAGAAAGAGTGGAACTGGAAGCTAAATGATTTACTCATATTGGATCCCAAATTAAAAGGGAAGATAAAAGAAGAACTAGAGGACTTTTTTCAATCAACGACACTCCGGAAACCGCGCGCTCCCTACTGTGGGAAACACATAAAGTATATATAAGAGGCATCCTCATTGGCCTAGGAGCAAAAAAGAAAAAAGAGAGAACGGAAAAAAAACTCAATTTATATAGGGAAATTCAAGAGCTGGAATCCCGGACTAGATCATTAGGAATTCCAGTGAAAAAGGAATTAATTAAGAAAAAGGAGGAGCTGGCGGAGTTGGTAGAGATGGATAGAAAACAGGCCTTCCATTTATTGACAAAGGAGAAATATCAGTGGGGCAATAGACCAGGCAAATGGTTAGCAAGGGCAGTAAAGGAGAAGAAAAGTAGGACATTCATACCCAGGATAAAAAATTGGAGGAGAGATCGTGCACTTATCACCAGAAATTGCCAGGGTTTTTCATCAATACTACAGGAGATTATACAATGTTAGAAATAAAAAAGAAAAAGCAGAACCCCCTGATAGGGAAACTCAAGAAAAGTCAGAATATCTTGAAAAGATTGAGCTCCCGAAAATACCAGATGAAGAATTAGAATATTTGAGCGACCCAATAACACAGGAAGAAGTAAAAGGAGCCATTAAGGGGATGACCCTAGGAAAAAGCCCTGGACCTGACGGGTTTTCATTGATGTATTACAAAAAAATCCAGAATATTCTTGCCCCAAAACTAAGTGAATATTACAATAAGCTGGCAGAGGGCGAAATAATAAGAGAAGAAGCCTTAATGGCACACATAACTCTGATTCACAAAGAAGTTAAAGATCGGGACCTCCCAGAAAGTTATCGACTAATATCCCTGGTGAATATAGACATGAAGATATATGCAAAAATTATAGCAGAAAGACTAAAACCCTTACTGCCAAGATGGATACAGGAAGACCAGACGGGATTCGTGGAAGGAAGGGAAGGGAAAGACAATTGCCTTAGGACATTGCTGGTGATACAGGAAGCAGAGAGGGGTGGAACCCCGGTCGCCCTGATGTCGATTGATACCGAAAAGGCTTTTGATCGGGTCAACTGGGGTTTTATGAAAGAGACCTTGACAAGATTGGGGATTGGAGATAAGATGTTGAGGTGGATTATGGCCCTGTATCAACACCCTAGGGCAAAAATCAGGGTAAATGGAATACTCTCGCCAGCCCTAGAGTTGTTTAACGGAATGAGGCAGGGATGCCCTCTCTCGCCGATTCTGTTTGTATTGGCACTGGAACCCCTAATGGCAGCAATGCGTAAAAATGGTAACATACAGGGGATCAGAATCTGCGAGAGAGAACATAAGATAGTGGCATTCGCGGATGACGTATTATTGTATATCACTAATCCCGCGATAGCGATACCAAATATAGTAAAAGAATTGGACCAATATGAGAAGGTATCAAATTTCAAAATAAACGCATCTAAAACAGAGATCCTGAATATATCCATTCGGGAAAAAGAACAGCGGGCCATACAACAAAAATTCTCCTTTAGGTGGTGAGGAGATGAAATTGATTACTTAGGGATTAAATTAACACCTTAAAGGGTGTATACAGTATTAATTACATCCCCATGTTTAGAGTTGATAGAACCTCTGGAAGTTCGGGTTCTGCAGGTTCGGCCGAACTTCGGGTCAAAGTCCAGGTTCGGGTCCGGACTTGACCCTAACTTTGACCCGGACCCTGAACCCCATTGAAATCAATGCGGACCCAAACTTTTAGGCACAAAAATGGCTGTAACAAAGTCCTGGAAAGTCCTAGAGGTCTGCAAAATGAAGGAAAATGGGGGTAAGGGTCGGACAAGTGAACAAAGAAATGGGGATAGGCAAATAACTTAAAATCATTTTTAAGCTAAAATCACATAAAAAAATCAAAAATGGAGGTGGATGTAGAGTTGGAGGTTGAGGAGGCGGTGAAAGTGGCGGTGGAGGAGGAGGAGGTAGCTAACACTGTTTTTTTTTATTTTTGGAATTTTTTTGTTTTTTTTTAAACCAGCAATGTAGATGCACTTTTTAATTTTGTGCAAGAAACAATAATCTGTCCCTTTAAGCAACAGTAGGAACCTCTCCCTATAAAACTATGCAGCTGAAACAGGCTTTTCCCACACACGTTGAAGATGATTTTAGAACACTAATATGGCTCTATGCGGCTGAAACAGGTTTTTCCCACACATTGTGAAGATGATTTTAGAACACTAATATGGCTCTATGCGGCTGAAACAGGCTTTTCCCACACACTGTAAAGATGATTTTAGAACACTAATAAGGCTCTATGCGGCTGAAACAGGCTTTTCCCACACACTGTAATGATGATTTTAGAACACTAATCTTTCCCTTAAAGCAACAGCTGGAACCTTTCCCTGTACAACTTGATGATGATTTTAGAAGAATAATCTTTCCCTTAAAGCAACAGACCCTACCTATTCCAGTCAGATCGTTCTGTGCAGCAGGATGAGGTATGCAATCTGTCCCTCAAAGCAGCAGTACTAGTATCTCTCCCTATTCCACAATCAGATCGTTCAGTAATGCAGGATGAGATGTTCTGCAATCTGTCCCTCACAGAGCCAGCAGCATCCTCTCCCTAAACCATCCTGAGAGCATATGACATGCAGGACAGTGACTCCAGCCCCATATAGAGGCTGGGTCACATGGTGCACTGGCCAATCACAGTCATGCCATTAGTAGGCATGGCCGTGATGGCTTCTAGGGAAAACCAGTGAAACACTTGTTGATTGGCTGCCCTTGGCAGCTTTTCAACACGTGGAATAAAATACCAGAACCCCGGACCCGAACCCGGACTTTTTTTGAAAAGTCCAGGTTCGGGTCCGGGTCCCGAACACCCAAAAGTTCGGTACGGACCCGAACTTTACAGTTCGGGTTCGCTCAACTCTACCCATGTTGAATAAAGTTAAGGACCAACTGAGACAGATGAAATGGAGACCCCTTTCCTGGATGGGGAGTGTGAACGCCTTAAAAATGTTAATTCTACCAAGATTGATATATCTGTTCCAGATGATTCCGGTCCCTGTTCCAAAACCATTTTTTAGGAAATTAAGAACAATCACGACAAAATACATATGGGCAAATAAACACCTGAGGGTAGCATATGCACAGATGGTAAAGGATAAAAACGCAGGGGGGCTAGCGCCACCAGACTATGAAAAATATTATCAGGTTATAATATTGGCCAGAGTAGTGAATTGGACACATAACAAGGGAAGAAAGGCATGGGTGGACATAGAAATGGCACTAAGTAAAATAGATTTGGGAAAAATTATATGGATACCAAAGAAATTCAGAGAATTAGCAAATAGCACTAGTACACTAACAAAAAACACACTGAAAATATGGGACACTATAAATAGGAAAAATAGATGGGAATACAATGCACCTTTAATATCTTTGTTAGACACAAATTATTTCAAACCGGGGAAAGATGAATGTTTAGATTTCACTAGATGGGCAAAAAAGGAAGAAATATATCTTCTGGATATTATGGAGGGGAACATAATCTGCACATATAAGAGATCACACAAAAATAGGGTACTAGACCTCTAGATAAATGGAGATATTCACAAATTAAACACTTTACACAAACAATACCCCAACCACCCCAAGAAAATATGAGATCAATAGAGAAATTAATAAGTACACCCCAGAGTTTAAAGCACCCGATATCCAAAATATATAAAATCTTGGTGAACGAGGTAGAACCCAAAATCCCTATGTTTTTAGGAAGATGGGAGGAAGAAATAGGGATGATACAAGAAGAGGAAATTAGAGATAAGATATTAAGATTGAATTCCAATACTGCAAGAGACCAAGGAACAAGAGAATTAAGTTATAAACTATTGGCAAGATGGTATATAACACCACGGAGAGAACAGAGGATCCGAGGGGCAGGCCCCCTAAACTGCTGGAGGGGATCCGACGCCCCGGGTACCTATGTGTATTGGCCCTTGTGACCAAGTCGGAAGTGACGAAATGCGTCAGTGGCGTGGCCATACGACGACCTGGACGGAGCTGCTCTGACCCGAACGCACCAGCGATCCGAGCGTGACGCTAACAACCTGGAGTTGGTGGATGGGCACGATCGAACCGCGGATCGGGGAGGACAACTTAGATGTTGGATTTCTGCTTGTAACTTCCAAGCTTATGTAAGCGCATTTTTTTATTAAATATTTTAGTGTTTTAAGTGATACACTATGGGAGTTTTTCTTTTCTGCTTGCCTCCTGTATGAGCATTGAGGGAGTTGAAGAGATAGCAAGAGCTTGTTAAAGCAGATTTCCCAGAATTCGGAGGTATATAACCGGTGGATGCAGTGCTTGACAGGCGAACTTGATGGGCTGTTTAACCCCTAACGTTCTGGTGAGCCTCAGTGTGTGTAGTTCATTCACGTGGTGACACAGGTGGAGTATTTAACTGTGGAAGACTTGATTTTGCTGCACTGAAGAAATTCACTTTATGGACTGTTAGAGCACATATAATTTTTTTTTCTTGGATGTGTTTTGTTCACATACAACTGCGCCGCTTATAGGACTATTGATTTTAGTTTTACACATTTTTGACCCGGGTACCTATGCATATATATGGTGGAATTGTCCAAAAATAGGAAAATACTGGAATGAGATAGTTGGAAATATTTATATGATCACGGGTGAACAAATTAAAATGGGCCCTTGGGAGTGTCTATTTCACCTAACAGAAAAACCGGAAAAACAATATAGAAACACACTGATACCAATATTACTAAATGCTGCAAAGAGTCTGATACCTAAGAAGTGGAAAACCACAGAGACCCCATCATTGACAGAGTGGGTACAGAAAGTAGAGTGGATAAGAACATTGGAAGAATCAATCTGTGGAGCAGAAGATGCATTGGAAAAATATCAGAAGATATGGGAGAAGTGGCTCGATTTTAAAAAATCGGGAGTCTATGTGGACATGATGGTGAAGACGGGAAGGTAGGGAAGGTCCCTTAGATACGGTCCCAACTGACTCGCTCTGATCGTCTGTCATTTAGGGAAGACATGTAAAATGCGTAAGGAGAGGGGAGATGCGGAGAGAGGAAGGGTGGGGAGGGTGTATTAAAGCAATATACAGGCGGTCCCCGGGTTACAAACAAGATAGGGACTGTAGGTTTGTTCATAAGTTGAATTTGTTTGTAAGTGGGAACAGGTACATTTTTTGAGTGTAGCTCCAGCCAAAAAAAACTATTTTTAAGCATTTTAAATAGCATAGGGAAGGGATAACACCCCTGTAATGTTTGTTTTGCTGTCTATGTTTCTGTTCAGAAGATGTCACCTCACTTCCTGTTCCAATAATAATTGGATTTTGAAAATTTTGGGTTGTTGTGGAAACAAACCTTGGCGATAAAGCATCAGTGGAGACCTCTTTTTCCCATAATAACTCTTACAGGAGTGAATTTCCCTTCCTAGGGGAAGATTTCCTGTCACTTCCTGTTGTCCCCCTCTGTTTGTAAGTAGGAGTCGTTTGTAAGTCAGATGTTTGTAACTAGGGGACCACCTGTAAGAGGGAATGTCTCTGATACTTCTGGAAATCAAATGGCATGGGTTATATATAATATAAATAAAGATGAGAAAGAAATAGCCACGATGATGAAAGTTCTTGTCAGACGGGAAAATTAATGATAAATTCAAGGGTCTCTAAAGGGACTTACTGAAGTGGAGAAAAAAAAAGAACCTGACCCTAATCCCACTAAAAATCTGTGATATGATCTGAACGAGAAATCCAAAAATATACAGTAATTGAAACCATTCTGCATACAGCAATGTTCCAAAATATTGCATAATCACTGCACATTTCTGATCAGGAGCTACAAAAGCATATAGTAGGGGTTACCAAAAATTTAAAAAATAAAGAAATCCAAATGTGAAGCCAAAAAGTGTTTCTTTGATTATAATGGATGTGGATACCAAATTCTTAATGATAAACCATACAGCACCAAAAATGGCTTACCAGAATCATATGATCCTCAATTAAGAGTGGTCAACCAGTGCTTGTGTATCAATACAAAAATTGTATGCAAGCCGGCATGTGGATGAAGCTTGCCTTTTAGTTACACAAAGCCACAGGTTTTCATTGTGCACCACTACAACATTATATCTGACAACTAACAACTAGAGTTGAGCGAACCTCTGGAAGTTCGGGTTCTGCTGGTCCGGCCGAACTTCGGGACAAAGTCCGGGTCCGGGTCCGGACGGAACCCGAACGATCGCACGGACAATGAACCCCATTGAAATCAATGGGGACCCGAACTTTTAGGCACAAAAATGGCTGTAACAAAGTCCTGGAAAGCCCTAGAGGGCTGCAAAAGGAAGTAAAATGGGGGTAGGGCAAGTGCCCTACAAAAAAATGGGGACAGGGAAATAACTTTAAATATTTTTAAAAAAATAAAAACATAAAAAAAGCAAAAATGGAGGTGAATGTGGATCATCTTCAAACTGTGTCTGAAAAGTATTAATTAACAGTAGAAGCCATATAACTGTTCTAAAATGATCTTC
>BLSH010033838.1:2234447-2253249 GCA_018402905.1 Glandirana rugosa | reverse complement strand
TTTCTGAATGGCCCAACGGTAGGGGAAGGAGGAGGGCGGTCGCTACCTGATCATTCGGAGGTGGGGACGGGTACCTGCTCCCTTCCAAGAGGTACCAACTGTGGCACCGGAGGGGGGGAGGAGGCAAATAAGCGGAGCTTCCGCTTTGGGTGGAACACCGCTTTAAGGTAATGTTCAGGGCCAGGGTGCACTTGTTTCCATTGACTGCTGCAAAAGTATATACTGTCCATAGGGTTTACAGCTGAGTCCACAGATAATCCCATATTTCTGTTTAGTTGTTTTTTATATCTCTGGACTCCTGCATATATCATGCTTTGTTATATTTGTATCTTATATATGTTTCTTCATAGTATGATGAAGATGTACTGAATGGACATTTTGTCTTTGTCCTATACTCTGTTTACATGTAAGCATTGTTTGTTTTTTACAATAAAGCTACTTTAAAAAAAAAAAAACTTTACAAGGTTTCAGTGACAACTGACATCACAATGCCATAATATAATTCTTCGGTGCAGAATGCCATATACAGGAGTGGGCATTCTGTTGTAGTCATTTAGGAGCGGAAGGCCAGCACATCATTTTGTAGGCCATCTTACCTTTGCACCACCTCTTCTTGGGAGCTTCACAGAGTTAGGACCACTTCCTCCATACAGTATATACTAAGTCCACAGGATTCAACTTCAATCACAGAGTATAATCAAGGTAGTGGTACCTTGATGGGCAGCTAAACTTTACCACTCTGTACCATTTGCAGGTCTTTCCCGGGACAGACTAACTACCCCATTCCCTTCAAAGCTTTATCGGTTACAGAGACATTTACAGTGTAACTTGCCCAATGTATACATTTTCAATGGTTTCTGAAAATTGCAAATTATACAATATAATTCTTCGAAAGTGCAGATCATGTTCCATAGTGAGGTTCAGGACACCTCACACGGTTGGCAGTCACAGTACCCATGGGTGGCTTACAATCTCTAGACCTCTTTCTCAGCAAATAGTAGCAGAGCTTATAACACACCCTTTTCCAAATAGGAGTGGATTCTAACTTATCTCATAGCACATAGTGTTAGCATATGAATGATTAGTGGAAAAACAACAGAAAGGGATTTTTAAGGTGCTAGACTCAGATGCTTCAAGAAGATATGATAAAATATCCATACATTTTATTATAATATGTTAAAAAACAATGCTTTCACAATATGTATAATAAAACCATCATCGTTTATCCATGCAGTTTGAATGTGTTGGCAGTAAATTCAGCTCTACATGTTTTGGCAAAACCATGGCTTCCTCAGGAGACTTAGAAATACTGCATATATTACGACAAGGATGCCCAAGATCACTGGGTGTTTGAACAGGTAAATAAAGAAAGAGAATAAATCGCCCGCAAGGATATTAGTGGCCATAGGAGGGATAAAGCCCATCTCTGTCTACCAATAAACTGGCAGTATACAGGAAGTTCCAAGGTTTCCCAGTATACAATCACTTCTCCCACAGGGCAAAAGACCCTGCCAACTCCAATCAATATCCTTCCAAGATGCAAGGGCAAAAGAAGAGACAATCCCCTTCCTGCATGGACATACTTCCACCTCCTAATGGGGACAGTTACTAGTCCAACTTGAGGTGTCTCACAGGGACCATACTCTGTTGGCAACCATCATGGCACGATGGTTCAAACACCCAGTGATTGTTGGCGTCCTTGTGGTATTATATGCAATATTCTCCTAATAAGTCTCCTGAGAAACCCCAGGTTTTGCCGAAGCATGTAGAGCTGAATTTACCGCCAACACGTTCAAGCTGCACGGTTAAGTCCGCAGCCCCGGAAGGAAGAGGGGCCAACATGGATGCGGGCTGCAGCAGGGACAGCACGGGCTTCCTCTGCAGGTGTCACATAATCTGCTAATATGTGATGCATACTAGTACATTATGTCTTTACTTTACGGGGGGGGGGGGGAGTAAAACCCATCGTGGTTTACTTCCTCTTTAAATATCCTTTTTTTCTCACTAATTATTCATACTCTATGGCATGTGGTGCTCTTGATCCTCTTACATCTGGGATGTACTAGATTGGTATGTGTTAGCATAGCTCATAGCAAATCCTTTCCCAACTAGGGATGAATTGCTTTTCAGATGGGCAGTTGGGGCTGCTGCATTTGAGGAAGAGCCCTATGTGTTGGATTTAATAAAAAAATCACAGGTATCCATCCACCAAAACTGCAGGCAAATTTGTTCTGTGTGAATGGGGCATAATCAAATGTACCCGGGTGGACTGCCAACTCATGGTGCCCCTGGCAATAGGAGATCATGGGGCTCCCCTGTGTCTCTGCCCACACTCAAGCAACACCCACACTAACCCCCCCCCCCCCCAGCTTGCACTGCGTGGATGCCTCAATTCTGGGTCAAACCTGAGATAAGCAGTGCACAGGGGGCAGCAGGGCACATTACAGGTTGGAGTATACAGTAGGACACACTACATGGGGGGCAGCAGGGAACATTATAGGACACATTACATGGGGAGGGGCACATTATGGGGCATGGCAGGGCACATTACAGGGGCTAGCAGGGCACATTAAGGGGCACAGCAGGGCATATTACATGGGGGCATGAGGGCACATTATGGGGCAGAACAGAGCACATTAGGAGGGACAACATGTGATATTATGGGGCACAGCAGGGCACATTATGAGTCATAGCAGGGCATATTACATGGGGGCAAGATAATATATTATGGGGCACAGCAGGGCATATTACATGGGGACAAGAGGGAACATTACGGGGTACAGCAGAGTATATTACATGGGGGCATGAGGGCACATTATGGGGCACAGCAGAGCACATTAGGAGGGACAACATGTGATATTATGGGGCACATCAGGGCACATTATGATGCATAGCAGGGCATATTACATGGTGGCAAGAGGATACATTATGGGGCACAGCAGGGCATATTACATGGGGACAAGAGGGCACATTATGAGGCACAGCAGGGGATATTACATGGGGCAAGAGGGCACATTATAGGGCACAGTATGGTGCACACAGCAGGGCACAGAATGGTGCATCACGAGCCACACAGCAGGGCAAAGGGCACATAGTAAGGCACGTCACATGGCACACAGCAGGGTACAAGGCACATCATGGGGCATACAGTAGGGCTCAGGAAACATCACAAGGCACACAGGAGGGAACTGGGCACACATTAGGGCACATAGTAGGGCGCACAGTAGGACACATCATGGGGCACAACACAGGGCACACCATGGGACACATCACAGGGTACACATCAGAGCACATCATAAGGGACACAACAGGGCATGGGGGCACACAGCAGGGCATTGGGGCAGGCAGCAGTGCATAGGGGCACACAGCAGGGCATGGGGAAGACTGCAAGCACCTGGGGTGGACGGGAGGGAAGGAGGGGCCGGCGGGGAGGAGCGCATTACAAGAGATCTATTTACACTGTAGTCTCTTAGCGGGGAGCAGTGACTCGGGACCCGATCTACCCGTCGGCTAGCTGTGATTGACGGGTAGTAGGGATGGGCTCGCGGTTCGAGGTGAACGTAAGTTCGACACAAACATCGGGCGTTTGCTCGTTCGCCGAATTTAGAACATTACGGGGCATTCACAGCGACTTTGCCGCCGCAGAGCGCCCCATAATGTATTGCGCACAGATAGTGCGCGCAGCTCCTCCTCCCAGGGTGCGGTGTAACCGAGTGACCCCGCCCCTACTGACATCAGAGGGGGCGGGTCATGCGCGTACGACACTGAGTGGCCCCGCCCTGCCATATAAATAAAGTGTCACAACAAACAGAGCTCAGTCAACGGGAGCCCTCCCATGGAGGAGGAGCTGTTGATCGTCGCTCGCCATGATTGACGATGGATTACAATGGGGGGGGCACTTATTTTTATTTTTTAATAAAGGAATTTTCCCTAATTGTCTCCTGTGGTTTTTCTTTTTTTGACACTTTTGGTGAAGTAGTAGGGGTACGATGTGCCCGATACTAATTCACATGGGGGGGGGTCAGAATCTGGGGGCCCCCTTCTTAAAGGGGGCTTCCAGATTCCGATAAGCCCCCCACCCGCAGACCCCACAACCACAGCCCAGGGTTGTGGGGAAGAGCCTCCCCTGCCCCAAAACACCCATACTCCCCAAGTTGAGGGCATGTAGCCTGGTATGGTTCAGGAGGGGGGGCACTCGCTCCCCCCCCCATCCCGGTCGGCCAGGTTGCATGCTCGGATAAGGGTCTGGTTTGGATTCTAGAGGGGGCCCAACTTCAATTTTTTTTTTAATTTTGGCACGTGGTTCCCCTTAAAATCCAAGCCAGGCCTGGTTTGGACTTGGGAGGGAGGGACCCTACCCAAATGTTTTCATTGATTTTTCTGTATATTTCCGTGAGCCAGCAATAAACATTATAGCCGTGATAATAAATGACAATTTTCCTTCACAAATGTAATTTTGCTCTGGCTTTGTTTTAAACATTGCAGAGGTGCGCCCTTTTACTGGCATACTAAGGGACCCCCCAGGCACATTATTTAAAGGAATATTTCATTTTTATTGTTTCACTTTAAGCATTATTAAAATCACTGCTTCTGAAAAAAATGATTGATTTAAAAACTTTTTTTTGCATTGATACATGTCCCCTAGGGCAGGACCTGGGTCCCCCTACACTTTTTAGGGCAATAACTTGCATATAAACCTTTAAAATGAGCACTTTTAATTTTTCATGTTCGGGTCCCATAGACTTTAATGGTGTTCGAATGTACGCACAAATTTTTTGTCGGTTCGCATGTTCTGGTGCGAACCGAACTGGGGGGTGTTTGGCCCATCCCTAACGGGTAGATCGAAGTGGAAGCTGTCATGGGGCCCCCTACTGGCCACAGGCCCTCGGGCAGTGCCCGAAGAGCCCGATGGTCAGTCCGTCCCTGAATGTACTCAAATGATCCTCTGCAGATCAGTGGTTAGTAGCCGAAAAAGAACAGTGTGAGAATAAAAATACAGCATTATGACCAGTACATAAAACTAAAAAGCATACCGTACTTATTTCTTATGATACTCAGTGCCATCTAGTGACCCTAATAAGGTATTTTTCCCATTCCTTTTTTTGTTCAATGAATAATATTCAATCCACAGAGAGTATGTCTCATTTGAACAGAACTATTTAACCACTCTCCTACTGAGCACTTTTACTCCCTTCCTGCCCTGGCCGATTTTCAGCTTTCAGCGCTGTCACACTTTGACAATTGCTACACTGTACCCAAATGAATTTTTTTTCCGCACAAATAGAGCTTTCTTTTGGTGGTATTTAATCGCCACTGGGTTTATTTTTTTTTGCTAAACAATCAAAAAAAAAAAAAGACAAAAAATTTTGAAAAAAATAAAAAATTTTCATTTTTCACTGATGAGGTTGCACTAATAGGTGGCACTGATAGGCGGCATTGAAGGTTACTGAGAGGTGGCACTGATAGGCGGTATTGATGGGCACTGATAGGTGGCACTGATGGGCACTGATGAGGCGGCACTGGTGGGCACTGATCAGGAGGCACTGATGAGGCAGCACTGATGGGCACGGATAAGCGGCATTGAAGGGCACTGATAGGCATACTGATGGGCACTGATAAGTGGCACTGATAGGCAGCACTCATGGACACTGATAGGTGGCACTGATGGGCACTGATGAGGCAGCACTGGTGGTCACTGACTAGGAGGCACTGATGAGGCTGCACTGATAGGTGGCACTGATGGGCACTGATAGGCAGCATTGAAGGGCACTGAGAGGTGGCACTGATAGGCCATACTGATGGGCACTGATATGTGACACTGATGGGCACTGATAGGTGAGACTGATGCGCACTGATAGGCACTGGTAGGCGTCACTAATAGGCAGCACTGTTAGGTGGCACTGATGAGGCACTGATGGGCACTGATATGTGGCAATGGTGGGCACTGATTAGCATCACTGATGGGCAATGTTGAGACTGATGTCCCTTTAACAGAAGATATTTATCAGTTTTCTTCTTTTCTCTTAAGGGTTCGATATCATCTTTATTTATGTTTTTGTATTTATGTTTATGTGTTTATGTATTTCTGTTTTTGATAAGAGTTTCTCTTGAATACACCATTTTAGAATGGCAGTTGGCGTTGTCTAAATAATTCCTAATCTCTTATGTATACCTGTAGAAGCTTAAAGAAGTGGTATGTCCACCTATAGAGCATGCTGGAGGTAGTAGTTCATTGTCGGCTGCATTGTAACTGATTGCAAAGCCCCAAGCTGGTTAATTGCAGTGATAACAATGAGTGTTCAGTCTTTTCTTAATATATCTTGCCCATTCTTTCCAAGTAAAGAAATTCTTCTGTGACTTGCAGAAATTTGTGTTTGCAGGGAAATAAAAAGACACCAATTAAAAGCATGCAAGAATAGAGGCTAATTATGTACGATTCAGGCTGTTCTTTGTTTAGAAAATGTATCACAGAGTTGAATAGATTAGCCCTGATTGCCGCTCTTACATATAATGGACTTTTTCCATAAGTAATCATTAACAATTGCCCAATTAGGCAACTTAAGAATTCCCTTCTATAAAATGAATCTAAATTTTAGTATGTTCTTCTGCTTTGAAGGAGAAATGGGGGGGTTGCAATAAAAGAGCTGATTTACTATAGGAGAAAGTTTTAAACCGGCCCATACACAATATACAAAGTATACAAACCCAACAGGATTTTTTAAATGCTCCTCAACTTAGTTGGATATCTGAAGTTCACACAGGGCAGTTTAAATATGATTGTTTTGGTAAACCATTACTTTCTGCCAATTAGTGATATTAAACCCAAAAGCAATCATTTATTATACTGCAGATTACTAATCCTTAGATGTGATGGCTGCATTTGTTTTCTTTTTCAGCCGTGCTTTCCTTTATTTTGGTCTGGTAATCCAGCCAGTAAGTCTGTTGTGTTTTCAACAGTACACGCTGTCATGTAGATGCAGTGGTTACAGGGTTGAGACAAACATTTAACACTGACAAGTGTGCTTACAATGATCAGTGTTTATGTAAAACCTTTAAAGTGGATGTAAACCCTTTCAGTAGCCTTGTACCTGCAGGTAAGTCTATAATAAGGTTCACCTGTAGGTACTACGAATCAGTGGTGACTGGTGTTTTTTTTTTTTTTTTTTTGGAGGGAGCTAAAGGGTTACTAAACCCCAGGACCCTGCAGTCACTATATCTGGTCTCCCACAGTACACAGAACGTGAAAATTCAATTATTTTCGTAAATATAAACGGCTAAATACCTTTTCTCATCAGCAGTATATAGCAGTCTTGTGATTTCTATCAGTGCCTGGTTAAAGCTTGGAGGAGGAGTTTTCATTCTCCTTTGACTTCCCTATGTGGCTGCAGGACCCCTGGCCCTCTGTCTGGACGGTGCTGATTGGCCCTGTGCTGATTACATGCACTCCCAAGAAAAAAAAAAAAAACCTCTCTAGCAATACACACCAAACTGAGCATGTGCAGCTTGTCCCCTGGCCTCTGTACTTACAGGAGATGAATTGGGGACTCTGGAAAAAGGGGAGGATCAGAGAAGACAGGATTAAACTGCCTTTTTACACAATGCAGAGGATTAACCCCTTAGGTTCCACACTGAGTATAACAAGCATGCTTTACTGCATATACAGTCTGATTTTACTGTTGTGGGTTTAGTAACACTATGACCACTTGAAAACCGCCCGCCGCAGATAAAATGTGGCAAGGTGGCTCTATTACGTGAATCACTGTACTGGTACGGCGCTTAGTGTAGTAGATACAGCGGGCACGCACGGCCCCGGAGGCGATGCACCTGTCAGGCGGCTGCGATGTCCGCCAGCCACCCGCGATCGCTCCACAGAGAGGAAGAATGGGGATCTGCCTATGTAAACAAGGTGGATCCCCATTCTGACAGGGGAGTAGAGAGAGATCGCCTGTTCCTAGTGATCAGGAACAACGATCTCTCTGTACTCCCAGTCAGTCCACTCCCCCTACAGTTAGAAATCACTCCCTAGGACACACTTAACCCTTTGATCACCCCTGGTGTTAACTCCTTCCCTGCCAGTGTCATTTATACAGTGGCAGTGTATTTTTATAGCACTGATCACTGTATTGGTGTAACTGGTCCCCAAAAAGTCACATGGGGTCAGATTTGTCCGCTGCAATGTCGCAGTCCTGCTAAAAATCTCAGATCTCCGCCATTACCAGTAAAAACAATAAAAAAAATTAGAAGTCCCTAAATCTATCCCATACTTTGTAGACGCTATAACTTTTGTGCAAACCAAAAATCAATATACACTTAGGCTGAATTCACACCAGTCCGGTGCGAATTCCAGCCTGTTTGCTGCTGAGAACGAACGCCGCCGCCGCTCAGCGGCTCCTGTCCGTTCTCACAGCGCAACAACTGCCCGGGGAGGGAGGGGTAAGTGCCGCGAGCAGGGGGAAAGCTCCCCGTTCAGTGCAGAACACAGCTGTGGGGCAGATGCATTCCCATTGAACTTAATAGGCTGGGAATTTGCACCGCATTGCACAGAAAATGCACACGTTTTCTGTGCAATGCGCAGTGTGAATGCACCGACTCTATGTGTGAACCTGACACATTGATAACAATGTGTTTTCAAGTGTCATGCAAATTGTGGTGTAAGCCGCATCCAATTCGCATAGAACCCAGCTTTATTGTGATTTTTTTTACCAAAAATACGTAGCAAAATGCATATCGGCCTAAACTGATGAATAAATTTGTTTTTTTATATATTTTTTTGGATATGTATTATAGCAAAAAGTAAAAAATATTGGGTTTTTTTTTCAAAATTGTCTGTCTTTTTTTGTTTATAGCACAAAATAAAAAAAAAGCAGAGGTGATCAAATACCACCAAAAGAAAGCTCTATTTATGGGAGAAAAAGAGTATCAATTTTATTTGGGTACAATGTCGCATGACCGCGCAATTGTCAGTTAAACAAACTCAGTGCCGTATCACAAAAAATGGCCTGGTCATTAAGGGGGTAAATCCTTCCGAGCTGAAGCGGTTGAAAGAGAAACAAATGCTGTTATAACTACTTAAAAAGTGTAAGCTGGAGTTTGGCTTTAATATTTTTAGTATATCTAAATCAGCTAGTGCATCTAACACTCCCTTCCCCCCAGATTAACAATGGTGCAGTCCAACGGTGTCTCTGTTGCTCCTTCATCCAGAGTGTAGGCACTGTACTGAAGGAGGTGTGTTATTGGCTGCATCACAAGGTGAAAACAGAAGGAAAAAAGCCTAAAAAAAAACAAACCAATGCAGCCACCACATCTTGGAATTGGTAAGCTGCAATATATTACATTTTTGGTTTTGGGCTTAATATCGCTTTAAATAAGCACTGGCCAGTCAGGCTCATCCGAAGGGTTAAACTGGTACTGTGTACAGTGTAGATAAAAGGCATGATTATAAGGTGTAGAGAACAAGATGGGATAATATATTTAATTACAGCTGTTACTACTAATTGATGAATGGCAGGAGAAATGCAGAGCAGAATGAAACATTATAATGCAGAATCCTGTATGAAATAATGTCTCTAATAGTCTAATTGCTCAATCGGGTTATCAGCGCCATCATTCAATGTCTGCCGCATCTCAAGCATGAAAAATTCATGTCATTTATCCACTGGACCAAATGAAAGGCTGACTTGAGAGCAAAGAAGCATCTGTACAAAACAGCTTCTTAGCGGCATTTTAGTATTTTATCTCTTCTCCAGTAGAGCTTTGAGTGCAAAAAAGTAATCAAATGAAATTTAAAGTGTATGGCCATTCACTAAAATCTTATATAAGGTAATCTGAAAGAAAAAGAAATAGTTTTCAAATAAAAAAATGTAACCACTTAGGGTCCTTTCACACGTATGGACTGTTCAGGTCCTCCTGCTAGTTTTTCAGGCAGACCTGAACAGATTCTCCATTGTCCTCTATGGAGCGACGGATGTCAGTGGTGACATGTCCGCTGACATCCGATCCGCTCCGATCCGCTAAACACAGATGGATGGAAACCCTATTTTCCATCCATCTGGTGGATCGGATCGGATGAAAACAGACAGACGTTCTGTTTTCATCCAATCCTCCATAGAGGAGAGCGGAGCTCTGACAGATCCGTCTCTGCAGAGTCACCCGCCAGCTCGGCGGGGATCAACGGATGGATCAGCAGATGGATCCCCGATGAGCAGTCCGTCAAAACGTGTGAAAGGACCCTAAGGGACCAGACAAATTTCCCCCTTAATGACCAGGCCATTTTTTTGCAATTCGGCGCTGCGTCGATTTAACTGACAATTGCGCGACCGCGCAACGCTGTACCCAAATAAAATTGATGTCCTTTTTTTCCCACACAAAGAGCTTTCTTTTGGTGGTATTTGATCACCTCTGTGGTTTTTATTTTTTACTTTTTTCTATAATACATATCCAAAAAAAAATGTTAAAAACGAATTTCTCCCTCAGTTTAGGCTATGTATTTTCCTGCATATTTTTGGTAAAAAAAAATCACAATAAGGCTACTTTCACACTGCAGCGGTAGCCGCGGTCGTGGTAAAACCCCGCTAGATTTAGCAGAGTTTTACCAGCGCTATGTCTCCACTATGCAGGCGGGAGTGCGGCGCTTTTAACCCCCCACAAGGGGTTAAAACGGGGTTAAAGGTGCCGGCTCTCTGCGCTACCGAGGCGGTGTGCAGCCACTTCAGAAGTGCTTGCCATTCATTTCAATGGCAGGGGCGGTAGAGGAGCGGTATATTACCGCTCCCCTCACCGCCCCACAGATGCTGCTTGCAGGACTTTTTGTAACGTCCCGCAAGCGCACCGCCCCAGTGTGAAAGCACTCCGGCTTTCACATTGGGGTGGATTGGGGGGGATTTTTGAGGAGCTTTACAGACGCTATTTTTAGCTAAATAGCATCTGTAAAGCGCCTCAGTGTGAAAGGAGCCTAAGCATATATTGATTGGTCTGCGCAATAGTTATAACGTCTATAAAATAGGCAACAGATTAAAAAATGTATTATTTATTTTTTACTAGTAATGGCAGTGATCAGTGATTTGTATCGGGACTACAATATTGCGGCGGACAGATCGGACACTTTTGACACTTTTTTGGGACCAGTGACATTTATACAGCAATCAGTGCTAAAAATAGCCACTGATTGCTGTATAAATGTCACTGGCAGGGAAGGGGTTAACACTAGAGGACGATCAAGGGGTTAAGTGTTCCCTAGGGAGGGTCTCTAACTGTGGGGGGAGTGTAGTGACTGGAGGTGGAGAGAGAACGCTCTCCCCAATCACTGGGAACAGCAGATTTCTCTCTACTTCCCTGTTAGAACAGGGATCTGTTTGTATGCATTGACAGATCCCCGTTCTGGCTCTCTGAGGAGCGATCACGGGCTGCAGGCCGGACATCGCGACCGCCGGCCACGCTCATCGGCTCTGGCGACGTGTCGCGCATGCCCACAAAACCCATTCCCATGACCCACATGCAGCTACGGTGATTTGTGGGAACGGGCCAACCTGCCACAGTAAAATGACGGTGGCTAGTCGGCAAGTGGTTAATCTGAAACTTTCATTTAAATAATACATTTTTTTTATTTTAAAGAGTAAGACCTCATTCACACTGACATATCAATGTGTACACCTGAGCCAGGGCCATGTTTACCTGCAGGGAGATGCACAGGTGTTACATTCATCCCTATACAGCAGCGCTATTAATGCACTCATATGGATGTCAAATTGGGAACAGTACATATATATATCAATGGGACTGTTGCAATGAGCACCCATGCATCCCCATGCAGATAAACAAGGCCCTCATGCAGATGTAAAAAGTATTCATACCCCTTAAAATGTTCCACATTTTGTCATGTTACAGCCAAAAATTAAAATGTATTTTATTGGGATTTTATGTGATAAACCAACACAAAGTGAGACATAATTGTAAAGTGGAAGGAAAATTATTGGTTTTCAAAATTCTTTACAAATAAATATGTGAAAAGTGTGGCGTGCATTTGTATTCAGTCCCCTTTCCTCTGATACCCCTAACTAATATCTAGTGGAACCCATTGCCTTCAGAAGTCACCTAATTAGTAAATAGAGTCCACCTGTGTGTAATGTAATCTCAGTATAAATACAGCTGTTCTGTGAAGCCCTCATATATTTGTTAGAGAACCTTAGTGAACAAACAGCATCATGAAGGCCAAGGAACACACCAGATGGGTCAGGGATAAAGTTGTGGAGAAGTTTAAAGCAGGGTTAGGTTATAAAAAAATATCCCAAGCTTGGAACATCTCACGGAGCTCTGTACAATCCATCATCCGAAAATGGAAAGAGTATGGCACAACTGCAAACCTACCAAGTCATGGCCGTCCACCTAAACTGACAGGCTGGGCAAGGAGACCATTAATCGGAGAAGCAGCCAAGAGGCCCATGGTAACTCTGGAGGAGCTGCAGAGATCCACAGCTCAGGTGGGAGAATCTGTCCACAGGACAACTATTAGTCGTGCACTCCACAAATCTGCCCTTTATGGAAGAGTGCATAAGGAGACAAAATTAGAGGCAATGGAGGACTTTGACGGTACATAATAGACTTAAAGCAAAGTTCATACAAAGTATAAATTTTATTAAATAATCCGCTAAAAAACATACACCGCCTCAAAAATCGAGTAAGGTTAATTTGCACAATGGCATATACATGAGGTCATAAATAGGCTGAAACTGATTGCTGGAGAGTCATATTCATAGCCCCGAGAGAGGAGTTCTGATGCGACAATCATCCAGCATAGACTTTTACATGTTTCGCGGGGGTCCGCTTCTTCAGAAAGTACAATTTCAGCATACACTATTTCTGCAAGAGAGGAAATACATAAGCAAGTATTCAATAATATAACGTCATATAAAACTTTGTACCTTGTATTTTTAATATGCATCCCACCAGTTATGGTGTTTTCATGAGACTAACTAAAGCAGGTTTTATATGACGTTATATTATTGAATGCTTGCTTATGTATTTCCTCTCTTGCAGAAATAGTTTATGTTGAAATTGAGGCGGTGTATGTTTTTTAGCGGATTATTTAATAATTGATACTTTTTATGAACTTTGCTTTACGTCTATTACATACCATGAAAGTCCTCCATTGCCTCCAATTTTGTCTCCATATGTATACTTTGAATTAGGACACTGGTACTTCCTTTATTATATTATCAGTGGCTTTTCTACCAATTGGAGTGGCAAGAAGAAAGCCATTGTTGAAAGAAAACCACAAGAAGTCCTATTTGCCAGAAGCCATGTGGGGGACACAGGAAACATGAGGAAGAAGGTGCTCTGGTCAGATGACCCCAAAATAAAACTTTTTGGCCTTAAAGCAAAACGCTATGTGTGACGGAAAACTAAGACTGCACATCAACCTGAACACACCATCCCCACCGTGAAACATGGTGGTGGCAGCATCATGTTGTGGGGATGCTTTTCTTCAGCAGGGACAGGGAAGCTGGACAGAGTTGATGGGAAGATGGATGGAGCCAAATACAGGGCAATCTTACAAGAAAACCTGTTAGCGTCTGCAAAATACTTGAGATTGGGGTAGAGGTTCATCTTCCAGCAGGACAACGACCCTAAACATACCAAAATTTTCATTTTAGGGAGAGATATTTTGCTACATGCAGCTGATTTCCTTTTAGGCAATACCACTGTTGCTTTTTACCATTTTCCAGCCTCAATGTTTGATATTTAATTTTAACAAACAGTTTGCACTTAAAGTGGTCATAAAGGCAGAAGGTTATTTTTATCATAATGCATTCTATGCATTAAGATAAAAAAAAAAAATTCTGTGTGCAGCAACCACCCCCCCCCCCCAAGCTCCCCTAATACTCACCTGAGCCCCATCTCAATCCAGCTATGTTGCACGAGAAATTTGGCTGCCCAGGACTCTCCCTCCTCATTGCAGCTCCTGCTGCTGTCAATCAAAGTCAGTAAGCCAATAAGGAGAGAGCGGGAGCGGGGCTTAGCCGCGGCTCCTTGTCTGAATGGAAAAACGGAGCTGTGGCTCGGGTGCCCCCATAGCCAGCTGCTTTCTGTGAGGGCACTCGGCAGGAGGGAGGGGCTAGGAGAGCCGAAGAGGGACCAGAGAAGAGGAGGATCTGGGCTGCTCTGTGCAAAACCACTGCAACAGAGGAGGTAAGTATAACATGTTTATTATTTTTAAACAATAAAAAAATCAGACTTTAATATCACTTTAACTTTGGAATTCATAGTATACAGTACAGCTAAAAGCTCCTCTTCAACTTACCAAACATGTACCAAATGCAGTTACTATGTGATGCATAAGCCTCATAAAGTACTTCCTTTGCCTCCCCCTGACTGATCCAAATCCTCCTTCATTTATGTCTCACACACGCCCCTCCCAGACACCTCAGCTCACAGTGAGAGGGATTCAGTAACAGAGACAGTGCTGCCAATCCAGAAGGCAGTGGGTGGGACTGGGTGTGGCCAGGTGTGAAAGCACAGCCTACATGAGAGTGACAACTCTGCTTAGAATTCTGGAGCAGTGCAGCAGAGTTGTTACACCATCACAGGACGTTGTATTAGGTGCAGGATCTATATAGTTATTTGTAGGACATTCAGGGGAAGTGAGATGAATAGGTGCATCATTTTAAACGGGAGGCCATAATTTTAATTGAAAAATGACAGCAATGTAACAAATTTATGGATACATAGACATTCCTTTTTGTTTCAGGAGAGATTTTTTTTACATACCCTGACTTCCTGTCACTTCTTTTTAACTGGCCCGAAATTGTTAAAACAAATAGCAATTAACTTTGCAGCAATTAGTATGCTGCAGGTGCTGGGGCCCCAAACATGGTATTGTCCCATGACCTGTTTTTGGGTTGTCTACTTGCTAGACTTGGAATACAGATTAGTGTTAAAAAATATGTTCCCCCAACATTTTATATTCCTGATATGTGCCTGCTGTACCAATTAGGCCTCATACACAGGGGCATAATGGCAAAACGTCGGGACTGACGTCAGGCAAAAATATGCGTTTTGCATCGGTGTTAATGAGTGTCAGTGAGCATCAGCGTCAATAGGCGTTTAAAAAACAAAAACATTCCTCTGCTATTTTTTAACCTAAAAACGCAGACGCTTAAAACACTGGTTAACGCCGCTACGGCGTCAATGCGCATTAGTGAGCATTTTGCTGGCTAAATGCAAAACGCTACGACCTCGGAATGCGGGGGTCCTGCGTTAGATTTACAGCTTAATATTGCTGATGTCATCTACAGCTCAAAAACGTTGGCATTTTTATGGGGCCATTGAATAACATGCAAAAAATGGTGAAAAACATGGTGGCAAAAACACTGTGTGTATGAGGCCTAACTTGTATGAAAAAATCTCTTTTTCTTTTTGAATTTCTTCCTTTGTGTGAAATCCCTGGTGTTCCTACTAGTCCCTCTGCTTTCCTATTAAAAACTGACCACACTAGTTAGAACATTGGGGAGTGAGAGCATGGCGTGGTCAGTTCTCTCTAGCTGGGAACTAACTTATCTGACCTCATCTAGAATATGCAGCTCAGTTTTGGGCACCAGTTCTCAAAAAGGATATCGGGGAACTGGAGAAAGTGCAGAGAAGGGCAACCAAAGTAATAAGAGGCATGGAGGAGCTCAGCTATGAGGAAAGATTAGAGGAACTGATTTTATTCTCTCTTGAGAAGAGGAGATTAAGGGGGGATATGATCAACATGTTCAAATATATAAGTGGTCCATATAGTAAACTTGGTGTTGAGTTATTTACTTTAAGGTCATCGCAGAGGACAAGGGGGCACTCTTTACGTCTAGAGGAAAAAAGATTTCATCTCCAAATACGGAAAGGTTTCTTCACAGTAAGAGCTGTGAAAATGTGGAATAGACTCCCTCCAGAGGTGGTTTTGCCCAGCGCAGTAGATTGCTTTAAAAAAGGCCAGGATTATTTTCTTAATGTAAATAACTGGCTACTGACATTTTTAGGTAAAGTTGATCCAGGGAAAATCTGATTGCCTCTCAGGGATCATGAAGGAATTTATTCCCCAGCTATAGCTAATTGGATCATGGCTTTGCTGGGGTTTTTTGCCTTCCTCTGGATTAACTGTGGGTGAAGGATTGTATATGGGATTTTATGATTATATATCATTTTTTTTCTTTTTTTTGGTTGAACTAGATGGACTTTTTTTTCAACCTGTGTAACTATGTAACTATGAACTCACTCTGCTCTACTCTAATGATCAGACTTGTGCTGACATGCCTCGCCCCTGCAGAGTCATTCATTGGGAACAGAGGTGGCTCTCTAATTAGGCAGTCGCCTAAGGCCTCACACTCAGAGTCCTCGCAACTGCCTAATTTGACACGGACACCAGCGCCGACATAGAGACTACTGACACCAGAACTTTAAAGCTCTTAACATATGCAATATAAAGTAATTTTTTTTATCGCTTGAATTATTTTTCCCATTATGGCCGTGAGTGGGGCCTCATGTCTAGGTTTTGCCTAAGGCCTCACAAAGCCTAGAGCCGCCTCTGATTGGGAAGATGAGTGTGCTGCTTTTCCTCCTGCCCCAGCTCTCTGAGCTTCTTTTGCAGCTGAGGGAATGTGATCACTTATCAAAAAAGGGGAAAAGTATTTTATAATATTTTTATATGCATATATAAATGTTTTGCCTTTCATTATTTTTTTAAACTAAATGTTTTTTTTACAAGGTAAGGGTTCACATAAACTCAAAAATATTTGAGATCCTTCCCCAATGGCATAGTAATGCATAAGGTTCCAGTTGCAGAGAAGGACAGCACCACCACAATACAGCCTATGTGTGACATTTGGAGAAGGAGTTTTTAGGACAAAAGAAAAGACTTTGCACACGGGACTTTGAACCCTCAATTAAGATATACAGAGAAAAAAATGATAAGAAATAATATTTAGCACTTCAGGCGGCAGAAGTATGCCAGATGGACCAGTGTGGGTTGATTCAGCCTTGTTTGATCTCTTTCACTATTTTTGGACACAGCAAACTATGAAGTGCTTTATGTATGAAGAGCGGAGATTAAATGAGGACTTGATCACCCATTCTAATAAACTGACACCATCTGGCATTGCTGGTCTCAGGCAGTGTAGTGTGAATTGGTCAATGGAACAGACAGCTGGTCAAATTATCTCTCAAATGCTATAATAATTGTAACTAAAGTTTACATGATTTCATTTTCTTAGAATTTACCTATTTTGTCACTTTGAGTGCTCAATGTAAGGCACTATGAAACAATAATGACTATAAGTTTTAACCCCTTCGTGCCTAAGGGTAAAATAAATCTTAAAGTGTTACCAAACCCACAACAGTAAAATCAGTCTAATACAATAAAAAGAAATCGACCGCACACTGACTGCGGGAAAGTTGCTTGAAAGTTGCTTGTGATTTATTCAAACGTGGTAGAAGAACAGCATATCAAAAAGATGAGACAGATACCGACATGTCCGACAACAGGTAAGGGTTAACGTGTAACCTTATGATTAAGCAGACGATTGCTCTGTGAAACGCGTTAACCCTTACCTGTTGTCGGACATGTCGGTATCTGTCTCATCTTTTTGATATGCTGTTCTTCTACCACGTTTGAATAAATCACAAGCAACTTTCAAGCAACTTTCACGCAGCCAGTGTGCGGTCGATTTCTTTTTATTGTATTAGACTTCCCTGGATCACGAACGGGATCTGCACCTGCCTGCTTGATTTTGGATCTGCACCTGAGTGGCTTCACCCTCTCTTCTCTGACACAGTAAAATCAGTCTGTACATGCAGTAAAGCATGCTTGTTATACTCAATGTGTAACCTAAGGGGTTAATCCTCCGTATTGTATAAAAAGGCTGTTTGATCCTGTCTTCTCTGTTCCTCCCCTTCTTCCACTGTCCCCAAACCATCTCCTGAACAAAGGCTAGGGTTACAAGCTACACATGCTCAGTTTGGTGTGTTTGCTAGATATTTTTTTTTTCTCGGGAGAGTGCATGTGATCAGCACAGGGCCAATCAGCACAGGGCCAATCAGCACCGTCTGGACAGAAGGTCGGGGTCCTGCAACCTTATAGGACAGCCAGGGCAGAATGAAAACTCCTCCTACAAGCATTAACCAGACGCTGACAGAAGTCACAAGCAGTGTTACATTTTGTCAACGCAAATATTTTCGTCAAAGATTTCGTCCAAGGCAGTTTTACAGTGATGAAAACTAACGTAAAAGTACAGCACATTTTCCTCCACTGACGAAAACTATGACGAAAATCAGATCGGTTTTTGTTAATGAATGAAAACGGGATGAAAATGTGATGGAGGGACGTTTACCCTCGTGAACTAACTTCCAGTTTTTCACAGAGCTCTGCCTGCGCACCGTGACGAGACAACCTGAGAGTGAGAGCAGCACTGTGCATTACAGGCCAGCCAGGCTGAGGCCCCCCGAGTTCCGACTCCTGACGAGACGACCATACCGCCAGACGCCCAGAGCAGAGCAGCCCGTGAGTGTACACAGTAATAACAGTTGTGGTACATTATAATTAAAGCAGGCCTGACGTGTCACGAGAACTACGGTGACGGTCACCAGTCTCCTCTGGACATTACGACGTGTCACGACCTACCACCAGACTCCCTACCGGACATTAGGTGTCACGGGACCTACGGTCACCAGTCTCCTCCGTACATTACGTGTCAACGTGTCACAAGAGACCTACCTACCACCAGACCCTACCCCCCCCCCCCCCGTCCGGACGAAATTAATATTACATGGTGTTGAC
>BLSH010033838.1:2199337-2215686 GCA_018402905.1 Glandirana rugosa | reverse complement strand
ACTACATAGACACACCGGCCTCGTCTTGAGTGTTTAAGACTATTATCCTCTGAATGTCGGCATCTGCTCCTATTTCGATTACAATGTATCTACCCTATTAATCTTTGTACTGCACTTAAACATCAATAAAATATACTTTAAAAAAAAAAAAAAAAAAAAAAATCAGTTGTTGTCCTTTAGGGCCCCATCCAGCATATTGGAGATATGTTTTCTCTACTTCTACTTCAGGTGGGTTTAAATCAGTAAGTTTACTTGTGATGAGGTTACACTGCGCAGTAAAAGAGTGCTGATAAATCGGTTTGACATTAAATGCAAGTAGAACATACTTCATATCTGGAGATACTTCATATTTGCTGACCCTGACCCTGAACGTATCAGAATTTGTGAGTTCTGCTCCGGCCACACAGATACATCATTCATTAACAGAAAGTTGTGAATGAAAGAACTCCAAATCCAATCATCCACAGCAGCAGAGGGGCTATAGTTCTCAAATGAGCACAAGTGTGTTGATGTCACTGAACTTGTAGCTCATTGATACTTCCTCCAGCTCACCATTTGTTTCTTTATGACGTATTTAATTTGCAAATATTGCAAAAAGCATTGAAGGGTAGAATATATTTTAATTATATTCTGGGAATGACAGTAAGGATCCATTAAAAATAAAAGAAATATATAAATTCAAAATCATATAATCAAGCAAGTTTGATTATACTGTAAACTTACAGAGTAAACTCTTACTTACTTACAAAATTAGACATCAAAGATGAAGGCGATAGGAAAGAGAACCAGTATGGGCATCTGTTAAAATCTGAATCTCCACCTTTAAATCATGACAATAGTTCTCTCTCAAGGATTATTTGAATCGTATTAGAATTTATGATTTGATTACAGCAAACTTTGTTTATTTTTTTTTTTAAAACAAAAGTCCTGTAGTGATTACAAGAATGAAAAAAAAATACATTTTGTTAATTGACAGTATTGCCCTCCTCCAGCAGCCTAGATACTTTGCTGGTTATGAGCCCTAAGCTCAGACGGTACACAGACTTCGTATAGAATAAATCGAAGAGCTTATGCGTCACAGTTATTGTGAAATAGGTTATTTTCACATACCAAGCTATAGAGAAGAGAGAGAGCATTTTTAATCATTTCAAATCTATCAAATTTCCAATCATAATATATTTCTATATTTTATTATCATTTAATGTATCATAATATACTATTTTGGTTTATAAAGGTGTGAGGAAAAGGTTTTAAAATCAATTCTGTACTACAGTTCCTGATTTTGTCCATAGTAGGCAGTGGGAGAGGTGTAGGCATCCTGTATAGGGTGGACAAAGATCCACTAAGTGGGTTTAGTTCTCTGGAGTAGAGTACGGTAGAAAAGGGGTGTTTGTAGTCAGAAGAAGGATTATTCCTGGGGGTACATAGGGATTATAAGCGTATTTATCAATACCTGACCATTGAGAGTAAGACAACTTCTATCTGCTTGAGAGTTAGTCTTCCAACCGGGATCTTCGTGGAGCCGGGGAGGATGTTGGGCTGTTGTTCCTTGGCGAGTCTTGAATTGCTGGCAGATATCTTGGGACGAGAGAGCGTCGGCAGCTGGGTCCCCGTTGTCCTGCTTCCCTTACGTCTTCCATCAAGGAGACTTGCCTTAGGAGTGGTGTGCGAAAGTCACTGTACCAATAAGGGAGTTCTATGATTGGGATGTCGAGTATGTTACAAAGGTGCTCCAGGTCTTCTGGGACTCTGAGGTTAGCAGCCCGGCCCTGATTAGTCGCCGACAAGCAGAAGGGGAACTTCCAGCGATAAGTAATAGATCTGGAGCATAGGAGATCTAGAAGAGGTCTTAGTTCCTTTCTACGCTGAAGTGTTATTGTCGATAAGTCTTGAAAGATTTTGATTTCGGTGCCATGGGCTAGAATGCGTCCCTTATCCCGGGCTCTCTTGAGTATTTCCTCCTTCTGAGGAAAGCTGACTAGGCAACATACAACATCTCTCGGGGGATCAGTGTCTCATCGCTTAGGTCTGAGTGCTCTGTGTAGACGTTCCAGCTCTATGGGTGCTTCCGGCGGTCTCCCTAGGAGATCATTGAAGATGGCTACCGTGGCTCGTGTGAGCTGGTTATGTTCAATTGATTCTGGGAGGCCTCTTACTCTCAGGTTTCATCTCCTTCCCTGGTTGTCAAGGTCCTCGATGTGACGGTGGAGTTCGCATAGGTGAATAGAGTGCGATTCTGCCATTTGTTGGACCTGGCATAATGCTGCATCATGGCGGGCTGTCGCTTTCTCTACCTCCCCCACTCTGCCATTCATCAAGCGAATGTCCTCTCTCAGGCCTGATATAGCAGCCGAGAATGTTTCTTTTATATCTGCAGCTCTGGTGTGTAGATCGCCTAGGCTAGGGGCTGCTGATGTGGGAGCACTCATTTCTGCGTGACTGCTTTCTCTCTGCCTTGCCGGGCTTGTGCTGGGAGAGCGCGGTTTTCCAGAGGCGTCCTGCTGGCCAGGTCCTGTGTTTCTCTGCCGCTGTGAGCGGAACAGCTCCGGGATACTGCTGTTCACCTGAGGACCCTGGTCTCTTGGTGATCGTGATCTTTGTGCCGAAGCGCTGCGGTATTTTCCTCTGGTCATTCCCTGCTGGGGATCTCCTTTCTTGAGTTCCGCCCTCAGAATTTTTTTTTTCTTTTCGGCATCCCTTCTGCCTGTATACTTAATATACATTATCGCATGTATATATAATAATCCCGTTCCTAGTACATTTTTTTAAATTTACTTACCTTATTTACCCAGCATGCACCTCTTGATCTTGACCATGCGCATTGTACGCCTAGGGTAGCGCTGTCAGTGTTTCTCATTCTCCTGTCTGGAAAGAACGCAATGCTATCCCTCGGCGCTGCCCACTGACTCCTGGGAAACTATGACACACATCTCCCAAGAGCACAGGTGCCACAGCAGAATATGACGTACATCAACGCGGTTCTGGAAGTGGCAGGCTACAAGGGATCCCATGGCAACAAGGCACAAAGATTAAGTGCAAAAAAAAAAATTGCAAAAATGTTGTAGTTCATGAGCAAAAGAGATGAATGCTATAAAGATTATTTTATGGGTGGAACTCCGCTTTAACCACTTGCTGACTGGCTGCCATATTATGACAGGTTGGCTCTTCCCGCAAATCGCTGTAGCTGTACGGTGGCCTCGGAACGTGTGGTGTGTGCGGCGGAGGCACACGCATGCGCTCACTGCCTAGCGGGGGAGCCAATCAGCGGGTGGGGCGGACTCAATTTCCACTGGCCACCCGCGCTCTGTCCCGAGACAGGCAGAACGGGGATCTGCGAGTGTAAACAAACCAGGGGAAGTTGAGAGTGATCGTCTGTTCCCAGTGATAGGGAACAACAATCTCTCTCCTCCTCCAGTCAGCCCAGCCCCCATATAGTTAGAAACACCGCAGAGGGAACACATTTAACCCCTTGATCACCCCTAGTGCTAACCCCTTCGCTGCCAGTGACATTTACACAGTAATCAGTGGCTATTTTTAGCACTAATCGCTGTATAAATGTCATTGGACCCAAAAAAGTGTCAAAAGTGTACAATCTGTCCACCTCAATATCACAGTCCTGCTAAAAATTGCAGATCGCCGCCACTAGTAAAAAAAAAATAATAATAAAAATAGCATAATTTATTCCCATAGTTTGTAAGCGCAATAACTTTTGCGCAACGCTATCAATATACGCTTATTGTGATTTTTTTTACCAAAAAATATGTAGAAGCATACATATTGACCTAAACTGATGAAGAAATCCGTTTCTTTACATTTTTTTGGATATTTATTATAGCAAAAAGTAAAAAAAAATTGTTTTTCTTTCAAAATTGTCGCTCTTTGTTTATAGCGCAAAAAATAAAAACCGCAGAGGTGATCAAATACCACCAAAATAAAGCTCTATTTGTGGAAAAAAAGGACGTCAATTTTGTTTGGGTACAATGTCGCACAACCATTGTCAGTTAAAGCCTCGCAACGTCGTATCGCAAACAGTGGTCAGGAAGGGGGTAAATCCTTCCGGGGCTGAAGTGGTTAAGGAGTATAGCCAAAGCTATTTTGTCCATACTTCTCCTGTAGATCACAGAAGGGCAGTTCATTCTGCACTCCTGTGACCCGCTTTTCAACTGACAGTGGGCTAAAGTCTGCTGTCAGCTGACATCACTCAGCCAGTCCAGGCTCAGGCGCCTGGCTCAGCCTCTCAGTGATCAGCTGAGAGCCTGATCCAGCTCCTCCCGCCCCCTCCACAGCCAAGGGCTCCACGGAGTGCTGGAGGGGCAAAGCAGAAAGCTAGTGACTGGCAGTCATGGCTCTATGCTCAGATCAGAGAACTGAGTGATCAGCTATGTTTGATCGCTTAGTTCCCACTGCAGAGCCAGAGGGGGACAGATGCAGCATCGGATCAATGCTGCATGCACCTAGATAATATGGATGATACATTTTTGCTTTTTCTTAAAGTGGTTGTAAAGCTGCCCCCAGCCTCCCCCCCCAAAAAAAACCTGCAAAGCAAAAGCATAATGAGCTAGTATGCAGCGCATGCTAGCTCATTATGAAACACTTCGGAACACTCATTATGAAACACCTCGGAACGAAGCTGTTGTAGCGGTCTCAGCACACCGCTGTGACCGGCGACATCAGTCTTCTGGGTCTGCGGCTCCGTCCAATCACAGCGTGGGCTCCATGCATGTGCACGGGAGCCATCATTTACAGCACGAATACAGAAAAAACGGCACCCTGGGCTACCCCGGATAACGATTCTTCAGTGCTCATGTGCCGATGACGTCGGCACATGCAGATACAGGGGATATCTCCTAAACCGTACAGGTTTAGGAGATATTTCCTGGATCTACAGGTAAGCCTTATTGTAGGCTTACCTGTAGTTTAAAGTGGTTGTCATGACTTGACAACCACTTTAAGTTCAAACTTCTCTTTTAAAGTGGTTGTAAATTGCCGAAGAATAATGAAAAAAAACCTGTAAAACAACGGCATAATGTACTAGTGTGTATTGCATACTAGCACATTATGAAATATTTACCTTAGAATGAAGCCCTTCCAGTGGTGCCTGCTCACCGCTGAGACGGCTTACATCTTCCCCCAGTGTTTCTTCCGGGTTCACGGGCTCCGGCACTGTGAGTGGCCGGAGCAGCGATGACATCGTTCCCATGCATGCATACGGGGCCACCATTTCCGGCAGGGCTCTAAAGGTCCGGCACTGTAAGCTGGACCTTCAGAGCGCATGTGCCGATGATGTCATCAGCTGCATGCACTCTGAATAGCTTCTAAAAATGGTGCAAGTTTAGGAGATATTGACAATACCTACACGTAAGCCTTATAATAGGCCTGTAGGTACAAGTGGTGTAACAGAGTTTACAACCTATTTAAGGCCGTTTTAATCCCTTTATTGCATTTTTTCTTATGCCACACCTCTCTAGCAATCCCTAGATAGCAGCAGTGAAAATCATCCTAAAAATCAACTTCATCTTCAAAATTATGCCTTTGTTAAGTCTGTTTGGTTCCAGTGACATTACTCCTCTTTTGCCAGTTGGCTGAAATTATTATTTGTTTTCAATTGACTGGAATAATTACTATTTTTCTGTTAAGGTCAGCCAACATAAAAAAAACAAATAATTCCAGCCAATGGGGAAGGAAGGGGTGAAAGAAGTGAATGGAAAGTAGGAAAAGTAGATTTTTACCCAGAGTTTCACAACTGCTATGTAGGGATTATGGGAGCTGTTAAGGAAGTGAGATCACAACAGCCTCTATACATGATACTGTTTGAAGGGACAGCAAGTGGAATGGCATAAGCCATTTAAAAGTTCAACCCTGGGTAACAAATAGGGATTTACAATATGCAGGCAATGCTGACACTGTTAACTTAAAATGCAAGAAAGTTCTCACAATACTGCTGAATGAGGTTGTGGGCGTTTAGGTCTGCAGTGTATTCAGAATGAAAGAGAATTGCTAATCCACTTACAAAAAGCACATCCCTACTTGCTCTGTGCTGTTTGGCATCATGTTTTTGGCATCTACAGGGGGTTTCAGCAGCTGTTAGTGACAGAGGAGTTTCAGTGCTAAGTGCTGGAACTGTCCTCTGCCATCCTTTGTGGTAACAAATCACTGCAGTAATGATCTACTGCTTGATGGTGATAGCATTAAAAGAGAAGTAGGGGATTCATTTCTTGTTGGAGTCATACTTACCTAGATGGATGCAGCATTGGTCTGATGCTGTATCTGTCCCCCGCTGGCTCTAATACTGATATCCGAGCAATCAAACATGGCAGATTGCTCGGTTCTCGCAGCTCCATGAGCTACTCTGCCCTCCCGTACTAACTGGATCACTGGGCTGTGGAGGGGGCGGTAGTGGTTGGCTCAGGCTTTCAGTGGCTCACTGAGAGTCTGAGCCAGGTGCCTAGACCGACTCAGTGACGTCAGCCAGGGGTGCAAAACAAACTTGACTCCTTTGATCCACAGGAGAAGCACAACCAAATGAGCTTTGGCTGTAATTCTCCTTTAAGATCGTGGAGTTATCAGAACAAGTGTAGGATGGGGACGCACAAATCATGCACCAAAGGTAGCCCCATTATACATTCTTTATCAATTAGACACACTAGAATTTAATTCCTAAAGGCAAATAGGCTTTTCACTTTGCAAAGGAATTTTTACTTTGCTTAGCAAAAAAGGGGGGGGGGGGCTCTGCTGACTTTCATCATCCAATCATGTGCAAATGAAAATACTGTTTTTGTATTTTCCTTGCTCATAATTGGGTATTCTTTGCAAAGTGAATTTTCACTCACTAAGCAAATTTTTTACTCACTACGCTAAGGGGAAATTCCCTTACAAGGTCTATCTTTCTTTAGTAGCATAGAGGACAATTAGAATAGGGGACTGACTACTTTAGCTATACTCCTGGGAATTTATATATTTTATAAAATGTTAGCATGTTTTACTTCTGTTCTGTATGGTCTTACTTCTTCAATAGGCTGGTCCTGGTGAATTGATGACAGGATGATAGAATGCAGTGGTGGCCCATCCATATGGGGCACAGGGGCGCTGCCCCCCCCCATACATGCGTCCGGCCCCTAATCTACATGACCGCCGGATACACGGATTGCAGTGGGGTTTTTTTTTTTTGAAGCGCATGATTAGAGCCCGAGGCTCTAATTGGCTTCAAAAAAGGGTGGGCTCGAGGCGCAGAGCACCCATTTATGTGACAATAGCAAATCAAAATATTCCAAGCCCTAGGTACTGAATGGCTGCATATGTACAGTTCTCTGTCGATTAAAGCGGTTGTATACCCCTTTACCTCATTTTCAATGCCCAGATCACTACTTGTATCAACATAACACTCCCGGTCTTTTAAGTCTCATTATCTGCTTCGTTTCCGTGATATCTTGTTTTTTTCATCTGGCGACCTCACCCGCACATGCGCCGTAAGTCCCTCATTTCCCGGCAAGCTAAGGCTGCCATAAAAATTCAGAGTCTATGCCGGAGTTGCGTCATCTCCTTGAGATGGCGTCAGCCCCGGCCTAACGCGATACTTTGTGCTGATACTTCTGCATTCTAAATCATTTCCCGACGCCCTTGTGACACTGAACATATCATTACTAATGTGCAAAAAAAAAAATATTGGCGCTACGCATACTGAGGGAGGAAATTCATTCAGAGAAAGACACGGAAGGGAACAGTCAAAATGGTGGCGTCTTATACCATGTGGGACCAGATTTATAACTACTCATTTATGGCAATGTCGAGAATATTTAGCAATCATATGGATGTTAGTTAGACTATATATGTATAGTGGAATTAAATTATAGATTGAATGACGATTGTTGTGCTGAGTTTACTACCACTTTAATTTGAACACCTCGGCAGTACAGGGTACACTGTAAAAAAATAAAGCAATCTTAGAACAATAGGTGCATAATCTTTCATGACAACCTGTCTCATGTTATGATTGCATTTCTTTATTACTAAGGAGTAATAGCTTGTAATCTCTCCAAATGGTGCACAATAGGCTCTATTTCACTTGCAATAAACCTGTATTTAATGAAAGCAATTATGCTTTCAATTAGTGATATTCAAAGGAGTTTAATTTAGAGCAATCTTGGCATAAAATAATGTTTGCTTACAACTTCTCCTGTTAGATGCTTGCCCATTATTTTGGAAATAGGTATTCTACACAGTAGAAGTTTGGATCTCTACTTATTGGCTAGCTAAACAGATTGTAGTGCTGGCTTTTCTAAGGATACTGGCCTCTTATTCAGGCAATAGGAACAGACAGTAAAAAACATGTTTTATAGATGAAAAAGTATAGATGTTATAAACTTGACCCACATCAATGGCATACAACAGCTGCCAAACCTCAAACAACTTAGGGGTTGATTTACTAAAGGCAAATAGACTGCACTTTGCAAGGGTGGTTGCCCCAGAGCTTAGTAAATGAGGTAAAGCTTCACTTTGCAAGGAATACCCAATCACATGCATGGAAAATAAAAAAAGCTTGCACATGATTGGATGATGGAAGCCAGCAGAGCTTCTGCTCATTTACTAAGCTCTAGAGCAACTGATCTTACAGAGTACACCTTCACTTTGCAGAGTATGTTTGCCTTTAGTAAATCAACTGCTTAGTGCAGCTTTTCTCAACCTTTTCAACACAGAGGAACCCTTGAAATAACTTTTCGGTCTCGGGGAACCCCTGCTAAAAATGACTATATCTGCAACTCATGATACATTAGTGTGATGATCATTGGGAAGAATGCTCCTTACACTCGTGGTCATTGTGAAACATTACCAACTTAACCGCTTCAGCCCCGGAAGGATTTACCTACCCCCTTCCTGACCAGAGCACTTTTTGTGATTCGGCACTGCGTCACTTTAACTGACAAAACTAAATTGACGTCCCTTTTTCCCCCACAAATAGAGCTTTCTGTTGGTGGTATTTGCTATAATACAAAAATATAAAAAAACAAATTTATTCATCAGTTTACGCCGATATGTATTCTTCCTCATATTTTAGGTAGAATAAAATCGCAATAAGCGTATATTTATTGGTTTGCGCAAAGGTTATAGCGTTTACAATTGATGAGAATTAATTTATGGCGTTTTTATTTATTTATTTTTTTACTAGTAATGGAGGTGATCTGCGAATTTTAGCTGGACTTTGACATTGCAGCGGACAGATAGGACACTTTTGACACTTTTTTGGGACCACTGGCATTTATACAGCGATCAGTGCTATGAAAATGCACTGATTACTGCATAAATGTCACTGACAGGGAAGGGGTTAACACTAGGGGCGATCAAGAGGTTAACTATGTTCTCCGCTATGTGTTTCTAACTGTGTGGGGGCTGCTCCCATATACAGGGAACATGGATCACTCTCCTCTCCCCTGTCAGAATGGGGATCCGCTTGTTTACATACACGGATCCCTGTTCTGTCACTGCCAGGGAGCGATTACGGGTGGCCGGCAGATATAGAGTCCTCTCCACACGTTCGCTGACTCCCCCGCTAGAGCGTGGTGGCTGGAGGCACGCTTGCGCACGCCCAAAATACCCACTCCTGCGGCCTCCATCAGGTGACGGCGGTCAATGCACGGCGGGCGGTCGGCAACTGGTTAAAGGTAGCTAAAAAGATCAATGGTGTTAGTGGGAACTTATCTGGTTCAGAAATTGCTCATTGCTCAAGGAACCCCTAGCAATGTCTGGAGGAACCCTAGGGTTCCACGGAACACTGGTTGAGAAAGCCTGCCTTAGTGTGATAACCTCACTGGACACATCAGAACAAAACAGCCCATCCCCATGCAGACAGGTAAGGTGTGAAACCTGCACACATCATATATACATGCCACTGACAGGGTACATATACTAGGTTTGCAGGTCCAATATATAATAAAAAGCCTTTCATTTGGTATACCTGAACAGGTGTGCAATATGCCCTACACATAGCTCCCAACTGTCCCTGGTTTCGAGAGACTGTCACTGATTCAGAAGAAAGTCCTCTGTCCCTCTTTCCTCCTCATTTGCCCCTCATTTTGCTCTGATCTATATAGTTGTATATAGAATGCACTATATATCTTTCAAAAAGTCTTTCACAATGCTAAGCCTTTCATCCAATTTCTAAATTACAGCATTTGTAATTTTCATAAGCCAGTATAAATGAATAGTAGGGGTAAAAAAAGCACCTGTGGGTTTATTGAATCCTTTCTTTCGTATAATTCTCCTTTAAGGGGGTGTGTGCTATGCCTACATACTTTTGCTAATAGGTGTCCCTCGTTTCCTTCTCAAAAAGTTGGGAGGTATGCCTACAGGTCTCTATGTCGGTTATACTATGTTATAGACAAACATTATGCCAACAAATCAATCTACACAGATTCACTATTAATCACAACAAAACAATCATTAAAAATCACTAGTGGAAGTTTATTTTTTCTCTGTGATTGGGTATCTCTTTCTGGCAGGTGCCCGCTCCCACTTCTGCTTGACTCACCTAGGTGATCAGAATGGACGTTCAGTTCCCCCAAACCCCCCCCCACCCCAACCTTCTGGGATACGTCAATCATGAAGTGCAGTGCGCCTAGCACATGCACAGTGGGGAGCCAGCTGTGAGCCAGCAGGAATTCACAGCCATCTTCCCACAGTCAAAGTGGCAGCACTGGGGATTCAAAGACCAACACACAACCGGCCTGGGTGATGACAGAGCTGGATCCCTGGACTAGTGAACAGGGCTAGGACAAGGGGGGGAGGGGCATAAGGGGAAGAAGCCCTGGGCCAACTTTCTGGTGGGGGGGGGGGGCGCAGGTGAAACTGACTCACAGTGCTGCCTGGTGCTGCTAAGGTATTACTTCAGCCTGGCTGGACCTGTGTGATAACCAATAGCTACTGTACACTGTTGCAGTCAGAACTGACTGTGTCCTGAGTGCGCTCCTGCATCGGCAAGCTAGACACATTCCCTACCCTGTCAGAGGGGTGATCTCCACCTGACAGATGCTCTCTAGTCCCGGTGTGACGTCATTAAGATTTAGAGACTCTGGAGACTAAATGGAAGAGAAAGTGGTACCGGCAGCACTGCATGGGAAGGAACTATGTGCAACGTGGTGCAAGTAAGGCATTGGCATGCTCCTTCCACACATTGAAAATGTAATGATGTGTGGCTTCTCCTGTAAACAGGCTGGAATAATTAACTCTTTCAGGGGGAGGGGAATTAATTAACAATGCTATTAGTAATAGGCAGCATTAAGGGGTTAATGTACTGCCACTGGTCACTGATGCATTAGTTAACCCCTTTGTGCTGTATCATGAATGGGGTTAATAAACACTGACACTAGTGCTGCTAATGCAGCACAAAGAGGTTACTTAACTGTCACTGGTCACTAATGCATCAGTGATCAGTGGCAGTACATTAATCCCTTCAGGCTGCATATTAATAATAACACTGTTAATTATTTTTTAACAACCCTTGCTTACCTGGTGGTGTTTTTAGCATATTTCAGATACCCACCCACTCAGCCAATCCAGCGCTGTCCCACTGAGAACTTCTTCTCTTCTGGCAGTGCTCAGTGCCATGCTACCATGTTTTACTGTGATGTCATCGGTAGGCTGCCAGTTGTTCAGGATTCAGCCAGCACACCTCCCGATGATGCATTGATAGGCTTGCCCCCTTCTCCTTTACTGAAGAAAGGGACAATGCCTCCTGGGATATGTGACATGCATATCCCAGGAGGCAAAGGGAGCACAGTGCATGTCATTTCCCTAGGCGAATGACATGCAAGTGGGTGGGGCCAAATATTTATTTAGTAAAAAAAAGGAAATAAAGGGAAAAAAAAAGCTTGCTGTACATGTAGAGGACCAGGGAGGGGTACAGCAGAGGGATACAATTTTGTAGAGTGAACATCCACTTTAAAGTAGTTTTGAAATGACACTGACTCTTTCATAAGAGCGGGGGAGGAGGAGCAGTTTGCCATTTTTGCCCTGTGCACCGGATGACATTGTCCCAGCGCTGCTCGTGATTACGTCTTTAAAAGCCAGCAGCTACAGTGTTTGTAGCTGCTGGTATATATCAAGTAGCGCTGCACAACATTATTCCATCATAATAAAATAATAACCAAAAATTGTATAAATGTAAGACAAAAATACTTCAATAACCTTACACAATTGTATTATTATTTATTCTTATTATTATACAGGATTTATATAGTGCCAACAGTTTACGCAGCGCTTTACAATATAAAAGGGAGACAATACAGTTACAATACAATACAAAATGATTAAGAGGGCCCTACTCAGCAGAGCTTACAATCTAATAGGATGGGGCGGGTAGTACAAAAGGTCGTAACTGTGGGGAATAAGCTGATGAAAGTGGTAAAAGATTAGCTGGAGGCATGATAGGCTTCCCTGAAGAGATGAGTTTGCAGGGATTTCCACTCTTCAGTGAATACCTCCACCATTTACTATCTGCACTAACCTTGATATATTGACCTATTCAGCACTACAGGTCTTAATGCGCTTTCCCCTTTAGGGGTCTTAGTTGGCGGTTCCAGATATCCAGATACCTCCCCTGGACTCCTCCTGTGTTTTTAACAATGTGGGGTAAATGCAGCAAGATAGATTCATAAACACTCAAAAGGAATATAAACTGAACATTGTGTTTTACCACTTGGTGATTTCTTAAAAGCAAAGTAAAATGCACTCACAAAATAAGTGCACTAATAACCAATAGTGAACCACCTTAAAAACACTTTTTCCATATATAGGTACTGTACTGGGACTGTATATGTCCCCTTTAACAATGTGTATTGTATCCAACAGCTACTTCTGGGTGGCGTGATGATGTCACTAGGCTCCACCCTGATATGTTTTGTCATTTCCTGTGTGACTTCTTTGAAGGGACCTTCCTCTCCCAACACACACAAAAACACATGCACAATGTAATTTTGCAGACCTACAGCAAGGATAGAGATTAATTCAAGGGCATAATTGAATAAAATAAAAATGTGTTACATTTATAAGTACACCTTCATTCCAGTATCCAATCGACGCAAAATGGTGACCATGGTCATCAAGTATTGTATGATTTGGTTATCTTCAATAATATCATGTATTCCTGTAAATTTATCATAGAAGACTTTTCATGTAAAGGAAATCAGGATCATGTTAAATAGTGGGCTTGTTTTAATGGGCATTTGCTGAAAAAGAAATGTGCATGACATTTATTCAAGAGAGTAAACTGTATTTTGTATGTGTACGCCATATTGTGAATATTTCTGGGAGGAAAGAGCGTCAGGCGTTTAAAGCTCAGAAAGGTTTAGGGCTTTGCTTAGGATTTATTCTTGCAGCCGGGTTAAAGCAATATTTTTCAGTGTTAACTAAAGATATCAAGGAGTAGAGGAAATCCCCCTCACCACCAGATCAATGTTTATGCCAACATTTATTAATGTCAGCAGATAACAGCTTGGCAGCAGAGGCCACAAAATATCATGGAATTCTCAGGACAAAAGACAAGAATAACCTATTTAAAATGACATGTGGCTCATTTTATTATGATATTGAGGAGCTATTTTCTATAGCGCAAAAACAGATGTGTGGTATGTATGGGTCCACAATGTCACATATAAGGGCACTGAAAACGGTATTAAAACTAAAACCACATTTGTAATATATTGCAGCTTACCAATCCTTAAGGGCCCATTCACACATACAGTGTCTTCTAAATGTAGCACCCTCTAGTGTAGAGTGCTAGGTGTACATAGTTAGTCTTGTAGTGTAGGAAAATTTGGCCTGGCTGAGAGCCAAGCTGGGTTGAATCTGGATCAGGTATGAGCAGGGGCAGCCTGTCCATTGTGGGCACACGGGCGCTTTCCCCCTATCCATGCCGCCGCTCTCCCTATCCATGTACCCGGCACTTTTCAGGATGCCAGTCGCATGAATTCCTATGGCAGGGATGGGCGGGGGTGTGTTTTTTGAAGCACTGATTAGAGCCAGAGGCTCTAATAGGCTTCAAAATAGGGTAGGCTCAGGGCACAGATAATTGCGTCTGGAGCCCACCCAGGTGTGTTGCAACAGCGATTGAATATACGCTGTTGCAACACTGATCCTCCTCTCGGCCAATCAGGAAGCCTGTCTGATACCCGTCACCGGATTGGCTGAAAGGACAGGCAATCCTATTGGATGTGAAGGAGGAGAAAACACAGGACCCGCTACCCGATGCCCAGATGCCTGCCACAGCCTGATGTCTGCCGAGGAGGAGGGAGGAGAAGACACAGACAGGAGCCGCTACCCAATACCCGCCGCAGCCTGATGTCCGTCGGGGAGGAGGAGAAGACACAGACAGAAGGCGCTACCCAATGCCCTGATGCCCGCCGCAGCCTGATGTCTGTCTCTGCCCAATCCTGCCACCTAGATGGGGTAGGTGGACCGATCGACAGACAATGAGCGGGGGGGCTATGGGTCTTTGAGGTGTCACCGGGGGGGTGGTTGTTTGCTGCCCCCCAAACAAAAATAACGAGCCACCACTGGGGATGAGTAACTCAAGGAGGCAGGATAACTCATCAGGCTGCACCTTTGGTACCTCCCCCTACTTGCTGGAACCTCGGAGTAGCTTCCAGAAGAAAAGGAGGGAGGTTTGGAGTAGCTGCCTTGAGGAGGGCCCCAGCAACTCCCCAGCAAGTGAGCTGGCAGCTGGCACCTGGCACCTCTTAAATACTCTGGGTCATGCCAGCAGGATGCAGTCAGGGGGAAGCTGGATATGGAGTGCTGAGGAGGCTGTCAGTGGCCTTTGAAGGTGCCCCCTTGTCTGGGGGGTGTGACCATGGGCCTGGGGCTCAGGTGCTGCAGGGATCCTGTCAAGATACATGAGGGAATCCAGTCCTGGATGCATGGGAGCAGGTGTGAGGACAGCGGGAGAGAGTGATGTTCAGGAGATCTCCAGGGAGAAGTCAGCCGGGTGGGCTGGTGAGTGTGCAGTCAGGGAGGACTGTGGAGAAGTAGCCAGGTGGGCTAGTAAGAGAGGCAGCTGCAGGCGGGTGGGTTGGCAGTGCCTGGGGCGGTGGTGATGGGATCAGTAGCCACAAGGATGTAGCTGTACATAGGAAGCTTTGTCCCTGAAGAGTTTTAAAGTCAAGTGGGCATCCCATAAATTCCCTAATCCCTTTCCAAGTTTTATCCCCTCAATAAATACAAAAAACAAAGTACTGGACTGTTCACTGACACTGTGTGTGCCTGTGGAAATTTGGTGTGACTGGCTGTGCCGGATAGGGATTCCTATTCACCAGCGGCTCCTACGTGGGGTGCGCTACATAAAGAGCGATCTGCATTCGGACCGCTTTTCAGAGGGCATCTGACAGGGGTTGAGAAGACATTATGTGTAATCCTCACTCTCCGATTTAACCCTGTAAATGCCACATTACTACTCCACATTTGCATGCATTGTATGAGGTTGTGGGGTAGTTGCTGCATAGTCCAATAGCCTTGCATTGGTCACATTTGGCGAATGCAAACCACAGCATCCTGTCCTGGCAATAGTACATGTACAGCAGTGTTCAGGCAGCTGGCTGGGGGAGCAGTAAAACCTTGGCTCAACTGCCCCCTTGCTGTTCGTGAGAACAAGGTCATAAGATGGTGCCTGTGTTCATTTTCTGTTTAGGTTTTTTTCCCTTTATCTACACTTCATCCAGCCAATAACATACTTCCAGTCTTAGGGTGTCTTCGCTATGGATGGAGGAGCGACAGAGACACCCTTGAACAACAGCATTGCCATTCTGGGGGGAACGATACCTTTATATGGACAAGCAGATTGAGATTAACAAATTAAAGTCAAATTCCAGCTAATGCTTTATAAGCAGTTACAGCAAACAACCTTTTTTTCCTTGTGGGATAAAGGTTTTAAATAAATGAATAAAAGTTGACCATTGTTAGCACCCCTGTCAGTGATAAATGATTTGTCTCAACTTTCTAACTGACACTTTTTTGCTGGACAGCTTAACCACTTAGTGACCGCCCCACATACATTTACTGCGGCAGGGTGGCCGGTCCGTGCCAGATCACATACCTAGTATGTGATCTGACAGTTCCAGGTCTGGGGCCTACGCAGCCGGCAACCCACTCCCGCTGTGATTGGACACAGCGGGAGCCAACCAACTGGCCCGGTGGACTCAATGTCTACCAGGACAAGAACAATCATTCGGGACACAAGCAGAAAGACAATCTGCCTATGTATACAAGGCAGATTGTTGTTCTGTCAGTGGGGAAGGCTTTGATCCCGTGTTCTTGCCTTCCCCTAGTCAAAGCACCTCCCCCACAATTAGTAAGCACCGCCAGTG
>BLSH010033838.1:2175432-2189571 GCA_018402905.1 Glandirana rugosa | reverse complement strand
GGTTAACAGTGCTACTGATTGTGTGGGGGCTGGGCTGACTGGGGGAGGAGAGTGATCGCTGCTCCCATTTACAGGAAGCCTACGAACACACTCCTTCCCCCCTGTCAGAACTGAGATCTGTTGTTTACATACATGGACCTCTGTTCTGTCACTGCGGGGTAGCGATCACGGGTAGACTGGCTCCCCCGTAACCCAGTGAGTGTGCGAGCGCGCCTCCGGCGGCACCTGCATGCTCATTATCTGCGATCTCGCAGCTGCCATCAGGTGACGGCAGTTCGCGATATCGAGCCAAGCTGCCGCCGCCAATCCACGGTAGGCAGTTGGCAACTGGTTAAAAAGCCTGTCTGATCCTGCCTGGTTCTGCCCTCCCCCTTTTAAACTGGACACTGTATATCATGGCTGCTGAGTCCTAACACCGTGGTCAGTTTACGTACCTCCACCATCTGCAGCCCTGCTCTGTCCTCCTTTGTCCTCTCTCCCCCTCCCTCCCTGCCTGTCATCTTGAGACACTGCCCACCCCTCCCCTTCTGCTGCTTTAAAAACTATACTCTATTCATCCCATCCCCTCAGTTATATAACAATATGTGTCCCAGTGTCTGAGAAGTCAATGTGTACCTTATATCAGAGTGTCTCCCGGCACTCATGTGACCACTCGGCTCTCTGTCCTCTCTCCTTCCCTCCTCCCCGGCCAATGTTAGCGGGAGTTCTCAACCCCTCCCACTATAGCTTTCAGCCGGGGAGAGAGCCAAGGAGTCATGTGAGCACCGGGAGACGCTCTGAGATAAGGTACAGGTCGGCATCTTTTTTATATAACACAGACACTGGGGCACATAATGTTATATAACAGAGGGGATGGGATAAATAGATTACAGTGGCTTAAATTGGTTGTCAACCTGTGACAACTACTTTAACCTGCAGGTAAGCCTATAATAAGGCTTACCTGTAGGTGCCCTGCATATCTCCTAAACCTGCATGGTTCAGGAGATATACAGTGTAGTAGCATTGCTGACGTCATCTCGGCACATACGCAGTGAAGAAACGGCCTCCGTGCCCTTTCTTCACTGTGATCGTGCCGTGACTGGCGGCTCCCGGGAGCATGCACGGGAGTGACGTCACGCATCTCCGGCCAGTCACAGAGCCGGAGTCATGGCCCCGGAAGAAAGAGGGGCAGAAGATGACACCGCTGGACGTTGCAGGCTTCGTTTGCGATGAATAGAAGCCCATTATGCTACTACTTTACTTTACTTTATCAGGGTTTACTTCCTCTTTAACAACCTCTTTAAGCTCATCCCTTTCTGTTGTCATTTGCAGGTCCTTTAGCTTCAGCCAAGTGACAGTGTCTAGGTATAGACTCTCATCGACTGTCTGAGAGGAGAATTGTTTTCTGGCGGGTCACAAGCTAATATTCAACTGGGAGACTGATCTGTTTAAGAAGAATTGTTAATTTGGTAGATTTAAGAAATGAGCCCAGGTAAATTGCAGATTGGTCTGGAGGTGTATGTGCCATTTAGGTTATGGCTGTTTCTGTTTTAAAAGACTCCAGAAATAGATGAGCCCCGTGACAGGAAACTGGAGCCTGGTCAGAGAGAGAGAGGGTTGACTCTCTGCATCTTATATCTTAATAATTGTATTATTATTATTTGTTTTTCAAACAGAATTACAGATGGGAAAGTATGATCTGGGTAGAACAATTCCAAAGTGTCATGTGCTCCAACTGTCCTATATCTGGGATAAAAGATAATAGCTGAGTACAAGACGGGGTCTGTTTAGTCCGCCAATGTAGAGTTATGATTCTTCTGGTGGACATTACAATATACATTTTTAGAATGTTTGGGAATGCCTGGAAATGGCAATCCAAGTAAGTAGGCTCCAGGGGCAGGGAAACATTTAGAATTTGGGTGAAAAGCTGCATGACAAGGGTACTGAAGGGTTGGATCAGGGAGCATTACCAAAAGACATGAAATAAGAAGCCTCTTTCCAGCCCATATCTCCAACAAACCTCTGATACCTTTGAGTTGTAAGCATGAAGTATATTAGGAGTTTTGTACCAGAACATCAAGATTGTGTGGATATTTTATTTATATATGTAGGGCTACCCTCGAAGGGTCTGCTGTAACTGTCCACAGGATCTTTCTCTAATAAGTGTAGGCAGCCAGGTACACAGCAGTACCTCTTCCACACAGGCTCAATAAACTGTCCTGGGTGTCTTTTTTGAAGCTTATTGCTGGGTAGCTAATAACTTGAAAGGGTGGTGGGGTATGAGATACAGTAAAACACTTGATGCATAAATTGCAAAGGACTCTTCTCTATCTCTAGACAGCAGCAATACTATACCCTCTCATAGCTGGGAACCAGGAGGATTGATGAACAAGTTTAGCAGTACAGTAATAGGCTGAAATTATCTAACTTCTAATAGCTGCAGGACCATCAGACACTGTACACAGGAGTTTGTCTCTACTCACAGATCCTGGTAAAAGATCAGTCCAGAAATTTGACCTCCAGTAAAGTGGCACAGCTTTCAGTCAAAGGAGTGGGGTCCAGAGGCAAACAAAGCCCTTCCCTTGGGCTCCTGGATCCATTCCCACAAAGGGGAGAGAAGTACCAACTCTCCAGTGTTCCAGCCCTTTTAACAGAAACCCAGTCAGCTTCTAGGCACACCTCCCCAGGGATTGGCAAGGCCCTATTAAATATTCAGGCCGGGAATTTGAATCCCCCCCACCCTAAGCTCTAGATGCTTCTTCTAGAAGCAGTAGGAAGTAATCAAACTCCCAGCCTGTGAAACCATGAACAGACTGTACTAAACAATTACTGATTCTGCAACTACAGCAAAAGCCAACACTAAATTTGCCTAACAGCCTAGCTATGAGGGTGCTACATCTACAACACAATGTGGTCATCTTTTGATGCTGAGGTTTTACCAGTCTAAAAAATACAAATGTTTCATAGGACAGGACATTCCAGTTAAGCTGAAAAAAAGATGTACAGTGGAATCCCTCCCACACCGAGACATTGTATTCTAAGAGCTGCAGCCTCTGATTGAGGAAAGAATTCCCTTCAACAGAAGATTACCAAACAATCAACTTCTATCAAGCAGGGATGGCCACACACTAATCAAAATCTTGCTGGTCCCTGCTGATTAGTGTATGGCCACTTGGCCAGCTTTGGAGTGGTCTCTGGTCTGTGAAGGTATCAGCTGGTATAACAGTTGTTTGTGTTGTATATACCACTGCCTGGGAAAAACATATGTTTAACTGCCTTCCTAAAAAATAAAGGCAGGTCCAAGAAACCCTGACATGGATCTTTTGTACTAACCAGTTTGCAAAAAATGTCTACCTCTGCTGCTCTCTGTGTGACTGCTCTCATAGCAGGGGGACTAAGCTTTGAGAGTGTGATGGATTTTTATACTGGCTGGTGAAAGAGTAAAGCCTCGTACACACGGGACGACGATCGTATACAACAGGTCATACTAACGACCTTGTATGCGAAATCGATCGTTCCTATGCGCGATTAGAACAGCCGACATATGACGGTCATACAACAGGAGTTGTATGAGCAGACTAGAAAACTTGGTCGTACCAACAAGCGGTCATACGACCGTTGTATCGTGTGTACAGAGAAGTTGGTACAACAAGTTGTATTGTGCAAAACACGCATGCTCAGAGGTCAGGAACGGTCGGATACTAATTACATGCACCTGAACGTTCTTTCTGTGGTTGTACGATCGTGTAGTGCAGTCAGTATGCAAGTTACATTATCCAACATACGATTTGAGACGATCGTAAGTATGATAGTCGTCCCGTGTGTACAAAGCTTTAGATGCAACAGCATGGGGTCGGTCCTGTGTGATCTGTGTACACACGTCACAGTCAAGAACATAAAGGCTACTGCACAGGCAATAGGATTTTCTGTGTCATTTATGGACTGGAAATAGATGTTAAAATAGATGAACAAAGGTAACCCCATTCTTCTGAGGAAAGAAGAACATGAAAACATAGGTAGGGTGATGTTTTTGAGCAGTAATACATTGCTGGAAGTGTTATATATTGATCAGCATGCATGCACTCACAAAATATATCTCATATTAGCTCAGCTTTAAAAATAATTATTGCAAAAAAAAAAAATCATATTTCTCTCCCAGCCATACCCCTGTCTCCAAAATGTTCAAATGAGAATCAAGGCTCATGCTCATCAAGCTGTTTTTCTTAACAGAACTTGCTCCATCTCTACCTGGTAGCAATTACCTACGATACAAATAAACAACCTAATTTCTTGTGCCTATAAATAACTTCTCCTTCCATTAGTAGGGCTGTTTATTCACACTTTTATTAGACAAATGGTTCAGTAATTGAACAGATAATGATTGTTGTTACTGAGACTTTACCGTAAAAAAAAAACAGCTGTTCTAAAACAGTAGAAATGATCCAAAAAATATGTGCCTTACTCTTCCAACAGTATTTGAAAATGTCACTATGTCAGAAGGCAGCGCTGTTAGAAAACACCACTATGTCAGAACACGGCAATGTCAGTACAAGCTACAAGTGAAATTGGCCACTTTGCATATTATTTTCGTGGACAACCTGGTAATTTTACAGAAATTCAGTGAAATACATTGGCGTCACCAGGCAAGGTGACATTAGTGGGGGTTTAAAGTGATTGTCAATGTTTTAAAAGCTATTGGCATGTTTAAATAATAAATGTAAAGCTCCAACTTATGAAATAACCCATTCACTTTAAAATATAAATGTAAGGTAAAACATATATGTATACACATATAAAAAAACATTATAAATACCTTTTTTCCCTTTTTTTATAAGTGAACACATAAAGGTTGATTTACTAAAGGCAACTAGAATGTGCACTTTGTAAAGTGCAGTTGCCCTCTGCAAGTGCAGTTGCTCCACTGAGGTAAAGCTCCACTTTGCAAAGAATCATGAGCAAGGGAAATAAAGAAAACAGCATTTTTGCTTGCACATGATTGGATGAGGGAAGTTAGTAGAGCTTCTGCTCACTTACTAAGCTCTAGAGCAACTACTCTTGCCGAGTGCAACTTGCCTTTAGTAAATCCACCCCTGAGCCTAGGTTCACATTGCAACAATTTGGCATGCAATTTGACATGTCAAATCACATGCCAAATCTGCAGCAATTGCTGGAAATGGCACCGTCCGAATTGGTGCGACACCGACATTGCAGCACCGCACCGATTCCCAAAAGTAGTTTCTGTACGACTTTTGGCGACTTCGGGGTGCAATTTGTATAGACATCTGTGCAGCAACCCACACAGATGTCTCTGAAATCGCCCCCCAAAGTCGGACTGACATGTGGGAATGAAATTGCTGAACTCGCACGATTTTAATGCTGCTGTCAGTGTGAACGTGGACTAAATCTCTGTTCTCAGTTGCATAAGTTAGGTAGTGAGTATGGGATAGTGAGTATGGCTGCGAGTCCATTATGGGTGTGGATATAAGTTCAGTAGCCAAATGTGAGTTATGTTAGCATGTGAGTTGCTGGGAATGCAAGGAACTGGGGTGGTTATACATCTGGTAGAGTGTGCGCGACTGCACGTCTGGCCCATTGCACTATGAGGCTGTAAGTATAGTGAGGTTCAAGTGCTTCTGAGACTAGAGGGCTATGAGGATCTGAGTGGATAGAGCAAATACATTTTTAAACATGCCTAAATTCTTTAGCCATGGAATGGGATTTAAAAAAATCTATGGAATAACTGGTTTAATTAACAGTAGTCATATCTTACTCAAGAAAGTTTACTATAAGATAACCTATTAACATGCCATGGTTGCTTAGGAAAACAAGAAAAAGGCAAGTAGCCAACTTGCTGAAACTTAGACCTTACAAGCCTGGCTTTCAATATTTGTACAGGAAGGAAGTAAGCTGGACTCTACAAGCTGCACTTACTGAATAGACCTCATTGTCTATCCCTGCTCTACTGGAGATGTAATTCAAAGCAGAGCTTTAGCAATACACACCTGTCATCTAGCTTTATATTTGACTCTGAAAAACATACCTCTATGCATGCTGAGTTTTTGTTCCATGTTTTTCTTTTTAACTCAATTTATTGGAAAAGCTTATTCTTAGAAAAACATGTCTTGCCAAAATATGAATTATGCAATTTTCTTATATTTCCCTTAAATTAGAAGCAGATTAATATCACACTCGGTTGAAAATGATCTAGAAAATGATTCTTTCCTACATACAGATTATTAAATAGCTAAAAATAAGTTATATATGGCATTCAACACTTTACTAAAACTTTATGTGGCTAGCACAACAGAAAATTGGACTTTAACAGATAACGTCTATATACAATCAATTTAGAAGACAACATCTCATATGTAGAGTTGAACCGAACTGTAAAGTTTGGATTCGTACCGAACTTTGGGGTGTCCGGAACCCGGACCCGAACCCGGACTTTTCAAAAAAAGTTTGGGTTCGGGGTTCTGGTATTTTATTCCACGTGTTGAATAGCTGCCAAGGGCAGCCAATCAACAAGTGTTTCACTGGTTTACCCTTAGAAGCCATCACAGCCATGCCTACTAATGGCATGGCTGTGATTGGCCAGTGCATCATGTGACCCAGCCTCTATATGGGGCTGGAGTCACCGTGCTGCATGTCATATGCTCTCAGGCTAGTTTAGGGAGAGGATGCTGCTGGCTCTGTGAGGGACAGATTGCAGATATTATATAACATCTCATCCTGCATTACAGAACGATCTGATTGTGGACTAGGTAGAGATTACTAGTACTGCTGCTTTGAGGGACAGATTGCAGATCTCATCCTGCTGCACTGAACGATCTGACTGGACTAGGTAGAGTCTACTGCTTAGAGGGGCAAATTATTGTTCTAAAATCATCTCCAAGTTCTATAGGGAAAGGTTCCAGCTGTTGCTTAGAGGGACAGATTATTGTTCTAAAATCATCTCCAAGTTCTATAGGGAAAGGTTCCAGCTGTTGCTTAGAGGGACAGATTATTGTTCTAAAATCATCTCCAAGTTCTATAGGGAAATGTTGCAGCTGTTGCTTTAAGGGACAGATTATTGTTTCTTGCACAAAATTAAAAAGTGCATCTACATTGCTGGTTTAAAAAAAATTCCAAAAACTACAGGGTGGGCCATTTATATGGATACACCTTAATAAAATGGGAATGGTTGGTGATATTAACTTCCTGTTTGTGGCATATTAGTATATGTGAGGGGGGAAACTTTTCAAGATGGGTGGTGACCATGGCAGCCATTTTGAAGTCTGCCATTTTGAATCCAACTTTTGTTTTTTCAATAGGAAGAGGGTCATGTGACACATCATACTTATTGGGAATTTCACAAGAAAAACAATGGTGTGCTTGGTTTTAACGTAACTTTATTCTTTGATGAGTTATTTACAAGTTTCTGACCACTTATATAATGTGTTCAATGTGCTGCCCATTGTGTTGGATTGTCAATGCAACCCTCTTCTCCCACTCTTCACACACTGATCGCAACACCGCAGGAGAAATGCTAGCACAAGCTTCCAGTATCCATAGTTTCAGGTGCTGCACATCTCGTATCTTCACAGCATAGACAATTGCCTTCAGATGACCCCAAAGATAAAAGTCTAAGGGGGTCAGATCGGGAGACCTTGGGGGCCATTCAACTGGATATGCGAAATTGCTACATGATGATGTGTTTCCCTCTTTATGCACTGAAGCTGCACGTTTCCTGAGTTTTTCCAGCAAGATGGTGCACCACCACATTATGGGTGTCAGGTCCGAGCATTGCTAGATGAACAGTTTCCTGGAAAGTGGATTGGTCATCATGGGCCAGTTGTCTACATTGCTGGTTTAAAAAAAAAAAAATATTCTAAAAACTACATTTGCGGCCAGCGGTGCATTTCTTGCACAAAAATAAAAAAAATGTCTACATTGCTGGTTTAAAAAATAAAAAATATTCTAAAAACGACATTTGCGGCCAGCGGTGCATTTCTTGCACAAAAATAAAAAAAACTGTGTTGGCTACCTCCTCCTCCTCCACCGCCACTTCCACCACCTCCTCAACCTCCAACTCCACATCTACCTCCATTTTTTATTTTTTTTATGTGATTTTAGCTTAAAAATCATTTTAAGTTATTTCCCTATCCCCATTTCTTTTTAGGGCACTTGTCCGACTCTTACCCCCATTTCCTTCCTTTTGCAGACCTCTAGGACTTACCAGGACTTTGTTACAGCCATTTTTGTGCCTAAAAGTTCAGGTCCCCATTGATTTCAATGGGGTTCGGGGTCCGGGATAAAGATCGGGTCAAGTTCGTTCCCGAACCCGGACTTTTTCCCGAAGTTCGGTCGAACCTGCCGAACCCGAACTTCCAGGTGTTCGATCAACTCTAATCATATGTCATCATTTTATTTATAACGTACAGATTATACAAATTGATACCGCATCTTTTAGGATTTAATCTGTACAATGTGTTGTATTTTTATCAGGCCAAATAGGCACACATTTGGTATCTCTACTCTCATTATTCAAGGCTTTTCTATAACTTTGTTTGATTAATATGAGAAAGCTTATTGGAGCACTACAGAAAATGGAACTATAGCATGTGTTGTCTAAATACAATCAGTTCAGAAGACAATATCTAAAATATCATAATTTAATTTTCAATGCAAAAATTGAGTACACATCTTTTGGTTTTAATTCGTAAAATTAACTTATACATTGTAAATAAAATGATGATGGGGATGAGCGTACAGATACTGAATGCCTACCTATGTGGTCTGTTAATCTAAAGAATTATTTAATATAAGAAAGTTCCTGAGTGAATTAGTCCCAATCATTGTTGTAAATATAAACTTATCTTCTTTACATTTTGTCACCATGTCCTAAAACATGGTTCAATATTAAGCAAGGCGCACATTAGGGATTGATTATCTCATGATTAATAAATTGCCAACGCCACACAGAGTTAACAATGGAGTGTAGCGCGTACTTGCAATTAATTACTAATAGAAGTACAATGCTCTCAAATTGTTTAATTGTTCATTACTACATGAAAACATATGTGCAACAATTTATGGTGGTTAATCAAGTGTAATCATTGGTGGTTTAAGTAGTATGATCACACCAGCAAAAATCATCCGAGTGCAACCAGTATGGTGATATGTCTGACAGCTCTTTCTTTGCCTAGGTGCTAATTTCTGTACTATTCAGTTATAATCACTAGCCGCATAGTTTAAGGTTGCAAGACCTAGGTCAAGACATCCTCTAAACAGCAGTATACAATAGGGCAACTGTGCTTCTCTAATTAGACCTTAATGCATAACAATCAAATTAATAGAAAATTAGGTGGAAATAATAAATAAACCCAATGTGTAAATTGTCTTTGAACAAATAAATAAATAAAAAATTCATCAAAATCAAAAAATACCTGTGAATTATCTCATATAAGTGCAAATAATCATTAAACAAATGAATTCATGTGAAAGTCCAAAAAAATCATTTATAAAAAATTCATGAACCTTATAATATATTGAGCCAATGCTCATAAAATAAAATAAATATGTGTGAAAGTTCAAAACAATACATCAATAGTTAAAAAAAAAAAAGTGCAAACTTATAGATTCAATTTTCTCGTATATAGTCCTTGATCACCAAGAAAGAAAGTGCATATGTGCTTAAATTCTGTAGTGCAAAACAAACTTGTGCAAAAAAATAGGGAAACTTCAGCACACCCAGTGTCCTCCACACTCGCAGGAAACCAGGTACTCACCCCAAAAAATGCTATTGAAAAGCTTGATGGCATAAACAATCCAATCATTATTTAATGATATCCAATCTGCATTCAGATGATCTGACATGGATCGGCACTCACCATCAACTATAATCAATCAAACGTATGCCTCTCAGCGCTCACCATAGAAGGAAGAGATGAAGGTGCCACATTGCATAAAACCATAGATAGTTTATTGGGAAAACAGTAAAAACACACTTATAATGTCTTGTGTAATGGCTAACACTGGGATCAAACACCTTTCCTATTTGCGGCAACGCCGAGCTCCAAGACTTTAGGCTGCCTGTTGTCATGTTGTGGCTGCGGAAACATTTACCCATTCAATGGGAGCCTAATGTCATGTATAATAATGGTATTGCTACCGCTATTAACCACTTCAGCCCCGGAAGGATTTCCCACTTTAGGACCAGAGCACTTTTTGCGATTTGGCACTGCGTTGCTTTAACTGACAATTACGCAGCCGTGCGATGTTGTACCCAAACGAAATTTGCGTACTTTTTTTCCCACAAATAAAGCTTTCTTTTGGTGGTATTTGATCACCTCTGCGTCATTTCTGCTATATCGCCGCTATAAACAAAAGAAGAGCAACAATTTTGCAAAAAAACCCCAAATTTCTTACTTTTTGCTAAAATACAAATCCAAAAAATAGAAAATAAAAAAAAAATGTTTCCATCGGTTTTGGCCGATTTAGATTCTTCCTCATATTTTTGGCAAAAAAAAATCGCAATCAGCATTTATTGATTGGTTTGTGCAAAAGTTGCCGCGTTTACGGACAATGAGAATTTTTTCTGGGGTTTTTATTTATTTTTTTATTTTTTACTAGTATTGGCGGCAATCTGCGATTTTCAGCGGTACTGCGATACAGACATGTCGGACCATTTTGACACTTTTTTGGGACCATTGGCATTTATACAGCGACCAGCGCTATAAAAATGCACTGATTACTGTGTAAATGCCATTGGCAGTGAAGGGGTTAGCCTGCAGGGGGCGCTCTAAGGGTTAACTGTGTTCCCCTGGCGTGTTCTAACTGTATGTTGGCTGCCCTGGCTGGGGAAAGGGGATGATCACGGCTTCCATATACAGGAAGCCTGTGATCACCGCCCTTCCCCCTCTATGAGAATGGAGATCCGTGTTTACATACACGGACCTCCGTTCTCTCACTGCGGGGGGGCCATCGAGGGTAGCCGGCGGCGATCGAGTCCGCCCTACCCGCTCCCAGGCCCCCCTGGACGTCATATGATGGCGGTTTGCGATAACAAGCCACTCTGTCGCCGTCAGACTGCGGTCGGCAAGTGGTTAAACATGACAGCTCCCCTCTGACAATAGTTGTTAAGGACACCAGTGGGTGCAGGCAACGCCCAGTTCTTAACAATCAGGGACCAACAACTTACCTAGCCGAGATCCCCAGCCATGTAAATAAATGGTGTGGAGGTTCGACCCATAATTCATACCAGGCCTTTCAAGGGACATGCCCCCTTCCCAAACAACGCCAGGCCACATGCCCATAACATGGGGGACCTTGCCAGAGGAGAGCCCTCTGGAAAAGCACCTTGTCCACATGTTAATATAGTCAAGGGCTTCTTTCCCTCAACTGTGGCCTGGTGGTTGTGGAAAAGTGGATGGTGGGCTTATTGGAATCTGGAACCCCCTTTAATAATAAGGGGACATCCAAATTCCACCCCCTCCCTCAGATGTGAATGAGTAAGCTATACAATATTCATTGACCCCCTCTCATGTGGAGGGCATGTGGCCTGGTATGGTTCATAAGGAAGGAGTAAGCTCATCCCTCTTTTGGTGACCTACTAGGCTACATAACGGTCTGGCGTGGAGTTGTGGGGTGACCTCACTTTTTTTGTGTGGACTTTCCCCAAAAAATCCCTTAGTGTCTTTTATAGAATTTGGGGGGAAACTCATGCCATTTTTTTTTTTTGGGGTCCTCGTTTTGATTCATACCAAGCCTAAATTTCAGGGCATGTTATAATTTAGGAAGAAACCCTACTACTGTTTTTTTTTCCTCCGTGGGGGTCCCTCATTAACTTCCATGTCCGACCCTCATCTAGGATAAGTGTCTGATATAGATGAAGGGAATCCTTGACTGTTTACAAACAGAGCAAAGCCACAGGGAGATGTAATTTTCCAGCAATTTAACACACTTTTTTGCTGTAGTAGGCTGTATACATCACAAAGATTTGCCACTTCAAAGGGCATCCTCCAGACATATTATTTAGTGCAATTTTGTAACTTTAATGTTTGGCTTTAACCAGTTGCTGACCAACTGCCACAGTTGCACTGCGGCATGCTGGCTCGGCAGCACAAGCCCGCCGTCATTGTACGTCGACCGCACATGCGCGATTTGCAGGTGAGTGCGCCCACTGTACGCTCCATGAGCATGCCCGTGGCTCGGGCGGACTTGATGTCTGCTGGCGACGCGCAATTACCTTTTACAGAGGCAGAACAGGGATCCGCTGATGTAAACATGGTGGATCCCCATTCTGTCAGGGGACATGACACAGATCTACTGTTCCCTGTAATCGGGAACAGTTAGATCTGTCATGCTCCAGCCAGCCCAACCCTCACACAGTTAGAACATGCTGAGGGAACACAGTTAACCCCTTGATCACCCCCTACAGTATAACCCCTCCAAAGCCAGTGACATTTATACAGTAATCAGTGGCTATTTTAGCTCTGATCGCTGTATAAATGTCATTGGTCCCAAAAAAGTGTAAAAACTGCAAAGGTGATCCAATACCGACAAAAGAAAGCTCCATTTGTGGGAAAAAAAGGACGTCAATTTTGTTTGGGTGCAACATAACACGACCGTGCAATTGTCAGTTAAAGCAACGCATTGCCATATTGCGAAAAGTGCTCTGGTCAGGAAGGGGGCAAATCCTTCCGGGGCTGAAGTGATTAAACTTGCTGTTCCCTTCCAAATGAAAATTAAGAAAAAAAAATGATTTGGTACATAACCCCCAAGGCAGTGCCCATCACCTCCCCCCTCTCCGTGCCATTTGTTTGATAATCCCTAGCATATTAGCCTAGAAAATGGCTAGAGTTGAGCGAACTTCTAGAAGTCCGGGTTCTGCTGGTTCGGCCAAACTTCAGGACAAAGTCCGGGTTCGGGTCCGGATAGAACCCGAACTTTGTCCCGGACCCCGAACCCCATTGAAATCAATGGGGACCTGAACATTTAGGCACAAAAATGGCTGTAAAATAGTCCTGGAAAATCCTAGAGGTCTGCAAAAGGAAGGAAATGTGGGTAAGGGTGGGACAAGTGACCTACAAAGAAATGGGGACAGGGAAATAACTTTAAATATTTTTAAAAAAATAAAAACATAAAAAAAAGCAAAAATGGAGGTGAATGTGGATCATCTTCAAACTGGGACTGAAAGGTATTAATTAAAGGTAGAGGCCATATAACTGTTCTAAAATCATCTTCAAACTGTGTCAAAAAAGTATAAATAAGCCCGGAGAACCCATATCACTGTTCTGCAAACATCTGGAAACTGTGTGTGTCACTTTAACCCCTTCCTTACTGGGCACTTAAACCCCCCTCCTGCCCAGACCAATTTTTGGCTTTCAGCGCTGTCGCATTTTGAATGACAATTGCGTGGTCGTGCGACGTTGTACCCAAATAAAATTTGCGTCCTTTTTTTCCCACAAATAGAGCTTTCTTTTGGTGGTATTTGATCACCTCTGTGTCATTTCTGATCGCCGCTATAAACAAAAAATGAGCGACAATTTTGCAAAAAAGAACAATATTTTTTCTTTTTGCTAAAGTACAAATCCATTAAAAAAAATATTCATCAGTTTTGGCCGATTTATATTCTTCTACATATTTTTGGTAAAAAAAAAAATCGCAATCGGCGTATATTGATTGGTTTGCGCAAAAGTTATCGCATCTACAAACTGGGAATTGATTTATGGCGTTTATTATGAACATCTGTTCTGCACACATCTGTAAAGTCTGTGTGTCACTTTTAATATAGCCGCTAATAACTGAACATCTGTTCTGCACACATCTGTAAAGTCTGTGTGTCACTTTTAATATAGCCGCTAATAACTGAACATCTGTTCTGCCCACATCTGTAAAGTCTGTGTGTCACTTTTAATATAGCCGCTAATAACTGAACATCTGTTCTGCACACATCTGTAAAGTCTGTGTGTCACTTTTAATATAGCCGCTAATAACTGAACATCTGTTCTGCACACATCTGTAAAGTCTGTGTGTCACTTTTAATATAGCCGCTAATAACTGAACATCTGTTCTGCACACATCTGTAAAGTCTGTGTTATAATTTTCACTGTGTGTCTGAAATGTCTACACACGTCTTGTCTACAAGTCAATAATCGCCGATATAATTTTCACTGTGTG
>BLSH010033838.1:2143317-2175299 GCA_018402905.1 Glandirana rugosa | reverse complement strand
ACTATTTGGTTTACATGGACCCAAGTACTGTATAAACCAGGGTCAGGTTTGGGTAACTTCAGACCTCGACTTACAATTTTTTGTCGTTACCGGTAAAAATCTCAACTCGCTTGGGCCTGACATTTCAAGCCCGGGCATGGCTTGAAACCCCACAGGCCGTGGGCCTGGGGTTGGCCCTGAAAAGTTTTTTTCAGGCCCAAGCCCAGGCCCCAAGACCATTAAAATTACTTTCAAGAATTTTAACGACATTTTTTCAGGTCCTTCCAGGATCTCCAGACGTTTTTTCAGACCCAGTTTGAAGATGATCCACATTCACCTCCATTTTTGCTTTTTTTATGTTTTTATTTTTAAAAAAATGCTTTTAGTTATTTCCCTGTCCCCATTTCTTTGTATGGCACTTGTCCCACTCTTACCCCCATTTTCCTTCCTTTTGCAGACCTCTAGGACCTTCCTGGACTTTTTTACAGCAATTTTAAGAACTTTCATTAAAATTACCAGAACCCCGGACCCGAACCCGGACTTTTTTTGAAAAGTCCCGGTTGGGGTCCGGGTGCCGGACACCCCAAAGTTCGGTACGGGCCCGAACTTTACAGTCCGGGTTCGCTCAACTCTAAAAATGGCCATTGCTGTTTTTTAACATTCAGCTCCAGACTTCAATGGGTTTGGACTGGGACCAAATATGTCATGAACCCAGGTACATTTGGTTTATCACTATTCATGTTCTCACACAGTTCAGAGACGGCTTCATTAAGCTTCACTGCAGTTGTTTGGTCTGAGTATGTGGACTGTATCCATTTACAAATGTTGTTACCTAGGCCGATGTGTGTAATTGTGGTATGGAAAAAATCCCAGTTCACTCTGTCAAATGTCTTCTTGCATGTAGAGAGGAATAAGAGGGGCAATATAGTTGTGTATTGAGTTGATAACCCTCATTGTGTTTTCCCTGGCTTCTCTTGCTCGCATGAAGCCAGAATGATCTGGGTATATTAGAGTAGAAATTTGGGGTAGCTGTCTGGAGGGCAGTATTCTGGTAAAAATCTTTAGTGAAAGTCTTCAGTAAAGAGATGGGATGATAATTTGGACAGAGTTGAAGGACCTTTCCCTCTTTGAGATAAGAGCCTTTTTTTTCGTGTATAAGTAGGGAAACTTACAGTAACAATGCATTTTCCCATGCAGTGATGTAATTTTTTGCTAGTTAAACTTGGAAGATCTCACTTTGAAGCACAAGAACACTGTAGCTTGGGATATTAAGATGGTCCCTTCAAAGCAAGGTGGTTAAAAATCACTTCACATGCATGCTCCTGTAAAGGGGCTGAAGATTTTATCCTAATAATAGTGAGAAAACTTTTCCTGTTAGAACTTAGAAACATTCATTTACATTTCATAAACTGAATGCAAGGTGTCCTCAGACTTTGGTGTCAGCAGATCATAATAATTTCTGAATGATTAGGGGATCTGGAATATGCAGTTCAGTTTTGGGCACCAGTTCTCAAAAAGGATATTGGAGGAACTGGAGAAAGTGCAGAGAAGGGCAACCAAACTAATAAGAGGCATGGAGGAGCTCAGCTATGAGGAAAGATTAGAGGATCTGAATTTATTCTCTCTTGAGAAGAGGAGATTAAGGGGGGATATGATCAACATGTACAAATATATAAGTGGTCCATATAGTGAACTTGGTGTTGAGTTATTTACTTTAAGGTCATCACAAAGGACAAGGGGGCACTCTTTACGTCTAGAGGAAAAAAGATTTCATATACAAATACGGAAAGGTTTCTTCACAGTAACAGCTGTGACAATGTGGAATAGACTCCCCCCAGAGGTGGTTTTGGCCAGCACGGTTGATTGCTTTTAAAAAGGCCTGGATTCTTTCCTTAATGTAAATAATATAACTGAGTACTAACATTTTTAGGTAAAGTTGATCCAGGGTGAATCCGATTGCCTCTCGGGGAATCAGGAAGGTATTTTTTCCCCCGTTATAGCAAATTGGATCATGCTTTGCTGGGGTTTTTTGCCTTCCTCTGGATCAACTGTGGGTGAAGGATTGTATATGGGATTATTTGGTTTTATATATATATTTTTTTTTTCTTTTTTTGGTTGAACTAGATGGACTTGTGTCTTTTTTCAACCTGACTAACTATGTAACTATGTATGTCCCATAGTCACGGGATGTGCATTATTGCAGTTTCTAGGCAAATCAAAAGGCTAGTGACTGAAGTCATGGATCAGCAGTGAGGTTTTCTATGAACTTCTGACTGTCTGTGACCAGAATATAATAAATTCAAGCAATGTCAGGAGAGGTCCTTGACTATGTGTCCTGTATATATTTTCATTTCAAATTTTTGAGTATGGCTGAAGTTTATCTGTAATGAACTGCCAACATGTAATATGGTTGTGGGATGCAAGAGTGTTGCCACCTGAGATAATGATGTAGCTAAGACCTTTCTCTGACTGGGTAAGTGCTTTATGTGGGCTATAAATAATAATTTAACCATGCAGATTTTTGTTATACTTTCAGGACTTAGTATTATAATTAGATAGTATGTTTTGGTAAAATTTTTCTTTAGCTCCCGGACTTTCTGTCTGGACAAAACTGTATTATGCCATTAAGGATGACATAGGGCTCTCCTGCCTGATTCAAGTGAGAACTTATGAGAGATCCAAGAAAGCATTTTTCTATCTGCTGTCATTAAAAGTCTGTTGTTGTGAACATCTCCTCCAGCTTGGGTCCAAGCTTTGTAAAGCAGATAACTCAACTCACTTTCTACTCTCTGCTTTAGGGTTAAAAATATAAGAACAACATTCAAAATACAGACGTATGACATCAGATAGTATCATGAAATAGTGAGTCTGCTCAATGCCACTCTCTGCTTTAGACCCTTAAGCTGGAGTTATAGGCAGAATGAAAAAAAATATATATTCTACAGTCTGTCACTAGCAATGACATGGCAGTCTTAATATTTTTTGAGTTCCCACTGTAACATAGTTGTATTCTCTGTTGTGCCTGTAGATGCATTATATGTCATTTTCCTGTAATAGGTTAACAATGAAGTTCATTCTGCAATGAAACATTTTCACTCTGTAGACAGGGCAGTATGTGGACAGTGTAGTAAAAAGGTACATTCACGGGCCTGCAGAGCAGCTGCCAGGGGAAGTCGCCAGTAAGAATCATGTATGTTTGTATGTTTAGCCATCTCTGAGTACAGCAAACTAACACTAACAATTGGTAACTGGTAAACGGGCTCCTGATCATGTGACCACCATGATAGCCAACCACAGTGGTCACATGATCACTGATCCTTGCTGAGGTAGGTGGGAAGGGGTTAATATAAGATTTTTTTTCTTAAAGAGGCTGTGTAGCTGTGTCCATTCAGTGTAAAGTCCACCTTCTCACCCACTTAGAGTATCTCACAAAAGTAACTGCACCCCTCACATTTTTGTAAATATTTTATTATATCTTTTCATGTGACAACACTGAAGAAATGACACTTTGCTACAATGTAAAGTAGTGAGTGTACAGCTTGTATAACAGTGTAAATGTGCTGTACCCTCAAAATAACTCAACACACAGCCATTAATGTCTAAGCTGCTGGCAACAAAAGTGAGTACACCCCTAAGTGAAAATGTCCAAAATGGGCCCAAAGTATCAATATTTTGCGCTCCCCCACCTTGCATTTGAGGATGCCCAACAGATGCTCAATAGGGTTTAGGTCTGGAGACATGCTTGGACAGTCCATCACCTTTACCCTCAGCTTCTATAACAAGGCAGTGGTTGTCTTGGAGATGTGTTTGGGGTCGTTATCATGTTGGAATACTGCCCTGAGGCCCAGTCTCCAAAGGCAGGGGATCATGTTCTGCTGTCACAGTACATGTTGGCATTCATGGTTCCCTCAATGAACGTAGCTCCCCAGTGCTGGCAGCACTCATGCAGCCCCAGACCAGAACACTCCCACCACCATGCTTGACTGCAGGCAAGACACACTTGTCTTTGCACTCCTCACCTAGTTGCCACCACACATGCTTGACACCATCTGAACCAAACAAGTTAATCTTGGTCTGATCAGATCACAGGACACGATCCCAGTAATCCATGTCCTTAGTCTGCTTGTCTTCAGCAAACTGTTTGCAGGCTTTCTTGTGCATCATCTTTAGAAGAGGCTTCCTTCTGGGACGACAGCCATGCAGACCAATTTGATGCAGTGCGTGGCGTATGGTCTGAGCACTGACAGGTTGACCCTCCCCCTTCAACCTCTGCAGCAGTGCTGGCAGCACTCATATGTCTATTTCCCAATGACAACCTCTGGATATGACGCTGAAGACGTGCACTCAACTTCTTTGGTTGACCATGGTGAGGCCTGTTCTCAGCGGGACCTGTCCCGTTAAACTGCTGTATGGTCTTGGCCACCGTGCTGCAGCTCCTTTTCAGGGTCTTGGCAATCTTCTTATAGCCTAGACCATCTTTATATAGAGCAACAATTCTTTTTTTCAGATCTTCAGAGAGTTCTTTGCCATGAGGTGCCATGTTGAACTTCCAGTGTCCAGTATGAGAGAGTGAGAGCGATAACACCAAATTTAACACACCTGCTCCCCATTCAAACCTGTACTCACTTTTGTGAGATACTGTATATTGACCTTCCTCATGCTTCCCCAACCTTTAGTTGTGTTACTGGAGCTGCCTGAAAATTTCTGTTATGGAAGCAGATGGCGCCCTTAACAATTATGAAAAATATCAAGCACCCCATTCTAAAAGCACCCCATTCTAAGATGTTAAAACCTATTCTAATAGTTTTACACAATAAATCAACATTTACACATGTAGGACACCCAATGCTAGAGGTGGTTTATTCTTCCAAATCCAATACACCTTTGCACACTGGTACTGACTAGTATTCCAGTGTTTCTCTTCTCTCTCAGTGTTTCTCTATCACTCAGCTAATGTAATCCCAGTGTAGTGGTCTCCCCGACCTCTGGAGGCCTGATGGTGACCTCTAGAGTCAGGGAGAGCTGACATTCCTCCTCAGGGTGCAGGTTACTAGGCATAGTGGGTGTAGTGCAAAATGGAATCATGGGCGCCAGTCACTTTTAAAAATGAACAAAGAGAGTTTTATTTCTCTTAACAGGAACAGGGGAGAGAGGGTTAGGGCACAGGACACCCCTAGGCAAATGCAATAGCAAATTGGAAGACTCTGCAGACAAAAATAAAACTAGGCACACAGCAATACAAAAAAAGGACCTTTAAGCTGAATGCAGCAATTCTGTATCTTGTAGCAACTGCTGTCACCTATAGCAACACTTCTCTCACAGTATCCCACTGTAGATCTTCAAGCTTAGCTCCCAGCTACCTGCTGGACTTCTCAAGCTTCACTCACAGCTACCCGCTGTAGTCTTCAGGCTTAGCTCACAGTCTCTCACTAGACTTCTTGGACTCCCAGCTACCTGCTGAATCCCCCAAGCTCTTCTCACAGCTACCCGCTGTAGACTTCAAGCTGCACCCATGCTACCCGCTGGGTTCATGGACTCACAGCTACCCACTGGATCCCTCTGGCTTGACTCACAGCTACCCACTGTACTTATCTTCAAGCTTTACTTACAGATACCACCATACTCCTTCAAGATTTATTTAAAGTCACCCGCTGTATTCCAGGATGAGTCTCTGCTGAAGCTTTCTCACTTACTTCACCGTCCCCGTCTGCTCTGGTACTCCTTCAGAACTCCATCCCTTCTGCACTTGCCTCTGGTAACAGGAGTGGTCATCCCTCTGGCAACTGATTCTCCTTTACCTCCGGCAATGATCAGGCTCCCCTCGGGCTGAGCCTCTGCACACATGGCTAGGCCTCAGGCTTCAGGCCTAACCCTCAGCTGTTACTCCACACACATCCCCCAGGCCGCAGCCCGGGTTGGAAAGTACTCCAATCACCTGACTCCTTCCAAATAAATAGACTATCCCAGCATGCTTAGCAGCTGAAGAAACTTCTGCTGATTGGCTGAGACAACATATTTACTCATAACCTGAATTCACTGTAATCTATCCTCCTAATGTCAAAGGCAACAGTGCCTTCTATTGACAGTAGAGAGAGACCACAATTTAAACTAGTGGTAATAGGCTAGTTACCACCTAGCACAACTAAATTTACTGGCAGCCCTGTTTAGGACAAGGGTGCTATATTAGCACTGACAGAGAGGGGCAGGGGAGGGTAATTGGTTGCTAGGGCACCGGTGGCTTTGTGTAACTAAAAGGCAGCCTTCATCCACATGCCGGCTTGTACACAATTTTTGGGCAATTTTTAGGCATTTTGCCAAGGCACCCCTGAAAAAACCTCAAGGCACCCTGATTGAAAATGGCTAATATAGTGTTTTAAGCTTACACAGGATTAGAACTTCATAGTAACAAAACAGAAAGTAACCACAGGGAAAAAAATGTAAGCAGTGCCACCTTAATAGCATCATGGGCCCCTAGGCAAAATAAAACACTGGGGCCTTTACCAGGAAGATGGTGACCTGTGGCAAACAGAGGGTGTGGTTAATTACCGCTACATAATCGGTGTGGCTTTTTATTCTGATTATACATTTTAGTCAGATTTTTTACAATTTTTTAATTATTTTTTTTTAAATCATTTTTTACATTTTTTTCACAATGCTGTTGAGGGAGTGCTTGGTGAGATATCAGGAGTCTAATCAGACCCCTGAAGTCTCCCTTTTGAGACAAAGGAAGGGACTGAAGAAATACATTTCCCAGTTCCTTTCTGCAGTCTCAGCTGTACTGCAGATGAATGAACAGGAGACAGATGCTCCTGTTCCTTCATAAACTGAAGCATAGTAAGCATAATTAAGTATGCTTCAGTTATGAATAAGCACAGCTAGTGATCAGTACCAATCATTCACTGTGTTCATTTAGGAAAGGAGGAGCTGGTAAATGCCCGTTTCCCTGCTCTCCATCCTTAAGATCCCCCTGCGTGCCTGCATCTGCTACTGGTAAGAGAGGAGAAGAGGAAAGCCATAAGTGTTGGGTAGGGGGCACACACGAGGGCACAGGCAGTGAGGGTAATCGCATGGGTGCATATGCGATAAGGGCCTTAAGCAGAGTGGGCTTTAAATGTATATACTTATTAAAAAAAAGGTCTTACTTGAACATAACAAAAACATCACACGTCAGTTAAAAGCATGTATCTAAGAAGTCATTTAGAAGTTACTGGAATGTGAGAATGGATCACAGAGCGAATCTACATCTGGAAGAGATTCAAAACGTATCCACAAAAATCTGTTAGAAAAGCTTTTCAAAGTTCCAAGATAAAAAAACATTATACACATATTTTCTTTTTGCATCAGCAATATTGTGAGAAGCATTTTATTAATTAGTATGCAATAGCGGCCTTTGATTATATTAGGTCTTTTGACCTATTTTGAGCAAGAAAGTAGGACAGCCTCCGGATTGCCTCTCCATGTCCCTAGACACCATGCTGTGTTATGTTCTCTGTGTCTGACACTATAGCACTCAGATGCAGGCCAGGCTTGCAATTGTCTCCTTAGGGGCTTTTCTTGCTGAAATACAGATGCTGAACAGATCCATTTATAAAAGCTGAGTTGGTAGGAATGTGAGGGTACATGTACAAGCAGTTCATTGCTTTTAACTGCGTCGTGACATATCTTAAACGTTAAGGATGCTCAACAGCGGCTTTGTTTTCATTTTGTATTTCGCTGCTCCTTTGGTGTGAAGCGTCCCATCGCATTATTGCTTTCATAGCAATAAGGCTCTTACTATTGATTCATGAATAATTATTGCTGACGGTAAAGTAAGATCACCTCCAGGAGGTGATATATAATACAGGAGGTGATATATAAAATATATTTAAAGTCGAAAAGGTACTTTAACCACTTCCTTACTGGGCACTTAAACCCCCCTCCTGCCCGAACCAATTTTCAGTTTTCAGCACTGTCGCTCTTTGAATGACAATTGCGCGGTCGTGCGGCGTTGTACCCAAACAAAATTTGCGTCCTTTTTTTCCCACAAATAGAGCTTTCTTTTGGTGGTATTTGATCCCCTCTGCGTCATTTCTGATTGCCGCTATAAACAAAATAAGAGCGACAATATTGAAAAAAAACAATATGTTTTACTTTTTGCTATAATAAATATCCAAAAATAAAAAATAAAAAAACAAATTTATTCATCAGTTTTGGCCGATATATATTCTTATACATATTTTTGGTAAAAAAAATCGAAATCTGCGTTTATTGATTGGGTTGCGCAAAAGTTATAGCGCCTACAAACTATGGACATTGATTTATGGCATTTTTATTTTATTTTATTTTTTTACTGGTAATGGCGGCGATCTGTGATTTTTATCGGGAGTGCGATATTGGGGCGGACATGTCGTACGTTTTTGACACTTTTTTGGGACCAATGACATTTATACAGTGATCAGAAATTTAAATGTCCACTGATTACTGTATAACTGTCATTGGCAGTGAAGGGGTTAACCAGCAGGGGGCAGTGAAGGGGTTAAGAAATGTTCCCTGGCTGTGTTCTAACTGTGGGGGGGGGGGTGGAGCTGGTCGGGACATAACAGATCTAACTGATCCCAGTGACAGGGATCAGTAGATCTGTCATGTCCCAGTCACAGAACGGAGAACCGCCGTGTTTACATCGGCGGTTCCCCGTTCTGAGGCTGCTACAGGTGATCGGCGGGTTTTGGGCGGACATCGAGAGCGCGCCGCCGCAGGCTGCGAGTGCGCGCGGGGGGCGCGCAAGGGGGAGGACGTCCATGGACGTCCTCCCGGTTTTTCAGAGCCGCGCTGTAGCTGTCTTTTGGCTATAGCGCGGTTCTGTACAGGTTAACCACTTGACCTCCGGAAGATTTACCCCCTTCCTGACCAGGCCATTTTTTGCGATACGGCACTGCACTTTAACAATTGCGTGGCCGTGCGACTCTTTATCCAAATAAAATGTATGTTCTTTTTTTCCCCACAAATAGAGCTTTCCTTTGGTGCTATTTAATCACCTCTGGTTTTTATTTTTTGTGCTATAAACAAAAAAAGACAGACAATATTGAAGAAAAAATATTTTTTACTTTCTGCTATAAAACCTATCCAATAAAAAAAAATTGAAAAAAACTAATTTCTTCATCAATTTAGGCCAATATGTATGCTGCTCAATGTTTTTGGTAAAAAATCCCAATAAGCGTATATTGATTAGTTGATATTGATTGGTTTGCGCAAAAGTTATAGCATCTACAAACTATGTGATATATTTATTTATTTATTTTTATTTTATTTTATTTTACTAGTAATGGAGGCGATAAGCGACTTATAGCGGAACTGCAATATTGTAGCGGACATTCTGACACTAATTGATACTTTTGACACTTTATGGGGACCAGTGACACTAATATAGTGATCAGTGCTAAAAATATGCACTGCAACTGTACTATTGACACTGGCTGGGAAAGGGTTAACATTAGGGGAGCTCAAAGGGTTAACTGTGTTCCTAGCCAGTGTTTTTTTTACAGTGTATGCGGTGCTTTTACTAGGAGAAGGCATGGATTCATGTCCCTGCTTTGCAGGAACACAGGATCCATGCCTTCCCTACTGACAGAATGGTGATCTGCCTCTGTGCTGGCTGATTGGCAGGTGCTAGGGAACATCAAGTGTGCGGTACCCAGAGATCAGTTCCCACTGTATATAATAACTACAAGAAAGAGGCGCATAGGTAATACAAATAAATGTGTACTTACAATAAGTGGGGAAAAGGGGAAAAAAGGGGGGGGGAGGGAAATGCAAATGGACGCCAGAACAGTCCTTAGAGTCTCTTACAGAGTAATTTGTGAAGTCCACTTGAAGAGGCTGCACTCCGGTGGGGAAGCCCAGGCCACTGCTGAAGGAACACAAGGAAGGAGGCGCTTCTAAGAGTAGACTGTATGAACAATTTGATAAAATGTGTATATAAAATGGCAACTCACAAACAAAGCATGGGAAAGCACATGTGGAAAGGTATCCTGTGGGTGGGAGAATCCAGCAGCTCGCAGTCCGGATGATGTGCTCCAAATCCAGTGTGAGATGTCATTCAGCGTCCATCGCCGGCTAAGACGCCACAACGAGGCTTGGACAGCACAACAGAGAGTCGCGGCAGCGTGATGTCACCCAAGCGCGACGCGTTTCTGAGCGTTCGGTCTACAGGATAGGACGACCGCGCTCTTTCCTCAGGCACATGGGGATACACTGACGGCCATCTTTAAGTAGCCCGGCGAGAACAGGGACAACCCTTGCTCGTCTGGGATAGATGGAACGGACGATAAAATCAATAATAATACTCTGACAGCAAGAATATCTAACTTGCAAATAGATTAAAAAAAAAAAATAGCCATTGTAGGAGTCATATTATATGCCAATAATAGAATACATCCAATATATGAACAAAAAGGGGAAAGGGGAAAAGAAAAGGAGGGGGGGTATAAGACATGGATATGGATCATCATATATGATTCTCTCTGGTCAATAATAGCTTGTCACTAGTTGGTATCTTAAGAGGCAGGATGTCTGCAATGTATTACTTGGACTATTCAATCTTTTGACAATTTATTACTGGGAACTATGATAAAACAGGCTCTGAGGAAGAGGGTTCGCCCTGGAAATGCATTAGCCTTGCGAATGATGCTATCTGGATCCTCCATAGCTGAGGTGGTGATAGATTGATGTCACTATATACTACTTACGTGCCTTTGACACTGCTCCGTTTGTGAGTATATTTTATGCTGGATTTTATCTTCCAATAAATGTTTTTATGGTATTGCACAAGGTCGTTGCGCCCCTCTCTCTTTTGTATTCCTCTCTATGGCACAGGCTAATGCATGACCTATTTATGTAGTATGAGAACTGACACTTCCTGTTAAGAAACTACATATTCCACAATTCCTGGGTCTGTCAGTCTAGTCATGGTGAAGTAGAAGGCAATTAACAAAGCTTAACATGTTGGAAGTGATATATTTGTTTCATACAATTAGCACACATTTGTGATACAACAAAGAGAAAAGGCTAGGCGTAAATGTGATCCATAAAAAGTAGTCGCCTGTCTGTCTGGTCAATTGGGATAAGGTAGGTGTATAACAGGGGGTTAGTCCTGCCCCAGGGAGTGGTTGACAGTTGGGTCATCTCCTCCTAATATAAGGTCACTGCAAGGTTGGGGTGGTGTAAGTCTATGGGAAGTAGCAACCTGAAGCAAATGTGGCGCACCCCCGAAGGAACCGTTGGCTCTAAATGTCCCTTTCCCCCAAATTCAGTACACTCACAGACACTTTTATTTTACTGGATTTGACTTGTATGGGTTAGGGGAAGACATGGGATACCCCAAAAGAACACAAGGACACATCTCCTCACACTATTCTGGCATAGAGTGTCTGCAAAGTTCATTATTAGTTAGGAAGATACCCAGGACTTGCTTTTGTAGAACTGAGAACTACACACAGTCACTTGGGCACATAACATAGATCAGTACTCACAATGCCACAGAATCATCAGTTGCCTCCTTCTGATATCCACCAGGCATTCTTCAGCGAGGGAGACACAGACTCACAATACCACAAGACAGCTAGATACTCTTTCCCCCAACTTTCATTGGGTATCCCCCATTGAGCTTTCCAGACTGTAAGAAAAATCCCAGACTCAGGAAAACAGCCCCCTCAGCTTAGAGTATAGCTTGGACCTCAGTGACCTTCAAACAGTTCTCCAGCAGACTGCCCTGAGGGGCAGAGCCCCTTAGACAGGATACTCCTCTGGCAAGACTGGACCCAGGATCAACACACACTGCTCCAAGCCTCGGACTATTTATGGGCTCTCCAGTCACCTACTGGACACACCTCTCCAGGGATTGGCTGGGCCCCCATAAATATTTAAGCTGCCTTTCCACTCTTCCTTGCACTGTGATTCTAGAATCCTCTAGAAGACAGGGGGTGTAAACAAACCAGCAGCCTGTGAAACATTGAGCAGACAAAAGCAATCAAGTCAGCAATTGGTTAGCACTTTCACCTAGCAGCACTAGTGTCTCCGGTACAAATCCCAACCATGACACTACCTGAGTGGAGTTTGCATGTTCTACCTGCACCTGCATGGGTTTCCTCCTGGTACTCCAGTTTCCTTCCACACTCCAAAGACATGCTGGTAGGTTAATTGGACCGTGTCTTAATTGACCCTAGTATGTGTGTGAATGAATGTGAGAAAGGGACCATAATTGTAAACTCCTTGAGGGCAGGGACTGATGTGAATTACAATATCCTTAAGCGCTGCGTAAATTAACCGTGCTATGTAATACCTGACCTGTAATAAATAAACCCCTGCTCTGCTGATTACAAATAAGCTAAACTAAATTTACCTAACTCCTACTCCCCACTAACTGGGAGGGTGACACACCAACAATGTGAGCCACAGCCTGGATAATCACCTCTCTGGTGTAAGTTCCAAGCGGGGGTGGTATACCTGAGCCAAAGAATTTCTATAGGAAGAAGAATAAAGAAGAGCTGGGCGGCACCCTTTTATTCAGTACATGATGTAAAGTTCAGGGGTGTTAACAACTGTGGTACTAAGGACCAGGACCAGAGGACCACACAAAAAAACATTTTAAACAAACACAGATCTTTTTATTAATCCGAAAGGCAAAACAAACAATGCTTTTAGCAGCCAATAGAGAGTTGCTTAACTTCAGCAAATGACAAAATAATGTCCGCTTGTCTCAGTAGAGTAACAAAACACAGTGGGGTTGATTTACTGAAACTGGAGAGTGCAAAATCTGGTGCAGTTCTGCATGGAAACCAATCAGCTTCCATTTTTTTTTGTCAAAGCTTAATTGAATAAGCTGAGGTTAGAAGCTGATTGGCTGCCATGCACAGCTGCACCAGATTTTGCACTCTCCAGTTTTAGTAAATCAACCCCACTGGCTCACCAACTCAAGGCTAAACCCACAGAAAGGGTTGCACAATCCCAAAATATTTAGCCACTTATGTCACTCTCAATTTCCACTACTCCACACACCTGCTCTCTTGAGCTTCCTGTCTTTTAAGGGCCCCACCCTGCAGGTAGGTTAACGCCTTGTTGCCCCTTAAAGTTACCACAATCCAAATATGGGAGAAACATAGCATCCATCCAGGACCCATCCTTGGTGTCCTGTACAGTGATTTGCCAAATATTTCTAGAAAAAGGCTGAATGAAAACATGATATAACTGTTCTGTGCGTGTAATATGTTCATAAGCACAGCATCATAAAGGCTTTATGTGGAAAATGGTTTAATAGATCAAGCTCTGAAATACCCTGTAAGAGAAGGCCTCCCGCCAGGAGTGTGTGAGTAGCCAAAATGGCAGAGTTTATCCATATAAAAAAGTTGTGTTAACAATCCCAACTTATTCATGTCACATGAAGAGGAAAAGAGTTGCCTTGGGCCAGCATGGTTGTTTCTGGTAGCCAATCAGGGACCTACTTACAGGTGGATTAATACACGGACATAGAGAAATTGAGCAGCCATGACATTACAAACTGCAGCCACAACACATGAACCCCCTCATTCCAAGGTAAGCTACTAAAACTTAGTTAAAGGCTAAGTTCCCCCTTAGGGAAAAAAGGAATAATTGCACATATTTTTGCAGTGAAAAAAAAGTGTGTTTCTTATTTGTTCCCCCAGGATGCTGCAAAGCATTGCACCAGCGATCAATGGATGACAGATGCATGGTCCCATACCTTTATACAAGTTTTCTGTTAGAAAGCTGAAGGAAGTGTCAAAGAACTATATGGGCACTCTTCAGTGCCATTGCAGTTCATTGAGAACTACAAGCTGTCTTCTGCGGAGGAAAATGGGACTTGTAGTTTCTTCAGACGCTGTAAATAATTGATTTGGTTATGTGTGTGGAGACCCACACAGTTGCTCCAATTTTAAAATGGATACCCCGCTATGGTGAATGGGGATCGGGGAGTACAGGGGGAGGTTCTGGAGCATGTTACACACTACATCCTAAATATGGGTGTAACATGCTCCAAAAATGAATTTAGCCTTTAAAACTATCAAAAAAATGTCAAAGTGTACAATGCCTTTAGGTTTTATATACTCTGCATGTGTTTCTCTAGCAGTGACCTACTATAGAGAAATATATCACTTTAGCCAAGAGAATTCTATACTAAAAGTTGATTTAATCCCAATCACTAAAATTGCATATAAGCTTTAGCATGTTAATAGACTTAAAAGTAGTCTTAAATCCTTTTGAATCTGCAGCTTTTCTTAAACGAATACTTAGTGATCCTGCCAGGGAGGTGCTTATTCAGGCAATTCCTATTAGCGGTGACAACTTTCTCCCAATTGTGCTCCTGTGTTGTCACCTTGTCATGTGTGTGTCCCTGATGGAGACTACAAGCCACTGTACCAACACTAATTGAACAGGCATGGCCTTCAATTGTCACTATCTGGAGGCCATTCCAGTAGGGATGGGCCGAACAGACCCCTGTTTAGTTTGCAACCAGAACTTTCAAACACTGCGAAATAATGAACCCCATTAAAGTCAATGGGACCCGAACGTCAAACGTGCCTATTTTGAAGGCTTATATGCAAGTAATTGGGCATACAATGGTTATAGGGGTCCGGGTCTTGCCCTGGGAGACATGTATCAATGAAAAATAGTTTGTAAAAAAAAAATTTAAATCAGCAGTGATTTTTTGATTTTTAAAGTGAAAGCATAAAAATGAAAAATGCCTTCCAATATAGTGCCTGGGGGGTCTCCTTAGTCTAACTGTAAAGTGGCAGATCTCTACCATGTCTAGAATCTGCTGCAGCAATAATTGAAGTTATAAAGCCAAAAAAAATGACATTTTCCCTGCAAGCTGCCTTTATTTTGCTCAGCAACAGCTGGGGAGCCAGTGTGTATGATGAGGCCACAATGTAGTGCACTAGGAACAAGATTAGAGATTGTTTAGATAAATTCTGGTGTCACTTTGACTTTGGATAGAATTAACGGGTGCGGAAAAATTTGGCTTTGGGTGTCGGTGGTGCCTTCACACCATAACCCTATAGAGGTGCTCTTCATGTAGGCAAGAATTGGCCTTTCTGTAAAAAAAAATTGCAATGATATGCACCTGTCAAACAGGTGCAGAAAAATTGATCTTTGGGTCTCGGTGGCGCCTTCCCACCATAACCCTATAGAGGTGCTCTTGATGAAGGCAAAAAAAAATTGCAATGATATGCACCTGTCAAACAGGTGCTGTCCTGAAAAATTGGTCTTTGGGTGTTAATTGTGCCCATGAAACCTATACCAAACATTCTTCCAGATGAAAAGATTGAACACCCTCAAAGCTAGGCAGCCTTGAAGTCCTACAGAGATTCCACATCCCAAAAAAAATGAATCAGTGACATCAGCATCAGGGGCTTCATAGCTGGTAATCCAGGACTGATTCATTTTTATAAAAGTCAAACGGTCCATGGAGTCTGTGGACAGACACGTTCTATGATCAGTAACGAAACCTCCTGCAGCACTGAATGCCCATTCTGAAAGCACGCTGGATGCAGGGTAGCATAACAACTCAATAGCATACTGGGCAAGTTCTGGCCAGTGGTCTATTCTCTTTGACCCAGTAAGCCATTGGATCGTCCACTGGAAAGCTGCCCGTCTCTGTTTTGGCCCCGAGGTAATCGTCCACCATATGATGCAGACACTGCCGATGGGATGTGGAAGCTGACAGCCCTGGGCAGCGAGGACTAAAAAAATTACGAAATGCATCACTTAGGCGGACGCCTTTTCCAACGCTCTTCTCTTGACCAACAGAAGACTCAAAACTATGTTTTCAACGACACTGTAACCTACTAGAGTTGGGAAAAATGTTCAATAAAATCCTCTTTAGTGTGTCCTCAAGAGATTTTATCTTCTGAACTTTCTGTGGGGATGGGATGGGTTCCGAGATCTTCCCCTTATAGTGGTGGTCAAGAAGGGTTGCCAACCAGTAATGATCATTCTCCTTTATGCCACATATTCTTGGGTCCTTTCGCAGGCTTTAAAGTATGAGGTTGCCAAGGCTTGAGAAGCAGACTCCTCGGGGTCACTCAGGATGAGAGTATCCGGAACTTCCTCCTCCCAGCCACATACTACTCCCAAGGGTCCTGGGGTTGGAAAGACATCGCTTACAGATTGACGCATGTCTTCCTCTTCTTCAAAGCCTGCGAAAGTGCCAGAATCCTCCTCCTCATCCTCCCCCCCTCTCTCCTCCTGTGTGTTCTGTGACATAGGAATGATGGTGTGTGGATAAAGTTGGCATTTAGAGGAAAGGAAGTCCTACTCTTCCTCCTGCTGCTCTGCCTCCAGTGCCCTGTCCATAATACCACACAGAGTCTGCTCCAGCAGGAACACAACAGGGATTGTGTTACTGATGCATGCACTGTCAAGGCTCACCATTCTTGTGACCTCCTCAAATGGTGACAGTACAGTGCATGCATCCTTAATGATCAGCCATTGGCGTGGGGAAAAAAAGCAGAGGCAGCCTGCGCCTATCGTTGTGCTGTACTCACACAGGTACTCGTTGACGGCCCTCTGCTGCATGTATAGCCGCTGCAGCATTGCCAAAGTTGAGTTCCACCTGGTGGGCATGCCACAAATTAGGCGGTTTACGAGCAGGTGGAATTGCTGCTGAATTTCAGCCAACCGAGTACTGGCTGCGTATGACCGCCTGAAATGGCTACAGACTCTTCTGGCCAGCTTTAGCCCATCTCCCAACCCTGGGTACGTATTTAGGAAATGCTGCACCACCAAATTGAGAACATGTGTCAGGCATGGCACATGTGTCAACTTTCCCTGTCTAAGGGTGGATAGGAGGTTTGAGCCATTATCGCACACCACCATTCCTGGCTCCAGCTGGCTTGGTGTGAACCACCTCTGGCCTGTCCCCGCAGAGCTGCAAGAATATCTGCTCCAGTGTGGTTCCTGTCCCCTAGAAAAACCAGCTGAAGCACTGCATGGCACCTTTTAGCCTGACTCATGGAATAGCCCTTTGAACGCTTAGGGGGTACCTGATGTTCATATGACAATTTTGCAGAGGAGGGCATGGAGGTGGCAGAGGAGGAGGAGGGGTAGAGCTCACAGGTCTGGCATCATCACCACCAGCTGTATGGAGACGTGGGGGCACAACAAGCTGCAGCACCGAGCCCTGTCCTGCATCCTTCTGAGTTGCAAGCAGCATTACCCAGTGTATTGTGAACAAAATATATCGTCCCTGCCCATGCTAGCTGGACCACGTGTCAGCAGTAAGGTGGATTTTACGACTGACTGCCTTGCCCAACGATGCCAGAACATTCCCTTCAATGGTAGAGAGATGGAACAGCCTTACGTGAAAAGTAGTAGCATCTGGGAACTTGCCATTGTGGTACAGCACATTGTGCGAATTCACGGAAGGGGCAGAATCCACCAGGCTGAAAGGAAGTTGGAGAGCCAACAGCTTTGACAATCATGCATTTAGAGGCTGGGCATGTGGGTGGCAGGGACTGTATTTTTTTTCCCGCTGCAGCAGATGGGGCAGAGAAATTTGCTGGCTACAGTCTACCCTGGTTGGTGTGCTGCTGGCAGATGTGCTGCTAGGACCTGGGACACCCTGTGCTATACCATCATCCCTGTCAGTGGAGACTGTTGAGAGGTAATGACTCGGTATAGAAGGGGCAGACTGAAGTGGGTAAGGAGGAGGAGGAACAGATTTGTGCCCCTTTTGTGTGGCTTTTAGGTGCTCTTGCCAACGGGCAAGAGTGGTTGGACATTAAATGCCTTGTTAAGCATGTGGTACCCAAATGGCCTTAAGCATGTGGTACCCTGTAACTGGCTATGGATTAATCATTGGGAGACCCGGGCACTATTATCCAAGCTTCTGTGGGGGGTAGCGCTGCACAGTATTTTATGGGAAAAAAAGTCGTTAAAGAGTATGTAATCCTAAAAATGAACATATTTGCTCCCCTATATTCTCCCCTATACCATGAGAAGCATTTTGTTATTGCTGTTTGATAAGTGCAAAAAACAAAAACAAAACTGTTGATCCTCTGAAAAATCTTGTGAGCAGATAACTTCCCGTGCTCTCTGCCTTTCCTGACTGCTACCACTTACATAGTTCCCAGCTAGCCATGTGGACAACAAAACACTCCCCCATGCTATAAGGATGAGGAGTGAAGTGTTCTAACTTTTGTTTAACGTGGCTATTGGAAAACTTTTGTTGATCAGTGGCTACAGCCAATCAACAGTCCCAATCAGCTGCAGCCGCTCTTTAGTGTATTCTGACAGTGGATGAGTCCCGCTGACAGAAAACAATGTCTCAGCATAAAGATTTCTCCATCCACTTTGCTTGTGTGGATTGGGAAATCCATTTGTATTTATTTGATCAGCCTGCTCGCTGGCTAACACTTCACATAGCAATTGTTGCATCTAGAATTAAACCTGTATAATAATAGGGTTACAGTTTGTGACTAGGGGAGCCTTAGAATCTGCTGGATAATTTCAAACCACATTTCTTCTAGTGCAACAACTTGAAGCAGCCATCACTTATATCCATAACATAATCCAAACACTGCAATCTCCTGATGGCTGTCCAGAGAGAAGTATATAAACTGTTTGTTTGTACTTGTGATTTGGTACTTGCTGGTAAAGTGATGGAGCCAGTTGGGCAAATCTGGCCTGCATATATTAAAAATATAGAGTCTGGAACTACTAAAAGTATGGTATAAAATAAATTCTAGCTGGGCAGTCTACAGGAGACTGTAGACAGGTGCAGGTTTCTCCTCCTTCCTGTAGGTGGCACTGTGCCATTATGCAGATGGCTTGGAGACTGTTAGGGGAAGTGTCCTTTCATGGACTCTGTAAGCTTTTCAGAGAGGTCAGCTCTTTGATTGGACACTGTGACCTCTCAAGACCTCAGCCAACCATCTTGGTGTGGGACTATATAATAGGGTGACCCACACCAATTGGGCATGCCTGAATCCAGTGGTAGGTGAGGGACAGAGGCCCCGCTTGATAGGGAAAGTGTGTAGTGCAGACAAGGGTTCCTGGTGAGTAGGGTTAGAAAAGGGACAACACCTGCCTTGAGGAAACATCTGGATAAAGGAATGTGGGGCTCTTCCCAGCAGTAATACAGTGCCGTCCCGGGACACCGCCAACCACCACCACTCCAACGAAAGCCATCCTGTGGTAATACAGGCCCCAAGCCTGGTAACCCTGTGTAAACATCAATTAAATAATATATACTGTATATTGCTTTATTTCAGTGCCTACAGATACTGTTATTATTCATTACATTATGCTGCTAATTTTCATTACCGCTAATCCGTATACAATATCCAAAATATCTATAACATCAAGAACCTTGTGTGTTGTCTTTCCCTGATTGGATACTCTGGGCCTACAGGGTTGCTTTGCGTTCCTTGGATCGTGTTATACATTTTGGGGCCAGCCCACATCTACTACCTGGTGTATTCTTACCACTTTTAAAGCCAAACTCCAGGTATGTATTTTTTGCATAGCTACATAGGCTGTTGTGGGCTCTGCTGGCTGCGGGATCTCCTGCTTTTCCTTGGATTCTGGTAGGTTCCAGTATTTAGTGGGTAGAGGAGACAGACCCTCACCTACATTTTTATGCAGCCTCAGCCAATCCTTGCCATGAAGAGTGGCCATCAGAAGGTTGAGATGTGCATATATAGTCTGGGGCCTGGAACAGCAGGGTCCTTGTTCCTATTGGAGATGGCCCATCCTGAGAACTGAGGCCCTGTGGGTTGTTAGCTGCAGAATAGAGGAAATTTGTCTGGGTCCCAGCTTCAGCTATAGCTCGGAGATCCACATCCAGAGTCCCTGAAGCAGTGCAGGAGGTCTACAGAGGATCTGATTTGGAGGCATCCAGTACAGAGGCTGGCTGGTACTACAAGAAAGCATTACAGTACCCAGGTCACAGTGTGTACTAGCCGTAAGGATCCTAGAGACTGTCCTGGTCACCTTTGGGAGAGCTTGCTACAGTTTTTAACTCAGGTTATACCTTCAGAAAGGGGTCCCCTGAGTTTTAGTTCATCAAATACTGAATTCAAGAGGATGGCTTCACCCTGAAGAGAGAGAACAGTTAGAGGTGTCCTCCACTGTATTTCTGGTAGTTTAGAGTATCAAAAGGACCCCCCTTACCTTACCCAAGTTAAATCAGCAAATACATTGCAAAAAGACATGCACTGCCTGTTTCCTGAGCTGAGTGACTGTCAACTACTGTGTGCCTGTCTGCCATGTGCCCTACAGGGAATGGAACCTGAGATATTACAGCCAGTCCAGTTTGGGGTCTATGTTACACTTATGTTGGTCCAACTATAACTATGCAAAAAAACAAAACAAAACCCCAGATAGCAAGCAATTGAGCTGCAAGTTTGAAAATGACTTGCTAAGCTATTGCTAGACTTTCCAGGCTTCACATGTTGCACAATTGCAGCAAGTCTGCATTGCATGACTCCAGATCAACTTACTTTGCAAATATTCTGCACGTCTGCTGCAAGTTCTGGTTCAGTTGTGTTGTGCAATAGTCATCCCACCACAGGGGTCACTGTGGCTGAGTTTTCATGCTGTTGACTTGCAGAGCTCTTGCAGTAGACTCACTACTGCAACTTTGCTCTTGCTACAGACTTGCCACCCAAATTTGCTACAAATTGGAAAAGTGTCAACTAGAACTTGTGCTTCAAGTGCTCTGCAAGTGTACAACTTGCCAGTGAAAATGTGCAGCAAGTTAACAGACTTACAATTCCACACAGTCACATATTTGTGGCAAGTTATCCTTGCCATATGGGACACACCTGGAATTCAGCTTTAAAGCCCAGCTATGGGCAAATAAAAAAGTTTTTCCTAGCAGTGGGGCTGTGCCTGCACTGCAAGGGTAAATTGCTCATTTATGTCTAAGGGTACAATAAAAAGAGATACACTTACCCGATCCTCTACTGCAGCAAGACTGATCCCTGCAGATTCTGCGCTCTAGTGGTCTAGAGCACGGGTCTCCAAAGTTTCTAAACAAAGGGCCAGTTTATTATCTTTCAGACTTTAGAAGGGCCAGACCATGGCCAGTGGGAGTAGAAAATGCCCTGGCCTTGGTAACAATGCCCCATCAACTGATGTAAGTGAGAAGAATAGCGCCCCATCATTGGTGTCAGTGAGAGGACTAGTGCCCCATCATTGGTGCCAGTAGGAGGAATAGTGTCCCATTACTGGTGTCAGTGGGAGGAATAGTGCCTTTTCATTAGTGTCAGTGGGAGGAATCGTGTCCCATCACTGGTGTCAGTGGGAGAAATAGTGCCCTTTCATTAATGTCAGTGGGAGGAATAGTGTCCCATCATTGGTGTCAGTGGGTGAAATAGTGCTCTTTCATTGGTGTCAGTGGGAGGAATAGTGCCCCATAGTTGGTGTCAGTGGTAGGAATTATGCCCCATTGTTAATGTCAATGGGAGGAATAGTGTCCCAAGGGTCGGATAAATGCAAGCAAAGGGCTGCATCTGGCCTCCGGGCTGCAGTTTGGAGACCACTGGTCTAGAGTCCTGACTTCATCAAACCCAGAGCAGGGTCCATAGCCCTGCTTTGGACATGAGGATAGTGAGTCCACCGCCGGATCGGAGGTAAGTAAAACTGTTTCTCATCTTCTCTGGACAAAAGGAGCTATTAACCCTTGCATTGCGGATGCAGCCCCACTGCATGGGATCATTTTTTGTTCTGGCCAAAGTCAGGCTTTAACTGTGCAGAAAGTACAGGAAAAAAACTGGGCAGGGAGGGATAATGATAGTCAAAAGTCATTTGACACCCCTTACTATTATTTCTTTTTAGCCATTTCCATAGTAATTTTTCTTCTCTTTTTCATTGCCAATTTGATGACTAACACATGTAATAGTTTACAGGTACAGTGTACTTTTCACAGTCAGTGCCTATGCTGAATACAGAAGGACAATGACAGGTCTGGATAAATCAAAGGCTTCTCTCTGACTAACAGATTAAAGTGTGCCCTCTCCCTAGAGATATCAAACATACATGATGATATTTCTATACCAGGAAGACCGGAAAATATATAGGTCTACTGCTATTGATATCAGCAGGAAACACTGGACTGATGTCTCAAGAGAAGGGGCACAAAAAATTGGCTTTCCACCTCCAAGGCATACACTAAATACAAAGAGTATATATTCAGTATTCAGAGCATTTTTTACCTGCCAAAGGATTTGACTGCCCTGCACTATTACAACACATCACAAAATCTATGTTTTTTTTAACTTCTTTAACTTAATTCAAGAAAAAAATCATTACATTTTATGCACTGTGGTGACGTACTGCGATTACATGCGGTGGCGTGCATTGCACTGCACAAGAATGCAGACATGCTGTATTTTTTCGCAATCATAGGCATGCGCAGGGGTTGTGCCAGGTGTGCCCCAGCACACACTAATCCCCACGTGTGGTGCCAATTCCCCCGACTGCCCGGGCTTCCCCCCGTGTTGCCCCCCATGTCCCGCAGTGCTGCTGACTTCCCTCCTCTCTTCTCCTCTCCTCTCCCACCCGCTGCTGCGAGGGATGTTTCAGGATGGAAAGTGGGGAAGGGGCTAGTATATATGTCATTTACCGCCCCCTTCCTTTTCTAAATGAACACAGAAAGCACACTCACTCTCTGTGTCCATTCACGACTGAAGAATAGTAAACTGTGCTAATTATGCTTCAGTTTGTGAATGAAATGAAGCTGCTCAGCACAGAGCACTTCCCATTCATTCACTGCCAGTGCAGCTGAGGCAGCAGAGAAAGACATGTGTGTTTGAGTTTGGGGTGCACCCCTTAATGCAATAGGCTGCGCACACCTATATATGCAATGCTTACCAAAGCACTCGATTTGTTTTCTATGTCCCCGTGTGTTGGGCCTGCATTATTCACTGCAGCTGGTGTGAGTGAGTCCTAACATTTACAGATCTCCTTCTCGCCCCCATCCTGTAACTAGGTAAAAAAGAGGAAGCAACACTCTGATGAGCTTATCTGTCTGTCACTCTTCTCTCTCTTCCTCTCAGTATTCTACTTGCACTGCAGCACCACTGATTGGCTCCTCGTGCTTCTTCCCCCTCTCCAAGTCTGAGCTGTACTGTACAGAAATTACAATAGGTAGATACAGGTGGTATACATTGGGCCCTCTCCACTGCATAGAAAGGAGAGAATTGGGCTGCAGGTAGTAAGGTGCGCAACAGATTCTCCACCAATACGGTCGGATTGCGGCCTTATACACCTTCTACAAGGCCCACAATTCGGAGGTTGTTTCTCCGGTTGCAATTTTCCGCATCCTCAGCCTTATATTCCAAGGCACGTATCTTCTTTTGTAAGGAGAGAATGTTAGTGGTGTGTTCTGCAACAGTGTCTTCAGCATGGCCTATGCGTTGCTCCGCTGAAGAAAGCCGGGACCTCACCTTGTCCATGACTTGGCAGAGGAACCTCACGTATAATTGTACAGCTTCTATTTTAGAAGTCAGGTTGTACTGACAGGCTACGTTGGCCGCCATCACGTACTACAAACCTGGCTGATTGGAGGGAGCTGGCTCACCCAGCTCCATCTGGGAATCCATGTTAGTGAAGGAACGTGTGCAGGTCTCCACGTGGTCCCTAGAGGCTGGAACAGCTTCCTCCATCAGGGGAGGGAAACAAAGCTTCTTACCCCGTCCAGTTGCCGCCCCAGACAATCGATGGTGCATAAGTGTGCCAGCAGCTGCCATGCAGTGAGGATTGAGCGAGGATGCAGGAGATATGCCTGGTAAAGTCATTGGAGCTCCAGCACAGACATCCACTCAGGTCGCCATCTTGGTCATGCCCCCAGGTAGATACAGGTACTTATAATACTTAAAAACAAAATACAATTAAAGATGTAGCAATGAAGTTGAAGCTTCATGAATCTATATAGTTTTTATCAACCTGCATTTCAGCTTTAGAACAGAACTCCAGGGATGATTTTTGCAAACTTACAATGGTCCATCTTGTCTTCATATAAGCAATAATTTCTGATTCCAAAGGGCAGCTGGGAATGCTGAGAAACACTTTAGTAGTCCTAGTGTTACTCCAGTGGCTTCCCCTCTACACACTGCTCATAGGGGGTTGTTTGCTCAACACCAATTCCATTCTCTCCACCTCGGAGAGAACCTCTCTAAGGCGAAGTGAAGCAGATGATATCACCCTTGGCAACAAAAGCTGGTATTGCCCCCTGCAGCAGAAACTTTACTAAACTATGCTTCCACTTCAGAACATTATATGGGAAGATGTTTTAGAAACAAAAACATGAAGGAAAATTGGGAGTGCTTTAAGAACATGTTAATTAATGGCATTAGCCAATGTTTTCCAATGGGAAAAAAAATATAAAAGAACTAAGGTTAAACCTGGGTGTCTAAATTTGAGAGTAACCAAGCATATTAAAGAGAAAAATATAAGGCCGAATGCTAATACTACAAAGAATGAAATAACAAATGTAGGAGCGCGATCAGGGCAGCAAAAATAGACCCCAAGAGACACCTAAAACAGGGAGATAGTTACAAGTGACAGGGAGAAGGCAACTGTGTTAAATAATTCTTCTCCATAGTTTTTATTATGGAAAAGGAGGAGTTTAATAGACAAACTGGTATTGTTAGACACACAGCATTGATTGTACCATTGTGTTAACAGAAGCCAGTGTTCTACAATTACTTGAAAAACTTAATGTGAATAAATCGTTAAAACTACCTGAGAATTCTTAAAGAACATAGCCAGGTCATTAATGGACTGTTCGTCCTAATCTTTAAGGACAGCTTACTAACCGGAATGGTATCAGCTAATTTGGAAAAAAAGCTACTATGGTCCCAATATTTTAAAAAAGGGCCGAGATATATACCTGGAAACTGCAGGCCAGTCAGACTAACATCAATAGTATGTAAACTATTGGAGGGGATGATAAGGGACTAGATCAAAGAATTTGCTTATTAAAATAGTATCATTAGTAGTAACCAGCATGGATTTATGAAGGATCGTTCTTGCCAATCCAACCTGTTAACTTTTTATGAGGAAGTGAGCTGCAATCTGGATAGAGGAAGGTCTATTTAGTGTATCTAAATTTTGCCAAAGCATTTTATACAGTACCCCATAAACTCTTAATTTACAAATTGAGCTCTGTTGGCATTGACAATAGTGTATCTACCTGGATGGAAAACTGGTAACAGGATGGTGCCCAAAGGGTTGTTAATAACATCATATCTTCTAAATGGTCTGGAGTTATAAGTGGGGTACCCCAAGGCTCTGTCATGGGACCAATTCTGTTTAACTTGTTCATAAACGACATAGAGGTTAGTATAAGTAGTTCAATCTCAGTTTTTGCTAATGCTACAAAGTTAAGCAGGGTAATAACCTCACAACAGGATATAACAACTTTACAAGAATATCTTGATAAAAAAGAGGGGTGGGCAACTATATGGCAAATTCATTTTAATGTGGGAAAAAGTAAAGTAATGCACTTGGGGGCTAAAAATATGAATGTAAGTTACACACTAGGGAATTAACCTCTGGGGAAATTGAGGATGGAAAAGGATCTGGGGGTCCTAGTAGATGACAGACTCAGCAATAGGATGTAATGCCAAGCTGCAGCAAGCAAGACCAGCAGACGAATAGCACGCAGTAAAACGGGTAAGAAATAAAACTATATTTCTACCAATTTACAAAACTTTGGTTAGGCCGTATCTTGAGTATGCCGTCCAGTTTTGGTCACCAGTCCTCAGAAAGGATGTGGTGGAACTGGAGAGAGTCCAAAAAAGGCCAACAAAGCTAATAAGGGGGCTGGGGGATCTCAGTTATGAGGAATAACTGCACACGTTAAATGTATTTTCCCAGGAAAGAAGATGCTTAAGAAGAGTCACGATCGCAATGTACAAATATCTAAATAGTAGTTCTAGCATAGGGTGAACTATTCAGTCTCAGGTCATTTAAGAATACACGTGGCCACTCAAGGAAGTTGCGTGAGAAGCAGTTTAACCTTAGACTGCATAGGGGGTTCTTTATGGTTAGAGCATTAAGGATGTAGAACTCTCTTCAACAATCAATGGTGTCAGTGGGAAGTGTTGATAATTTCAAAAAACTTAAAGATGGGCATCTTAGAAAACACAATATACAGGGATATGGGAAATGGTAGACACATAATACATACACACACCCACACCCACATAGGTTGAACTGGATGGACAGGTGTCTTTATTTAACCTTAAAGCATAGTTCCACTGTTCCACACTGTTTTGTAAATTTTTTCAAAGTCAGCAGCTACAAAAAGTATAGCTGCTGACTTTTAATAAACAGCCACTCACCTGTCCCATGGTCCAGCGATGTGGCCGCCTGAAGCCTAGCTTCTCTTTACTAATTTGTACGTCATTACTAATGTGGGCGCCCAGCTGTGATAGCATGCGGCTTCACAGCCCAGCGTGGACTGAGCATGCGCGAGCTGTGCTGCGCTCTCTCACTGGCCAGGCAATCCTCTGCGACATGTCCCAGAAGATTGCAGAGAGGGAGGAGCCGCCTAGGGGGAGAGGAGGAGTCACCTAGGCGGCCCAGCGATAGATGGAGGAAGTAGGACAGGAAGTACCTGTCTAAACCAGATATCCACTCCCCCCAAAAAAATGACATGCCAAATGTGGCATGAAAGGGGGCGAGGAGTGCTTAAAGCGGAAGTTCCACTTTTGGGTGGAACTCCGCTTTAACAACTATGTAATAATATGTAATTCTGTAACTATGAAAACGAAAGCCTTCAGACTACAGATGAACATTGCCACCTTCAGGCTCAATTGTGCAATGATATCTATATTTTTGTATAACTGTCACATATACAGTTGCACTATTAAAAAAATAAGAATACATTACTTTAAAAATATATATATATTGTGACTGCAGGCAGGTAAAATCACCTGGTTGCATCCAGGATGGCAGGTATATTTGTCCAGGTTTAGACTCTATGCTAATTTCTACCACTAAGAGGAAGTGCTGAGAGTCTAGCAGGGGTAGAGGTAATGAGCCCAGCTGAGTTGGGCTGGCTCATTAAGGCCTTTACATAAACTCCCAGCAGGCATAGGTGAGTTCTCCACCCTGGAACCAGTTTCTGTGTGAATAGACTGGGGAGCATTACACTGATCCTCTGAGGAAAGAAGCCTGTGTGGTTGATAGGGAGATAGGTGCTAGGGGTAGCACAAGGCTGCACCTAGCTGGCAGACAGGGAAACCTACAAAGTTTAGTAAGTGACCAAGTTGGCAAAGATTTATTTTGATGTTTATTTTTATTTTGCTGTTTTTCTACAATTGTACATAGTATAAATAAACCACACTTTTGTTTTCAGCTACAACTGCTGTTTTGCTGTGCCTGTTTTGTGTAGTGAACCCTTCCAGGGGGCACACACACACTGGGAGACAGGCAGTCTCCAGGAGTTGAAGACTGCAGGAGGCAGTCTGAGTGTCCATCTCTGCAAGGAGGCAGAGGTGTCCCGCGATCGTGTAGTGGGCGATCGCTTGTAGCCAGGAGACGGAACTATATAGCCAGGAGAGCTATTCGTGATGAGCCAGGAGTCTGAGTATATAAGTTGATGTTTGCTGCTTATGGATGGTGACAACCCCCTGCCAGTGAAAACCCTGTTGATCTTTGTTTGAACTTTTATTCCTTTAATAAACATGGGCTACCATGCCTTCAAACGGAGTTCCTGGTTGTCACAAAATCACTGAACACACACCTACCACTGAGCTAAAGACCCCCTTGTTACAATATATTAAAACCGTATTGAATTTTGTTTTGATTTTTGCACATTTGTCAGCCAACTATAAAAATAGAACCCTTTTTAATATAAAAAATGTACCAAACTCCATTGTTCTCCCCGTGAGACACCACGTCATTGCTCCCCCAAAGCCCACCTCACCCCCTCCCTCTTACCACCCTATTGGGCCACTCCTCCCCCACAGTGTCCGCGCCTCTCCCCACCTACATGGTCGATCTCCCCAAACCGAAGATCCCCTTAAAGGCTACCAGCTGGTCTGCTAGCCTGAACAACATCCCTTATCTCCACATCCCCCCACCTCCCTCCGCCAGTTATCCCTGTTATCCCCCCACTAACACACACTACATATGCTCGTAGGAGAGCAAGGATGATCCCTTGCATCTCACCCGAATCGATAGCCCCAAACTTCACATTGGATACTGCCCAAATCAATAGGCCTTACAATCTGAATCTCAGACAGTCGTGCCTGGACAGGCGACCGAGATAATCTATACCAACGGACACGACAAACTAATTCCCCCCATCCCCCGGTTCGGCCTGTCAGCCGACGAGGTATTGCAGTGGGGGGTCTTCTCCAACAATGTTGGCTTTGTTACCACACTTAACCATAGCTTATGCCCCAAGGGTAACCTCAGGGACAATAATCTGACTTCTCAAATGTTTAACTGTCCTATGTTTTTTGGTTATTATGTACAGCAGATATTGACACAGTTCCCTATCTTGTGCTTGAAATACCTCTGTACTTGTTCTTCTTGAAAACCCAATAAAATCTTTTTAAAAAAAAAACAAAAAAAAAAAAATGTACCAAATGAAAACCTTTTATGTTCTTAAATACATGTATAACAATGAGTTAGGTATGCAAAATAATCATAGAGTTAATAGACGTATGCTGACGCTGCTGGGTTTGACTATGGCACCTAGGCATTAATGACCTCGGGTCTTGAAACAAAGGATGTAAATTAGTAATCAATTTGGCATATTCCAGTAGTCAGTCTGTGATTTACGCATTCATTATACCCTATAATTATTAGCACAAACCTTGTTTACTTTTCTTAGAAAGTGTTAAATGGAGGTAATGCTGTTTTTAGTTTTTGTAGCTGGCTCAGCTACACCCCTGGCCTTTTCCGTGGAAAGGCCATTAACCACATTTTCATAACTGCCTCATGGTAAGTCATTACTCGAGCAGCAGTTCTGTGTATCGTCACATTAATCTATTACAGAACAGAGATTCTTCCTGGTTTAGCCGAACAGCAGGGGAGTCCATTTGAAGTGCTGCCTGATCCAATAGTTAGGCCCCATGCTGTTTTGTTCTCCACAGGTGTGGTTTCTGTACTCCCCGTCCGCTCTGCAAGTTCTGATAATAGTCTTGCACACCGCTTTAAATTATGGACAGACTATAATAGCAGGTTATTTTTAGTATACGCAGGCGTTCAATGAATAACATTTGCAGGCGCTATTAATCTTGGCCTGGAAAACGGGAATAAGTTATTATTTTGCTTTGTTTGCAGAATGCATCTGCTTCAGAATAATCAATGCAACAGCAATAACAACAACATAAAAGCATTGCTAAACACAAGCTTTGAATTAGCAAAATGTCTCACTGAAACATGAATTTGATTACACCATTATTTTGTCCTTATTGTCATACTGTGAATTCAAATACACACTGGCACAATATTGTAAAGGCAGAAAAACATTTCACTGCCCATGGCATCGGACCAGTTCCAAAAGCTGTCTAGTGGCTGTATTTACTATAAGGAGAGTACTTGATTTGTAAAACTATTAGGCAACAACCTAACATCTCAGAGTGACCAGCCCATTTTCTTAGATTTAATGCAGTATGTAAAAATCACACTTACATAGTTACATAGTTACATAGTCAGTGAGGTTGAAAAAAGACACAAGTCCATCAAGTCCAACCTATGTGTGTGTTTTTTATGTCAGTTTTTACATAGTATATCCCCCAATGTTGTGGTCCCTTAGGTGTGCATCTAATAGTGTTTTGAAATTATCTATACTACCAGCAGAAACTACTGCTTGTGTAAGAGAATTCCACATTCTCACTGCTCTTACCATAAATAAACCTCTACACATTTTAAGGTTAAACCGCCTTTCTTCTATTTCTAGTGAATGGCTGCATGTCTTTGTGTACTCCCTTGCGCTGATTAGTTTTGGCCCTATAGTGGGGTCACCAGTACAGTATTTGTACATTGAAATCATATCCCCTCTCAATCGTCTTTTCTCCAGAGAGAATAAGTTCAGTGCTTGTAATCTTTCCTTGTAACGAAGGTCCTCCAATTCCTCAATTAGCTTTGTTGCCCTTCTCTGAACCCTTTACAATACCAGGACATACTTCCTGAGCACTGGTGCCCAGAACTGGACGGCATATTCCAGGTGCGGTCTCACCAGAGACTTGTATAGTGGGAGAATTATTGATTTATCCCTGGAGTTGATCCCTTTCTTGATGCATGCCAACACTTAGTTAGCTTTGCTTGCAGCAGCTAAACATTGCATGCCACTGCTGAGCCTGTTCTCTACTAGGACCCCTTGGTCTTTTTCCATCCTAGATTCCCCCAGAGGCTCTCCCCCTAGTGAATAGTTTGCGTTCATATTCTTGGTACCCAAATGCATTATCTTACATTTTTCTATGGTAAATCTCATTTGCCACTTGTCTGCCCACCCCATTAATTTATTCAGATCTTCTTGCAAGGTTTCCACATCCTGTGGATGATTTATTGCCCTGCTTAGCTTGGTATCATCCCTAGCTTGGTAACTTCCCTATTCATAAATGCATACCTCCCAACTGTAGCGCTACCCCCCGTAGGAGTTGCTGAGGTTAGGGCTCCCCACTGCTGCCCAGCCAGTCGCACCGCATTTCTTTCTTTCATCCGCACATAGAAAATCAGTCTCTGGATTTTTTTTGTTGTTTTAGTAGGGGATAATAACTTGGATGAGGTAAGGCATAGCTCCCAACTGTCCTTGATTTCAAGGGACTGTCCCTGATTTGGAACAAAGTCCCTCTGTCCCTCTTTCCTCCTCATTTGTCCACCATTTTGGTCTGATCTATATACGTTTATATAAAATAAACTACTTATCTATCAAAGAGTGTTTCCGTACAATTTCTAAATTGCTGCATTTGTAATTTTTTTGTACACTTCTTCTTTAAGGGGGATATGGCAGGGGACATGTCCTATGCCTACATACTAATAGGAGTCCCTCGTTCCCATCTCAGAAAGTTGGGAGGTATGGGTAAGAAATTAGGGATACCCAATGTGACAACAAACAGAATTTCAGGGTCAACTTCCTCCCTATATACAAACTCCTATTCTTACTTCCTCCTGCACACACTTAGCTCCTTTTATGTACAGCTCCAGCTGGCTCAAGCTTGAGGGAACTAACAATATATTGCTAGTTCAGCAAAGGCCCATTACAGGCAGGAACTCTCAGTCCCTTTGGCAAAATACAAAATACAAAATTGGAGTGAACAGCATAACACATCTCCCTCTGCTTCCTGTGGCCACTGATCCCAGTTCTACTTGCTTGCAGAACGTTAGCCCACCTGGCTGCCACCAGCAGCATCTGGCTGTTTATCTTCCCAGTTAGTGTTGAGCGAACCCGGACTGTAACGTTCGGGTCCGTACCGAACTTTCGGGTGTCCGTGGCACGGACCCGGACCCGGACATTTCAAAAATCGTTCGGGTTCGGTCCGGGGTTCTGCTATTTTACTCCACGTGTTGAGAAGGGCAGCCAATCAACAAGCGTTTCACTGGTTTGCCCTTAGAAGCCATCACAGCCATGCCTACTAATGGCATGGCTGTGATTGGCCAGTGCATCATGTGACCCAGCCTCTTTATAAGCTGGAGTCACAGTGCTGCAGTCACATGCTCCTTGGGTTAGTGTAGGGAAAGGTAGCTGACGGCGTGAGGGACAGATTTCAGCCATTTTAAGACCTGATCCTGCATCCTGAGATAGATTACTTTACTACTGCTGTCTGTGCTGTTGCTCTGAGGACAGATAGCAGAAATTAGAGATTTCACATACCGCTGCTTTGAGTTGCAGATCAAGCTCTGCATAGAACAACGATCGCTACGATCGTGCTCTACGATCAGATTGTTGGGGGAATTTGAGATTTCAAATACCGCTGCTTAGAGTTGGAGATTTGCAGATTAAACTCTGTCCAACGAAACGATTGTACGTTCGTACACCTGTC
>BLSH010033838.1:2127751-2139010 GCA_018402905.1 Glandirana rugosa | reverse complement strand
AAAATTGAAAAATAATTTGTTTAAAAGACCCCTATTACGCGATCCGGTCATGCAATAACAAAAAACATAAAAACGTATCCTTTTTCTCGGTCTCAGGGAAAAGATGAAAAGATTCCGGAAATGACTTGAAGTATCGTTGTTGTGTACTGTCAGGTTTCCACACCATTCATTTAATTTTCTATAAGATCATCGTTTTTTCGTGAGAATTTTGTGACCCTTATCTCAACTCGCTTGGAGACCTTCAAGCCCAAGACGGCCAGGCAGGCTTGAAGCCCTGCCTTGGGCTTGCTAGCGTGCCTGAGGACTTTGTTACAGCCATTTTTGTGCATAAAAGTTCGGGTCCCCATTGATTTCAATGGGGTTCGTTGTCCGTGCGATCGTTCGGGTTCCGTCCCGAAGTTCGGACGGACCGGCAGAACCCGAACTTCCAGAGGTTCGCTCAACTCTATTCCCAGTGTTTTAAGAGTGCTTTTTTGCTACTAGAATATCTTTTAATTTACTTACCACACCTTTGGACTGTCATGTGTTGTTGCTATGAAGTTCAGTAAAGGCCTTAGAAAAGTAGAAAAGGGACTCTGGCTCTTTTTCCTATGCAAAAATACAAAAAACAATAACGTACTGGCCTAGCGCATTATCCCCAGAAAATTTGTTTAATAAAAAGTTAAAAACATACTTACAAACGAGCTAATATGTTTAACATGCACATAAGGATCATCAATCCTAAACATTGGGAGACTACACTCATAAACAGTGAGGATATAGCACTGTTTCTCTGTGTCCGTGTACTGAAGTTAGTCTAATGGGAGTGGTTTCAAAATTATCAACCAGCTGCTACACCTGCAGGGCTCTAATGAGGAAAGCAGATGGGCCTGCATCCCTTTAGATGTGATTTCCTATTGGTAGTATCTCCCAAAAATGACATTTTTGTTGCAGGGGTTTCTTGAAATCTGACTTAGTGTAGACTCCTGGAAAATCAATGAACCAATCACACAAGTAGGAAATTACATATCTGTGGGGTGTTCTGTACACATTCTGTGTACAGAACACCTCCAGGTAGCCATATTGGCTGTGAGGGGTGTACTCGCTTTTGTGAGATACTCTATGGCTGTGAGGGGTGTACTCGCTTTTGTGAGATACTCTATATACAGTACATGCAGTTTGTCCCCTGGTGGAGAGAGCACTGAAACAAAATGAAGAGTCCAGATTCTGGTCATTAGCAGTGACGACCCGTAATGCAGGGCGCAGGGGTGCCCCGCCCCATAATCCACGCATCTAGCCCCCTAATCTACATACAGGGCACTAGATGCATGGTTTCCATTTTTTTTTAAAGAAGCACATGATTAAAGCCAGAGGCTCTAATAGGCTTCAAAAAAGGGTTGGCTCGGGGAGCAAAGCACTGCACCCCGAGTCCTCCCAGTTGTGTGACAATGGTGAATTAATATAAACTATTTTTTTCTTGATTCTCCTCCTGGCCAATCAGGAAGCAGGTCCTGAGACCCGGCACCCAATTGGCTGAAAAGAGAAGCAATCCTATTGGCTGCCAAGGAGGAGGAGGAGGGAGGAGACACAGCGGAAGCCGCCGTGGCCTAGATGGGGTAAGTGCGGTACTGGTCACTGACCAACCCACTGCGGGGGGGTTGCCTGTGACCGGACCAGGGGGGTGTTGGCAGGTGGATTGTTTGTATACCACCACCCGCCACTGGTCTTTACGCTAGATGAATTATAGAGTACTTAATGATTTTTAACCACTTCCAAACCAACGCCGTCACCTGACGGCGGTCACTTTGCTGTTGTATACCGTTGCTATGGTAGCAGATAGCTACCATAACCCCAGTATTTTTTTTTCAGCCGGCGATTCTCATTCAGATAAAAGTGGTCTCAGCAGCAGATTCGCCACAAGATCACGTTTATCTAGGACGGGAGAGGTGACCCCCCCGCCGTTTTCTCATCATCTCCGCCACTTACCAGACCCACAGGCAGCGGCAGAGATGATCAGTTCCCCTCCCCCAGTGTCTGTGAGCCGAGTCCCGCTCACTCGGCTCCATAACATGGCAGAGCAACGTCACAAGTCACTTCCGCCCAATGCTCTTAAAGGGCCAATTTTTTTTTTGCACTGCCATTTATTTTTTAAATGTTTGCCAATGGATATTTTTAAGTTGCAAAGTTTGTCGGCATTCCGCAATTTTGAAGCATGACATGTTGGGTATCATTTTACGCGGCGTAACATTATCTTTCACAATATGGAAAAAATTTGCCTAACTTTACTGCTGTCTTATTTTTTAACTATAAAAACTGTTCTTTTTTTTAAAAAAATCGCGCTTGTAAGACCGCTACGCAAATACGGCGTGACAAAGTTTTGCAACGATCACCATTTTATTCTCTAGGGTGTTAGAAAAAATATATATAATGTTTGGGGGTTCTAAGTAATTTTATAGCAAAAAAAAAAAGGTTTTATCTTGTAAACACCGAACTCCAAAAAGAGGCCCGGTCTTAAAGTGGTTAACAAATGCATAACTGCATTCACTGTTGCTTTATCATATCTATCCAGAGTTCATTTTTAAACCTTTATAATGTTGATTACAATGTAATGTTAATCCTAACCTTGGTGATACAGTATCGTGATTTTATCTGGCTTTCTAGCTCAATATCAATGTGTCCAATTTCTGAGACCATGCTCTAGTTATGTAGCTATAAATGCACCTATCAGTTTAAAAGTGACATTTAGCCCAGGGCATCTCAGACTCTGGTATTGTTCATTGAAAGGTATGACTGTTTAACTTAACTAAGTCTATAAAGAATATAGAAGTGTGTACATTTATTCAAATACGCATGCCATATAATTAATAAAACAGGCATAGTACATTTCCATGCTTGCATTGGATGAGGATGGTTCATCTAGCATTCTGCAAAGGAATTGACATCACAACCTATGACACGTTATAACAAACCTCTGTACCGGTGTAACAGCTCATTCTGGCAGCTGGAAAGGAACATTGTCAGAATTTAGACAAGTGCACAGTATTCTCACTGACATGTCATGAACCAGTGGCAATGGCATTCCTAAATTGTTTGTACAGGTCTGTCATTCGTAGGCAGTTTCCGTCTCTATTTCAAGGTTCTTGGCTGGCTTGTTTTCCCAGTGCTCGGCTGGGATTGCGCGGGATTGGCGCATGCGTCCCTCCTCCGGGCACAGTGTGTTCCCAACAGGGGTGTCTGGCGGGGGGGCACCCTTGCTCTCCTATGGGCTCTGGCGGGGTCTGGGGTGCTGACCTTCCCAGAGGCTACCTACACGGGATTAGCCCTCGATTGTTGAACTAAGTTAAGATTGTTCTTCTCGTTTTTAGGGCCTATATACCCTTTCAGGGCTTTTCTGGTTACATTTCATGGCCTAGTAAATATGTGTATGATTTTTTTTTTCTTTCGGTTTCTTCTCAATTTTCACACATTCTGCATTTTAGGGCAGTTGAAGCCGGGGGATCTCTGAGGGGAGTCCCCCGGCTTTTGTAATGGCCCCCTCTCTCCCCCTAGGTAGTCTGCCTTGACCAGGCAGCTTGCCCTTTTGGGTGCCCTGAGGGCAGAGGGCGCCATATGGAGAAGAAAATTGTAGCGAATAGGTTTTTAGGTGGGCTTCCACCTGAGTTATGTATCTTTTTCTCTATTGTTTACAAAATTGTACACTCCCTTGTGAATATCGTGACAAGTACTTTGATGTATATTCTTCGATAACATTTAAAGATACCCTTTTTCTTGTTATGTTTGAAAACTCAATAAAAATTTAAAATCAAAAAAAAAAAAGAAACACATCTAAAAATTGTTGGAATTTTACCTACACTTCCTGCTGACACCACCAACTGTGGGGGGGGGGGGGGGGGGAGTTCCACATCCTTACCACTCTAACAGTAAAAAACCCTTAATGAAATTTAAGAATAAACCACCTCTCATACAATGCCATTGTGTAGTGGCGTGTTTTCTTTAGAGACCTTAGGTTTCATAGTTTACTCCCAATCCTAGAGTCACCCATTCAAAGATTTGTAAATAGTGATCATATTCCCTCTTAAAGCAGAGCTCCATCCAAAAGGGGAAGATCCGCTTGTTTGCACCCTCCCCCTCTCCTCTGCCACATTTGACACTTTTTTTTTGGGGGGGGGGGGGGTGCAGGTACCTGGTTTTGGCAGGTACCTGCTCCCATGTCCGCGTAAGATCACTGATCACCGATCTATGATATTTCCGGCCCCTCCTTCTTCCTTCCGGTGCTTTCTGGGATACACACAGGTCCCAGAAGATGGCGGGACCTTTTAGAAATCACAGCACAACTCGCGCATCTGCAGTATAAATAGGCTGTGAAGCCGCAAGCCTTCACTTCCTATCTCCCTTATTACAAGATGTCGGTGCCTGCTCCTAAAGCCGATTGAAAAATCGGCTTGGGGTGCTGACATTGCAGGATCCCTGGACAGGTAAGTGTTCTTATATTAAAAGTCAGAACCTGAAGTATTTGTAGCTGCTGACTTTTATTTTTTTCTGAAGGAACCTGGAGGTCCTCTTTAAATGTCTTTTCTCCAAGGTGAATATGTTAAATATTTGTAGGCATTCCTTATAACTAAGGTCATCCAGCCCCCTTATTAGCTTTGTTGTCCTTCTTTGGATTCTCTTCAGTTTAAGTACATCATTCCTGAGAATTTGTGATCAAAACTGGACAGCATACTCAAGATGTGGCCAAACCAGAGTTTTGTGAAATCTAATGAAAACCCTGAAACATTTTTGTTCAATTACAATGCCAGTTTTTGAATTCGATGTTCAATTTTGTGATAAGTATGATTTTGCCAAATGAAAACCACATCCACAGTTACAACTTGATTTGTTTGTGAAACATTTTCCATCCTACTCATTTGAATTTCCTCATTACTATGTTCATCATTAACTATAAGAAAATCCAACAAGATTTCCGAAAACAGATTCTTTTAAAACAAAATTCTGCTGGTGAATGGCTAGCTAAAGAATAAGCCTCTAGTTAGAAGTATTGTATATTTCCCTCTAAATGTTCCAATATATGGAACCTCACATAATGAAATACGATGAGACCCTTATGAAGATCCTTATTTATCTTAAGAACATCTTGAGTAGTTTTGATTTATCTGTTTTGGTTTTTTTTTTGCTTTTAAAACCATACTTCTACATTAGAGAGATACTCAACCTCCATCTAAAACACTTTCATTATTCTGATCAATGAGGAGCTACCTAAGTACAAGCTGATTTATTGCAGCTGGGTTTGTCCCATAAATTTGAAAAAATATTGAACCAGCCGTTGGAGACTATAGGTAACTGCTGTCCTTAATAGTTCATTAGAAGAGACACTTTTGAGAATATTATATTGTGCATCTTCAACATTTCGTCTCCCAATTAGACATGTGCATGATGAAAAAATTTGTTTAGTTTCGATTCACTAATCTAGCTATTTAGTTTTGTTATTCGGATGATTCGTTCAATTCATATTCGGGATTTGTATTCAGGATTCGTATTTGGAATTCGTATTCAGAATTTTTAGAATTTTCTTTGTATTTGCAATTTTTTTAGATTTGAAACGTTCGAATCGATAAATTTTGAATTGGTCGAATCGAAAACTTTAAATTTTTTTTTTTCGATTCGAATGTGGCAAAGTGCACAAACAAAAGAGAAATTTTCATCAAATGGTTATGACAATGACTCTTTAAATCACCTTTGGCTTAACTAAAACAGCATTATTTAGAAATGGTACTCTAATAACACAAACAGTCTTTGAATTCAGCAATATGTGTACAGTTAGAATTCTACTTGAGTTCGATGTAAAATTTGATTCGAATTTCAGTCCGAATTTCCAAAATTCGGACAAATGTTATTTCGTTTTTGGAAGCATTTGGTTAAATTGTTTATATTGTAATTCACATATTCGGATCTATCCAAATCTCCAAGTAATGAAAAATGTGTCCGAATATTAATTCGGAATGAAACAAAGTGCACATGTCTACTCCCAATGTTGGATGTTGTTATTCCCAAGGCATTTCTAGTCTTTGTATTTCCTATTCTGTTGAACGAATATGTGTGAGTGATACCCTCCCTTGTGGTATACCTTGTGCCTTATTTTCTAGGACTGGTTCTTGCTTGAGAATTGGGATTTTTTTCTTCATACAGTATTTGTAGCATAGAGCAGCTTGTGGTTGCTTTGTGATCTGGGCTCTGCAGCCTGCACGTTTGATTTCTTCCCCCTGTCTTCTGGAGGTTTCCAAAATATGGTAGGTTGGAAAGTCAAATGAGCAGCCTGAATATTCATGCAGTGCCCGTGAATCCCAGGGGAAGGATGCCCAGATGGTGGCTGAGGGAGTGCATAAATAGTTCGGAGCCTGAGAGAGCAAGGCTCTTCCCCAGGAGGAGAGGTTCCCAGCTAGAAGGGCTACTGCCCTTCTAGGCAGTTCAGTTGAAAATTTCATTTTCCTGCTGCAAATCATTTTGAAGCAAAGAGGGGTTTCACTGGGGATCCAGTTTGGTAGATACACTGAGGAGACGGTCTGCCTGAGCTCTTAAAGGAGGCATCCAAGTCCCAGGGACACTGTGAGTACAGACCTAAGTCAAGGATCCTAGTGACTGTGGCGGCTGTTAACCCCTGGTGCATTAGTACTAAGGCTTGTCTAGCCTGGAGCATTACTTATGGCATTCCAGTGTTGTCCAGAAGTAGCTGCAAAGAGAAGAGTGTCCTCTCAATGTTGTTCAGGGTTCTGGAGTATCCCACAGCTTCCCCAAGCCCCATCCAAGATATTCTGCAATAAACCTTAAAAAGGCAACCCTTAGACTTTTTACTGGGCCAAATGAGTGAATATTGCTGTTTGCCTGACTGCCTCTATGCTAGTGGGAAAAGAACCTGAGCCACAAATTAGTGGCCCTTGCCACACTGTGGAGAGCAGTGGATTCTAAACCTAGTAAGTTTCTTTATTTGGGTCAACAGATCTCTAGTGATGCAGGCACTTTCAACTGCTTAGATGTGTTGCTCACAAGGAGTTGAGGTGGATACGGTGGGGTTTCTTGACTACAGTGTGCTCCCAGTGGGGTGGTCGGGACGTCTTTCACTGCTTCCTCTCCTGCCATTGTTCCGATAGCTATTTTTTCTGCTCCCCAAACATGTAGTTAAGGTATTCATAACATTTTCTTATTTCGTCTGTAAGGCTAGGTTCACACTGCTGCGGTGCGGGAACCCTGCGAATTCACTGCGGGTTCCCGCATCGCAGGTCTCTGAGCGGCAGTTCACACTGCCATATGCGATCTCTGGGGAGTGTCAATACAATGTTAATGACACCCCCAAATGAGTACGCATATCGCACTGCGAACTGCAAACTCGCACAGGAATCGGATCGCATGGTGTGAACCACCATGCGATCCGATTCTGACCCTGCGAAAAAAAAGGGTCCTGTGCGAGTTTGCTCCAATTGCGATGCGAATTCAGCCATACAATCTCTATGGCTGATTTTGCATCGCACAGAGATCGCATATGGTTCACACTGCAGTGCGGTGCGAAATCATATGCGATCTCTGTGATCGGAGCAGTGTGAACCTAGCCTAACTGTGTTCTATGTCCTACACACGCAATTTTTGTTCTTCTGTATTGTGTGTAACAGATTAACAACCCCTTTGGGCCTTGTAATGTTATTTTACTCGATCCCCTGCTACTTTGATATGAGTAGAGTTGAGCGAACACCTGGATGTTCGGGTTCGTAGGGTTCGGCCGAACTTCGCGAAAAAGTTCGGGTTCGTTACCAAACTTGACCCGAACTTTACCCCGAACCCCATTGAAGTCAATGGGGACCCGAACTTTTCGGCACAAAAATGACTGTAAAAAAGTCCTGGAAAGTGCTAGAGGGCTGAAAAAGGAAGCAAAATTATTTTAGAACAATAATCTGTCCCTTACAGCAACAGCAGGAACCTGACCCTATAGGAGTAGGCGATGATTTTAGAACAATAATCTGCCCCTTACAGCAACAGCAGGAACCTGACCATATAGAACTAGGAGATGATTTTAGAACAATAATCTGTCCCTCTAAGCAGTAAACTCTACCTAGTCCAGTCAGATCATTCTGTAATGCAGGATGAGATGTTATTAGATCTGCAATCTGTCCCTAAAAGCAGTAGTAGTAGTAAGCTCTACCTAGTCCACAATCAGATTGGTCTGTAATGAAGGATGAGATGTTATTATATCTGCAATCTGTCCCTCATAGCGCCGTCAGCATCCTCTCCCTACACTAGCCAGAGAGCATGTGACATGCAGCACTAAGTGACTCCAGCTTATAAAGTGGCTGGGTCACATGATGCACTGGCCAATCACAGCCATGCCATTAGTAGGCATGGCTGTGATGGCTTCTAAGGGCAAACCAGTAAGACGCTTGTTGATTGGCTGCCCTGCAGCTATTCAACATGTGTGATCAAATACCCAAACCCAGAACCCGAACCCAAACTTTTTTTCAAATGTCCGGGTTCAGGTCAGGGTCACGGACACCCCAAAGTTCGGTACGGACCCGAACTTTACAGTTTGGGTTCGCTCAACTCTAGATATGAGTATTGTTTTGCTTACTAAAAACTAAAAAAAGATTGAAACAAAATATATGTGGTTTGTAATATCCACACCCTCATTCAGTGTGAACTAGTGGTCTCCCCGGGCCCCCTGCCTTCTCATTTTGGGGATTTGTCCCTGCGTGCATTTTCCCTTCAATTGGGTAACATTGTGGCTTTCTTCCCCTTGTGCTCATGTGTAAAGTCAATGATACAGCACTCCACTAACAAACTCCTGATGAGGTGGAGCTTTATCCAGGAAATGCATTGAGTGTGTGGAGAAATTAAATTGTAGATATAACATTGAATTTTACATCGAACAGAAACATGTATTACCCAAAAATGTTGAACATCCAACCCAATGCTGGGAAAGGTCACTGTATGGTTGACAATTGTTTTAAAAAAAATGTTTGTTGTTGTCTTTTATTGAATTTTATAATAAACTCTTTTTTATTGAAAAAAAAAAATTAGTGGCCCTTGCGAGATTTAGCGATACATACTGTATTGTAAAACGATAAACAAACCTTTACGAAAGGAAGAAAAAAAGGTCATCCTGTGTTGAGTGCTTGCTAAGTGACCTACCATATACCTATCACATACTATAATGCTTAGGGTATAACTATCTCTACATGACATTAGGGATTGGCCGAATGGACCCCTGTTCGGTTTGCACCAGAATTTTTGAACACTGCGGAAGTTTGGACCCGAATAACGAACCCCATTAAAATCAATGGGACCCGAACGTCAAAAATCAAAAGTGCCCATTTTGAAGGCTTATATGCAAGTAATTGGGCATACAATGGCTATAGGAGTCTGGGTCCTGCCCTGGGGGACATGAATCAAGGAAAAAAACGTTTGTAAAAAACTTCATTTTTAAATGAATAGTGATTTTTTGATTTTTAAAGTGAAAGCATAAAAATGAAAAATTCTTTCCAATATATTGCCTGGAGGGCCCTTAGTCTACCTGTAAAGTGGCAGATCTCTACCATGTCTAGAATCTGCTGCAGCAATAATTGCATTTATAAAGCCAAAAAAAATTACATTTTCCCTGCAAGCTGCCTTTATTTTGCTCAGCAAAAACTGGGGAGCCAGTGTGTATGATGAGGCCACAATGTAGTGCACTGAGAACAAGATTAGAGATTTTTTGGATAAATTCTGGTGTCACTTTGACTTTGAAAAATTGAGCTTTGGGTGTCTGTGGTGCCTTCACACCATAACCCTATAGAGGTGCTCTTCATGAAGGCAAGAATTGGCCTTTCTGTAAAAAAAAAAAAAAAAATGCAATGTCAAACAGGTGCAGAAAAAAATGGTCTTTGGGTGTTGGTGGTGCCTTCCCACCGTAACCCTATAGAGGTACTCTTGATGAAAGCAAGAATTGGCCTTGCTGTAAAAAATTGCCTCGTGTTCCTGTCATCCTCAACCTCAGAATCAACATCTGAATCCAGTAATGGCTGGGCATCATCAAGGAGCAAGTGGCTGACGCTGTGGTCAAATAGCTGACTCCTCCATGGCTGATGTTGGGGCTATGGCAGGAATAGATGTGGACAAGGAGGCAGGTTTATCCACTCTGGCAACTGCAGGGAGCTAGACACTTGCATAATAGAGGATGAGGAGGATGAGGAAGGTTTAGTAAGCCAGTCCACCACCTCCTCTGCATGCTGTGGCTGGGTAGCATGGGCAAACCCATTAAACAGAGGGAATGATGACCTGCCTGAGTATTGACCACCACGTCCACCTTTCCATATGGACACATTTGTTGCTGGCCCCCTTAAAGTGCCAAGGGAACGTCTGCCTCTCCTTGTTATCTTCCCAGACATTATTGGGAGGGAGGGGGCGGTGCTTATTAGCAAATGTAAAGAAGAAGTGGAAATCTGTACGTAGATGCACTTTAATCAATGTAAAGTGGTGTTTGGTGCATTCACTCTACACAGACACACTCCACTTGCAGTAATGCACAAAACTATATGGCGTTAAACTGACAGTACCGCACACAGAAGTAAATGGCGTTAAACTTGCAGTAACGCACACAGAACTATATGGCGTTAAACTGGAAGTAACGCACACAGAAATATATGGTGTTAAACTTGCAGTAATGCAATCAAATATACGGTGTTCAAACGTCACTACACTGATGCTATCTGAACTGTCCCTACTCTAGCTATACACTAATGTAAAGATTAGTGACACGGTCTCACTACACTACACTGAAACTATCTGAGCTGTCCCTACTCTACATATACACTAATGTACAGGGAGTGCAGAATTATTAGGCAAGTTGTATTTTTGAGGAATAATTTTATTATTGAACAACAACCATGTTCTCAATGATTCCAAAAACTCATTAATATCAAAGCTGAATATTTTTGGAAGTAGTTTTTAGTTTGTTTTTAGTTGTAGCTATTTTAGGAGGATATCTGTGTGTGCAGGTGACTATTACTGTGCATAATTATTAGGCAACTTAACAAAAAACAAATATATACCCATTTCAATTATTTATTTTCAGCAGTGAAACCAATATAACATCTCAAAATTCACAAATATACATTTCTGACATTCAAAAACAAAACAAAAACAAATCAGTGACCAATATAGCCACCTTTCTTTGCAAGGACACTCAAAAGCCTGCCATCCATGGATTCTGTCAGTGTTTTGATCTGTTCACCATCAACATTGCGTGCAGCAGCAACCACA
>BLSH010033838.1:2105294-2127314 GCA_018402905.1 Glandirana rugosa | reverse complement strand
GTGTCATATTTTCATAAGAAAGTGACCGTCGGTAAAAATCACATTAAAGCCGTACCTCTCTCTATTTTGTCCCGAGACAAGTCACGATAATCAATCACACAATTTGACACGATAACACGAAGTTAACAGTCACATCTTATAATCAAATCACAGTCAGATCCCTATCACACTCACATCACTCCTCCTTGTAGTAAGTCGAAACGTATCATACGTCGATCTCATCCCTGTCGAGTCTATCAAAGTGACATCACATCACTCTGGCACAGTAAGTATGTATGTGACACACGTCTTAATAATCCGTTTAATCATAAAACTGGTGTAGTGGTAGTAGGCTTTCGAGCCTATACAGCTTGGAGTAAGACAACATGCATAAAGAGGATGATGTGGTCAAAATACTAATTTGCCTAATAATTCTGCACACAGTGTATGTATGAATGACACGGTCTCACTACACTACAGTGAAACTATCTGAGCTGTCCCTACTCTAGCTGCATACTATGCAAAGCTGAATGATGTTCCTCCTCACTACACTCACACTATCCCTAGACTGACACTAAACTAATATTCTACACTGACAATTGAAGCACAATAGCACAGTTTAACACACTAACTAATAGCACTGAACAGAGCCCTGTTTTATCTCTCTCCATGCCGAAATTACACTAAAAATGGCTGCCAGTGAAAGAATACTTTTATACTGTGGGGCAGGAATGAGCCATCACTGGATAAAGTCATGATGACAGTGACCAATCATGACTCTGACAGTGCTCTGTGCCCTGATTGGCTGAAGCTTTCACTGCTTCAGCCAATCAGGGCTTGCAATGCACTGTTCAGCGCCGCAATGCATTGTGGTCAGTTCGGGGGGGGGCGAACAAATGGTCGAGCGACCTGTTTGTTCGGATGTTCGCCGAACGTCCTAACAATGAAAGGTCATCCAAACTTGGATCCTCCAATGCTTGGGCCGAACCCTTCGCCAATCCCTACATGACATTAGTTAAGAACATTAAGAGTTTTGATTGAACTGTTCTAAACAGCTTCAATAATATGTGGATTGTCATCCAGTTTAATGTCATCTCAGACTGTCACATATATTAATTATTCATACCATATGACAAATTGACACGCTCCATGGTTATCTAACTAGCTTGGTAGATGTAGTTTATAAAAAAAAATTAAACAGTGGAACCAATGTAATTTGAAAATACTGGCAATATAAAAACTACAACAAAGATACCCTATAACAGGTGCCATTTCATTTATAAAATGTTCATTGGATGAATGTCCCACATTTGTGCAGACTGAATGAATTTTCCCTGTATTTTCTGTAATAAAGTAATCCCTATGATCAAAAACGCCATCTAGTGTCTAAAATGCAATATATATTTTTTCTCATTCTAAGCAGAAATTTAGCCGCCAACTCGATAATTCCTTAGTATTATCCTTTACTTAGCGACATCATATACACAGGATCAATGCTGACATGTTTCAACTGTTACAGCCTTACTCATAGCAATGAGTGATATGATTAAGGCTGTAATAGTCGAAACATGTCAGCATTGATCCCGTGTAGATGATGTAGCTAAATCAAGGATAATACCAAGGAGTTATCAAGTTGCCAGCTAAATTTCTGTTTTGGATCTTCCAATAGGGGAGTGGGGATCCCCCAGCCTGAACACCAAAGTATTTTTCAATTGTGCAGTTGAGCTTGGCTATCTTCTGCTTGTATTTTCTTATTGTGGCTCAGAAAACAAAACGTATTTTATACATAGTTCCCAAAGTGTATGTATAGCCAACATTTTTAGGGAAGGTCTTTCAGGTCATTTTTTGTTCCATTGTGTCCCCTGGATAGATTTGCTTTCATTTCCTTTTCTGGTAACACAACCAGAAATGAGAGGAAATCGCCTCAAAGTGAAGAAAATTCCTAACTTACTTGAGACTGGAACCTGCTGGATGATGTACCCTGCTTCGTGCGTTGACAGTAACTCAAATATTTTGAACTTTTTTTCCTTTCCTTTCCTTTCCTTTCCTTTCCTTTCCTTCGTAGTGACAATATTCATCAGGAAAAATATAAGGTTGAATCTCTCCAGCGGAAACACAGACAGCAATGAAAATCTGACAGAGGTTCTAATACTGTCAGGAATGGGCTCAACTCTCCCTTCTCAGAGCAAGTTACTCAGCTGAGGGTTAATTGTCAATTCCAGCTTCCACTCTGTCTCACCTGATGACCATATCCTGCCTCGTTAAGCCAGCTCTGCTGCTATATATATACTGCCTGGATCAGATCTGAGATGCCTTCGCCTTGGTCAACATCTCTGGAGAAATCTCTGCTGTGTGTTCCTGTGAAAGATTTTGCCTATTTGATGTTCCCTTCTGGATCCTGGTTTCAAGACCCTGCTGGGCTAACTCACCTCCTGGCTCCTGACCTTGCATTCAGTTTGTTTGACCTTGCTGATCTCTAGACTCCTGTTTCACTGGCTTGCTCTGACTATCCGCACTGGTTACCGAACTTTGGCTACATTTTGACCATGTTAACTGTGTTTATAACATTTTACCTTTTTATTAAAAAGTGTGATTTTACTGCATTTCTGTCCTGGTCTGATTCATGGTTCCTGACAGTAGACGAAGGCCATGAATTCAGAAGATGCAATCAATCCATAGTTACTTAGTTACATAGTAGTTAATGCTGAAAAAAGACAATAGTTCATCCAGTTCCCTGTATGTTGTACTCTTTAAGATATACATCCAAGAGTCTTTTAAATATATCCACTCCCCGCAGTCACTACCAGTTGTGGAAGAGAGCTCCACATCCTTATTGCCCTGACAGTGAAGAACCTCCTACACAGTTTAAGATTAAACCGCTTCTCTTCCAGTCTCAATGTGTGTCCCCTTGCCCTCCTACATTCCCTGAGACTGAACAGTTTTTTTCTTATGCTGGGATCCCCATTGAGATATTTATATGTCGCAATCATGTCCCCTCTCAAGAGTCGCTTCTCCAGAGAGAATAGATTTAGCACTTGCAGTTGCTCTCATTTGGACTCTCTCCAGCTCCAGCATATCCTTTCTGAGGACCAGTGACCAGAACTGGACAGAGTACTCCAGATGTGGCCTTACCAGGGTTTTATAAAGTGGCAGAATTATAGATTAATCCCTGGAGTATATCCCTTTTTTATGCATGCTAATATTCTATCTGCAGCTTGACATTGCATGCTATTGCTCAGTTTGCAATCTACTATGACCCCCAGATCCTTCTCCATTCTTGATTCCCTCAGAGACTCTCCCCCTAGTGAGTACTTTGCATTTATGTTTTTTGCCCCCAAGTGCATTACTTTACATTTCTCTACATTAAACCTCATTTGCCATTTGTCTGCCAACTCCATTAATTTGTTCAGGCCATTCTGTAAAATGTCAATATCCTGTTGTGATGTCATTGCCCTGCTTATCTTTGTATCATCAGTAAAAACTGAGACTGAGCTATTAATCCCTTCCCCTATATCATTAATGAATAAATTGAATAGAGTTGGTCCCAAGACAGAACTCTGGGGTACCCCACTCGTCACTCCAGACCTGTCTGAGTACATGTTATTAATCCCCACCCTTTGGACACGTCCCTGTAACCAGTTCTTTACCCAAGAACAAACCCTATGGTCAGCTTGCTGGTAATATTTTTTCCAGATTGGATGAGCAGGATCGCCGCATGGATCAGTTTGCCATAGCGTTAGACGCTTCTGAATCACACTGCTCACCTGGTTCCTCCTACGCTAACTGTTCCGGCACAAACTGTGTTGAAGGCTGCTCCTGCTGATGCTCGAGTCTCTGTGCAGGCACACGCCTCAAATTTTACCTCTATAAGGGGTATGTCTAGTTCCACTCTGCTTCCCCAGTGTTTTGGAGGCGATCCAGTTCGATGCAGAGGGTTTCTCAACTAGGTTGGGATTTACTTTCAGATTCTGCCCCAGGCATTCACAGTGGACAGAAGAAAACTAGACTTTGTGATTTCTTTGCTTTCTGACAGAGCCTTGGCCTGGGCAAACCCTCTATGGGAGACGCAAAAACCTGTTGTCCAGAGTTTATGGCCTTCTTTAAAAGGGTATTTGACATTCCCGCACGTTCCACTACCACTGCCAAAAGCAGGGTACGAGAACAGTTGCTGATTATGCCATTGAATTCCGTACTCTGGCAGCAGAGGTTGCTTGGAATAATGAGGCTGCTTTTTCTCATGGTCTCTCGGATCACATCAATGAGATAACAACCCGAGACATACCCACTGAGCTGGAGAGGTTGATCATGTTTGCCATCCTCATTGAATCCAGACTCAGAGAGAGACCTTCCTTTAAGGAGCGCTTGCGGAAGCCTCCTGTACGTTTGCCTCCAAGCTTTGTAGTCCCACCCGTGCCTCCCTCACCTCCCATACCTCCTTTCAGTGAGCTATAACCCATGCAGTTGGGCTTCACACATCTCTCTGCGGATGAGAGAGCCTTTAGGAGGAGGGCAGTCACTGCACTGCTTGATTCTGGTAGTGTTGTGAATTCTGCAAAATTACACTCTAGCACTATCGGGGTCATTTGCATCCATGGGGACACTCGGGACTACCAGACTGCGGTGGTTGAGATTGACACCCCTTGGGGCAGTGTGACACATTCAGTGGGGGTGGTATCGTCACTGCTTCATGAAGCCCTAGTGGGGAGAGGTTTTCCCCATTTTTGGAGGTTATGGGAAGGCACAGGGAGTCTGGAGGATAGAGCTCCCCCTGCTGGGGAAGCATGGAAACTCTCACCAGACCCTTTTTGCCAAGTGGAAGGGGAAACTGTTGACAGAACCGAGGAAGGAGGAGACCCTCTTCCTTTTCCTGTAATGGCTGGGGAGACGGAGGAGTTGGAAGATAGCTCTCAGCTTGAAATTACAGACCCAGAGGACATCTCTGACTCTAATAGTGTGAGTGGACCGAATGTGACACCTGACTTAGAGGTCAGGAGAGAAGATTTTTGTACAGAGCAATCACAAGATGTCACCCTCATTAGAGCCAGAGAGAATGCCAAAGTGATGGATGGGGAACCTGTGGATCCTAATTGGGGAGTATCTTTTCCCCACATGGTTCTTAAAAACAATTTGCTGTATCAGGTGGTAAAACACGGTGAGGACGAGGTAGAACAGATGATGGTTCCCAAACCCCATCGCAGGATGGTGCTAGATTTGGCTCATGGTCATATAATGAGGGGACATCTGGGTATGGGGAAGACCAGGGAAAGAATAGCCCATAGTGGTGGCATCTCTGTGACCAAAGATTGAAGGAACATATCTATGTATTTGTCCACTTCGGACATCACAGACCCTATCCCACATACAATGGGTCATCCTGGAGGGCAAACCCCTTTATCACATGTGGCAGTACCCACGTGTTGTATCTCCTATTAGAAAAGGATTCCCTAAGCACAGGGTCTCCAGACACTATGACTTAGTGCATAATAGGGATCCTAGAGGTACTTTGTTTTTGGGCATAGACCACTTTGTTCCACATTGGAGGGGTAACCTCAAGGTGAGAGAGCTCTCCAGGATGGAAACAAGGTGGATATATACCCTCAAGAGCTATGCACCTCATGGCCTGAATATTGATTGGGACATAAATTGTTTCATCAATATTTCTTTGTAATATTACATGTGTCCCAGGTTAATGAGCTATTTTAAATTGTACATATGATTCCAATGGGATGATGAATGTCTAAGTGACTGGGACATTCATATATCAATTGGAATAGAATAGGGTTGATCAATTAAATTAAATTATACATTTTGTGGGCTGATTTATATCATTTTAAATACATATATTTGGTTTTTTATTATTTTTTGATTCATAATCAAATATTAATAGATGGTGGATAATAGGAATTTTTAAAAATATTATAATGTAATTATATGAATTTTATGATGAACTTTTATTCACATAATTTTTTAGATGTATTTGCTTTTTATTCTGTACTTGATACATTATGAGAGACAGCAGTGATTACATTTAATAACGAGTTCAGTGTAATAGCTTATTTGTGTGCAATGCGTATTTATAAATTTGTTGGTCCAAGCTTATCGTTTATCGCCAATTCCTCTTCAATTTTTGAGTTATGGAGTCACGCTGACGTCACTTCTGGGTTGGAATGCTTAGTGGCATTCACAGGAACAAATTGGGGCCGTCCAGACTTCACTTCCAATAACGCTGTGACAGACATTAACATTGGGCAATCAGGGTCTGTTTGAGCTCAATTTGAGTCATCTCCAGGGGGGGAAGTGACTCACTCCCTTGATTGTTAGCTGATCAGACCAATTAACTGTGTCCACTGACCCCGTGATGTCAGAGAACGGAAGAAGTGCCGAGAACAAGGCTTGGTTGTATTCCTATATTTAATGCGGTGAAGGAACAATCCTCATGCCCTGGAAGAAGTTCTCTGGAACGAAACTGGTCAGGCAAGGATACACTCAGTCACTGCAATCTATCTGTTCATTGCTGTCCTTTTGGATTTTTTGTACAGCTGTCATTTCATGGCTTTATGAATAAATGTCCATGGTTTAACTGCACTATTGGTGATTCCCTCTGTTTTCTTCATACCCATCAGTGTGTACCTGCTACATCACGGAAGAGCGGAAGCTCTGGGGACCCTGAGGAAGAAAACGCAATAGTGGGGCTTATTCACATGCATGTTAGACCCTATGTAACAAAGGGTTCTGGTAAGCTTACATCCTCTATGGTGTTTTGCACATGGTAATGGATTCCTGCACAACAAACCCTCCTCTTTGTGAAGATTTGATCACAGTCTAAGGACTATGTGTCACTGAGTTTTATTATTGTCTACTTTTTTTAGCGCAACATTTTTCACTTTATTTTTCTCCCCTTTACCCGGACTGACCTCAGTGATTCAGCATGACATAATGACGGAACCAGATGTTCGCATAAATGTGAAGCCTTATAGAATGCCAGAGGCTAGGCGCGAGGCAGTTGCACAGGAAATCAAGAACATGTTAGAGTTGATTGTGATAGAGGAATCCCACAGTGACTGGTCGAGCCCCACAGTGTTTGTCCCAAAGCATGATGGCACTATCAGGTTCTGTAATGACTTTAGAAAGCTGAATAGTGTGTCCAAGTTTGATGCATACCCGATGCCTCAGTTCGATGAACTTGTGGACGGGTTGGGAGATGCCCGGTACATAACAACCCTAGACCTAACTAAGGGCTATTGGCAGATACCCCTAACAGAGTCAGCAAAGGAGAAGACTGCCTTCTCTACTCCCTAGGGGTCATATCAGTATAAGCACATGCCGTTTGGTCTGCATGGTGCCCCTGCATCATTGCAGAGAATGATGGACAAAACACTAAGACCACATCGCCCCTATGCAGCTGCCTACCTGGATGATGTTGTCATCCACAGCCCCGATTGGGAATCACATTTGCCTCGGGTACAAGCAGTAGTGGATTCCTTCCAGAAAGCAGGGCTCACGGTCAACCCAAGTAAATGTGCCATAGGTTTGGAGGAGGCCAAATACCTTGGCCACATTATTGGTCAGGGGCTGGTTAAGCCACAGACCAACAAACTTGAGGCAATCCAAAAATGGCCCCAACATCTAACTAAAAAGCAAGTGCATGCATTCCTGGGTATCATGGGGTAATAAAGGCATTTCATACCCGACTTTGCCACCATTGCCGTCCCTCTAACAGACCTGACAAAGTGTAGAGGGTCGGTCATGGTAAAGTGGAATCCGGAGGCAGAAGAGACGTTTCAGAGGCTGAAGCAAGCCCTTTGTGCACAACCGGTGCTCGTCACCCCAGACTTCTCAAAGGAATTTGTTGTGCAGAAAGACACCTCTGATGTGGGACTGGGTGCCGTACTGTCCCAGATCAGAGACAGTGAGGAGCACCCGGTTGTATACCTGAGCAGAAAGCCTGACAAATGCTTTGTCATGGCAAAGGAATCACAATTACTGTAAGTGTGACTGTTCTAAAAGTGGAGTAGGACAAAAGCGGTCTCCTTTTAGACATTCTCTCTCTAACTGAAACTTTATACCGAACCATATAGGACAGGGAGGAAGAATGAGTCACACCTCTTCACCTATTCAGCTATGTAAACAAGCTTTGTAAACACAATTTTAAGATTAGCCAGATTTTGCACTGTTTTAAAAAAATTATACATTAAGTTTTCCAAGACAAACCTCTCTCAATTAAAACTTTTGTGGGCTCTAGAAAACATAGAGGGAGATTTACTAACACCGGAGCACTCAGAATCTGGTGCAGCTGTGCACAGTAACCAATCCGCTTCTAACTTCAGCTTGTTCAATTAAACTTTGACAATAAAACCTGGAAGCTGATTGGTTTCTATGTAGCGCTACACCAGATTTGGCACTCTCCAGTTTTAGTAAATCAACCCCATAGTTACCAATGGGGCACAGTGCTGTCTCAATAAACACTGAAATCTTCTTCCATCTGCTTTCTTTGATTAGCAGTAAAACATGTTCTCATTTATTTTCATGGGATCTGCAACATTCACTGCGGCAATTCCCTACAAAAAAGAAATAAATAAAATTGCAATTGCAAATATGAATTGCAAATGCATATAACTTGTAACCGCATTTACAGATATTTATACCCTCTTTGAAGTTGCCATAACTGGTTAGAGTAATTAGCTATCTTTCAGAAAGTTTACTGGTAGACTGTTCACTTTGCAAGGGAATTTCCCCAGAGGTTAGTGATTATAGTGAATATCTGCTGACATCATCATCCATTCATGGCTTGTTGCAAATATGTTCAGGATCAGCATACCATTGGCGCAATTAGCAGCAATGGTATTTCTGTTTCAAATCAGGTTTGCTTTAGGCTCCATTCACATCTCCGCTTATGGGGTGACAATCGCGATAAAAATACGCAAATAGAATCGAGGGACGCCCATCACCCAAAAGAAGCTCCTGTATTTCTTTTGGGCGAGGAGCGTCCCATGATTCTGTTTGCGCGTTTTTACCACGATTATCGCCTGACGAAACATGGGAAAATTGGGCCGCTTTTTGGGTGCTATTAGACCCAACAGGCTACACACCGGGAATGCCTGGGCATCCCGCAATTTACCGCTATTACGAATTGCGGGCAGAATCACGGCAATTCCGCCCGCACTTCACAATGCATGGGTGTGAACGAAGCCTTAAAGTGTATGTGCAGTATATGCAAACTGTTTTTTTGTTTTGGATATAGTAGGTAAGATTGATTTCTTGATGAGATTTTCCTTCACTTCCTACAGAAAATGAACAGGAAGTTAAAAGAAATCTCTACAACGTAAGGGGAATTTCCCTCTTAGAACTCTTTCATACAGGTGGCAGTAAAATCAAGAGGCTGAGTCGCAGTTTAATCACCCCCGGTCACCCACCTAATGGCAAAACACCATTCAGAGGAGGCAGTTCACAAGCTGTGGCTGCAATGCTTTGCTTCAAGGGTGCAGAAAAGTTAACCACTGGTCATTGTCGGTCAAAAAAGTTAATGAGGCTGCACCATAAGAGCGAGCCAACATTTGGCTTGCAGTTGCAGTGCTTTAGTTCCATTAAAAACTGCAGAAGAAAAAAAAAAACAGACATTCAGGAGGCTGCAGGATCGCCACCTGAATGTCTGACAGCGGCTGCTTAGCCACACTCTGAAAAGCGATCCACTGAAGATGTGCACATATCCTTAGACAGCTGTTACCAGAACAGCTGTCTTCGCGGAACAATTCCCCCCTACAGACCGCTGTCAAATTTTGGATTTCCCATCAGTTTCAGTTTTGGTGACAATGGTCACCAAGACCAATAGTGAGTGTGAATATCCCCCCAGCTGGGTCACAAATAGAAATAAAAACTTCACAGGCATTCGAACACATTCTCAAAATAATGGCTAAGCATACGGTTTAATTTTCCTTGCCTGCACTACAAAAATAACAACTTGAATAAAACCGGCTGCAAAGAACAATTTTTTTGGTATGAAGACCATCATTAATTATGTTTAATCAGTTGGAGACTGAGTGAATACGTCTTTGTAAAATTCACATGGGTGCAATGTGCTAATGTCGTATAACATCCTAAATTCATCTCAGAAGGGGCCTGTTCATAAGAGTTTTCATTTAAAACAGGAGTTTAAATTCCTCGTGGCTTTCCTTGAGAAACAAAACAGTAGGAAGCATGTAAACCACAGCCCCTATCCACATGACATCATTTAATCCCTGTAGGAAATATCATACACGGCCTTCTGACTTTTGGCACTATTTCCTTTAATTTCCGTCCACAGATATATATGATTTGTTCTCACTATGGGTGGTATACATTACTTAGCTATCCCATATATATATTCCCTCTACAAAGTTCATTCCAGTAAAACTGTACATATTAAACACAGATTTTTTTTTAAAAAAAGAAACAACCATTTTTCTCCAATAAGATCACCATTTTTTTTTTATTGAAACAGTCCCGCCTGTGAGTTATAACAAAAACTTTGCTTATTGTTGCAGAATTTAATTTATTTGTTAAGCCAAAGTTTATCATACATTTTATTGTGAATTACGTTGTCGACATTTTATTTATTCCCGCAGTTTACATTTTCCAAACAAATATTTTAGGATTCTGGCATGGCTGTTTTGCAAAAAAAAACAGAATTGCTACCACAAATAATTACTGATGGAAACTAAAAGTTCAACTAACATTGAGATTGGTTTGTTTATGCTTTAAATTTTATCATATTTAAACATGTGTATGTAATCATAATTATGGGAATGCACAAAGAAGGAAACTTTTCATGGCAAATCACCAAAATAAATACAACAAGATTAGCCATTTTTAGTTTGCTAGTAAAAGCTTTTTAGCCAGCCAAATGAAAAGGTATTTTTTAAAAAATAAATTGTCTGGCAAAGGTAGTATATATATTTATATATACAATATCTCACATAAGTGAGTACAACCCTCGCTTTTTTGTAAATATTTTATTCTATCTTTTCATGTGACAACACTGAAGAAATGACACTTTGCTACAATGTAAAGTAGTGAGTGTACAGCTTGTATAACAGTGTAAATTGCTGTCCCCTCAAAATAACTCAACACACAACCATTAATGTCTAAACCACTGGCAACAAAAGTGAGTTCACCCCTAAGTGAAAATATCCAAATAGGATCCAATTAGCCATTTTCCCTCCCTGGTGTCATGTGACTTGTTAGTGTTACAAGGTCTCAGGTGTGAATGGGGAGCAGGTGTGTTAAAGTCTGTGTTATCGCTCTCACTCTCTCATACTGGTCACTGGAAGTTCAACATGGCGCTTTATGGCAAAGAACTCTCTGAGGACCTGAAAAAAGAATTGCTGCTCTACATAAAGATGGCCTAGGCTATAAGAAAATTGCCAAGACCCTGAAACTGAGCTGCAGCATGGTGGTCAAGACTATTCAGCGGTTTAACAGGACAGGTTCCACTCAGAACAGACCTCACCATGGTCGACCAAAGTTGAGTGCACATGCTCAGCGTCATATCCAGAGGTTGTCTTTGGGAAACAGACGTATGAGTGCTGCCAGCATTGCTGCAGAGGTTGAAGGGGTGGGGGGTCAGCCCGTCAGTGCCAGACCATACCCCGCATACTGCATCAAATTCGTCTGCATGGCTGTCCTCCCAGAAGGAAGCCTCTTCTAAAGATGATGCACAAGAAAACCTGCAAACAGTTTGCTGAAGACAAGCAGACTAAGGATATGGATTAATGGAACCATGTCCTGTGGTCTGACGGGACCAATATCAACTTATTTGGCTCAGATGGTGTCAAGTGTGTGTGGCGGCAACCAAGTGAGGAGTACAAAGACAAGTGTGTCTTGCCTACAGTCAAGCATGGTGGTGGGAGTGTCATGGTCTGGGGCTGCATGATTGCTGTCAGCACTGGGGAGCTACAGTTCATTGAGAGAACCATGAATGCCAATATGTACTGTGACATACAGAAGCAGAGTATGATCCCCTCCCTTTGGAGACTGGGCCGCAGGGCAGTATTCCAACATGATAATGACCCCAAACACACCTCCAAGATGACCACTGCTTTGCTATAGAATCTGATGTTAAAGGTGATGGACTGGCCAATCATGTCTCCAGACCTATACCCTATTGAGCATCTGTGGGGCATCGTAAAACAGAAGGTGGATGAGAGCAAGGTCTCTAACATCCACCAGCTCTGTGATGTCATCATAGAGGAGTGGAAGAGGACTCCAGTGGCAACCTGTGAAGCTCTGGTGAACTCCATGCCCAAGAGGGTTAAGGCAGTGCTAGAAAATAATGGTGGCCACACAAAATATTGACATTTTGAGCCCAATTTGGACATTTTCACTTAGGGGTGTACTCACTTTTGTTGCCAGTGGTTTAGACATTAATGGCTGTGTGTCGCATTATTTTGAGGGAACAAGAAGTGGTTTTGAGGAGTGTTTGAGAGCAAGACCAGATGAGTCCAATCCATGTGATTAATGAAAAAAAGAAAAATGGTGCTGTGAGGCACCTAATACCCCATTGAAGGATTGTTACAGACACATTTGATATAGAGTAAAAAATAATTTTATTGATACACTTTTTTTCAATAAAAAAAGGATGGATAGTACAAATATATATAAAAACCATACAAAATATTTGCAGCCACAGGATCCTGAGCTGTGAGCTCTACATCATATGCTATATCATAGAACATATCAGTGTATGAATACCCAAATACCCAACAGCCATGTGAGCCAATGAGGGTGGCCCAATCCCCAATAATATACAAGGGGAACTGGTCCAACGTTGGGTCACTGGTGCAGACCTGACATGTTTTGGACTGTAGGTAAGTCCTTCTTCAGAGGTAAATATGCATTTGTTGGGATATGATATTCTATAAAGTAAGAACATTTTCGTTACTAATACATATAGGCATATTCATAACAGTAAATGATTATCTTATATTTGTGGCATATATGATGTGAAAGAATGAATTTGTATACTCACAAAATATTCCAGATATAGGTTGAGTTGCACCCAAGGCCACTGTATACCCCATGATCTTATGACATACTGATCTGGGTCTAGAGATTCTGGGAAGATGTCTTAACCCAAGCAGGTAGCAAACCGCTGAATAGACTCTGGATATGGAAGAAAGGGAGCATGGATGAAGGCAAGGCCGCCAAGAAATCCCACAGGCAAGGATCCCTTAAGCTTACAGAGCTGTAATGCTCCAGCCTAGAAGCCTCAGTGCAGCAAAAACAGCAATGGTGAAAAAGAACTGTATGTAGAAAAAAGGAGTATCAAAGAAAAGAATTACCATTTATGAATTATAACAGTAAAAGAAAAATAGTACATACATCTTAGGGGAGGTATATGCAATGAGTGGATTTTGCTGCATTCATATATTCAGCAAAACATATATAAATATAAAAACTTGTATTTAAGTAAATATCAAAGTTTTTTCCCTTTCTCCCACCAAAAGCTCCTTCCTTTGTTTATATGGTAAAGAACATCCATATATACAGTGAGAAGAAAGGGCTTTGCTTACGCTCATCACTGACAATCAACCCCTTATAGGCCAGGGGGAGTCAATCCCATATAGAGGACATTGTAAGCGGAGCAATATGATAGAAAATATATATGTAAAAATGCATACCTTTCACACTCAATGATATTAAAGTGATCGGAGGGTTGCTGTGTCTTGCAGGAGTGTCAGCCAGAGAAATGGCAACCTGGCGTTCCTCCTGCCTGACCTTCTCTATATGTGTCCACTCGTCTAATTGTGAGTGGATACAGCTGAAAGCACTGAGGGTGTGCCTGGCGAGGACACCACTGATGCCGACACCTGGACCAGACACAACGATCCCCCGACGACACGGTGCGCGCCATAGGGGGCGGAGCCACGTCGCACACCGCGACGTCGCCGGCGCGCGCAGAGTCTGCCTCCCTGTGCTCCACAATGAAGCACAAATAGGGAGGAAGTTGCATGTGCCCACGCAACCTTGGACTCCAAGAGGTGCCAGAGGGCGGGTTCCCCTGACGGGCCCACGCATGCCGGGCTGTGGTGTGAGGACAGTCAACCTGCCCCTGACCTATAGCGGTTTCCGGAGTCCAAAAAAAAAAGAGAGAGGAAGGCCTTGCTGTGAATAAGGTACTAAAAGCGCAAGTGTGAAAGAACACAAATGCCGTGGATGGAGGGAGCTGTGTCCAAGGGAGTCCGAACCCAATTGTCTGAAAAACAACATAACAAAAGTACATCATTAAGGCAAAACAATAATAATATAAATCCTGGCACAAAAAAAAGGGGGAAAAGCAAAAAAAAGAGACAGGGGACATTCATGACCCAGATGTGAAACCTGGAAGGAACGAGACAAAGTTAATCGTCTCGTTGAGCCCAGGTAATATGGTGGCCTGTAGGAGATGAATCCACTTGAGTTCATGCTGCAGAAGTAGTTTGTTATAGTCCCCTCCTCTAGGGTTGACTGGTGGGTGTTCGAGGGCCAGGAACCTAACCCTGGGTGTACAGCTCCCATGCACTTAAAGAACTGTGTCTACCCAGGGGGAGGTCCAGATCTTTTTTGATGATACTGGTAAAATGCTGATATATACGTCGCCAGAATTCAACCTTAGTCTTACCAACGTAGAACGAGCTGCATTCACATGTCATAAGATATATGACACCCGATGTGCGGCAGTTCACAAAATGTTGTGCTGCAAATTTCTCCCCATTGGGGAGGACTACCTCCTTGCGAGTGTCCATAAACTTGCAGTACCCACATTTACCACAGGGAAATGTTCCCACTGCAGGAGGCTTAAATTTTTTGGGGCTTTTAAACTCACTCACAAGAGGATGGTCCATGACAAAGGGGGCCAATTTGGGGTCCATTGTTAAGAGATGCCAATACTTGGTATAGATATCTCAAATTTGTTGGTGCTGTTGACTAAATGTAGTAATAATTCTGATAGGCTTGTGAAGGGGTCCTGCATGGCTCGGAAATGTTGCACTACACTATTTCTGATGTGATCACTCTTTGAATAAAAACCATTTGGCATCCCGAAGGATCCTGCCTTCTTCCTGCTCCACTGCTCCCAAATGCGGCTTCGGACTTACAAAAAATCAGCACTTCGTCACTTGACTAATGAGGCCAAAGGCTGTGTCACTCTGTGTTGGAAAGATCCCAATCCTCCCTCCATCGCCATGTGGCTTAACAGGGTTAGAAATATCAATACTTTGGAAGACTTGGTACTCACCAATAGAAGATAAAGATATATGGAACCATGGGCATATTGGAACATGTTCGTATGTTCGGATGAAGGGAAGTCCCTCTTGAAGGACTGCTCTGGAAATTGAGGTCCTCCCATCATTAGCATCGCTGGAGCCATGCATCCCATCGACCTGCCCCCCATCCTCTCCCACCCCCCCCGTGGTCAAGAACAGAGCCGGGATCAGGAACTGGCGACAGAGCAGAAACAGCAGATCCAAGTACAGGTCCAAGGCAAGCCGGGTCAATAACAAGGGAACAAGCAGAGTAATAGCAGGACACAGGGAACAGCTGAAAGACCAGTCAGCACTGGAACATGAAAAGGTGCCCCTTTAAGAGGTCTTTCACACTGGGACGGGCAGGGCGGTAGCGGTAAAGCACCGCTAGTTGTAGTGGCGCTTTACTGCTATTATATCGGTGCTTTGGCGCTGCTATTCAGGTGGCAACGGGCACTTTTAACCCCCAAGAAGGGGTTAAAAAGGGGTTAAAAGGGCCCGCAGGCTGTGTTTCCGAAGCAGTTTTCAGCCGCTTCAGAAGTGCTGGACATTCATTTAAATGGCAGGGGCGGTGTAGAATCCCTGTATACACCACTCCTGGTCCGCCCCAAAGATGCTGCTTTCAGGGCTTTTTTTCCTGTCCTGCAAGCTCACCGCCCCAGTGTGAAGGCACTTGGGCTTTCACACTGGGGTGGATTGGGGAGAGTTTTTCAGGCACTTTGCAGGCACTATTTTTAGCGTTAAAGTGCCTGAAAAATGCCCAGTTGTGAAAGGGGGTCTAAATAGTCTGTATGGTGCCAACATGCATTAAGTGTGCGCCCGTGCTCGTGTGCCCATGTCTATTCCTGTGCGCATACATGCACCTAGTCACCATTCTGCCAACAAGTCTGTGCACATGCACAATTCTGTTACCCAAACGTCTGGTAGTCATTCTTTGACACCTCGCAATTTATAAATATACATTTTTATACTTTATTAAACAACAATAAAACATACATATTGCACCTTACATATTACTATTTAGGATATAATGCTAGTCTGTTTAGTATTATATATATATCTTCACACAGAAATGTCTTCCTTAGATTTACTACTCCGACCATGTGAAGGAAGCTATGTGGCAGTAGGAGGGACTAAAATACCTCCAGAAAATGCTGCACAACTCCTGCACTCGGATAAATCAACCAATCATTGTAGCTTGGCCTGAGACACAATTTATATAGCTGTTCCACTTTGTGAGCACCATACGGTCTTGCTGCCCTCCTTCATGATCATGGGAATCCAAATAGAACTAAGAAAAACACAAAAAGGAGAGAGGCGCACCGACCTTGTGCGACACCATAAGACCGTTTATTGAAAAGTAGAAATCAAGCATAAAATATACTCACAAACGGAGCAATATCAAAGGCATGTAAGTCAAAGGCAGTGACTTCAGTAAAACTCCACCACAGCTCGGGGGGAATCATGACAGCGTCCTACGCAAGGCTAACGCGTTTCCAGGGCGAACCCTCTTCATCAGAGCCTCTGATGAAGAGGGTTCGCCCTGGAAACGTGTTAGCCTTGCGTAGGACGCTGTCGTGATTCCCCCCGAGCTGTGGTGGAGTTTTACTGAAGTCACTGCCTTTGACTTACATGCCTTTGATATTGCTCCATTTGTGAGTATATTTTATGCTTGATTTCTACTTTTAAATAAACGGTCTTATGGTGTCGCACAAGGTTGGTGCGCCTCTCTCCTTTTTGTGTTTTTCTAAAATACCTCCAGCCACTGTATGTGATAATAACCACAATCAAAATGACCTTGGCTAATGCTTGCCAGAAACATCTTCACTCCCACATACCACATGCCATACTTATACTACTGTGGTACTAATGATTCCCACAGGCATATCTTTAAAAGATTTTCTACAAACTGGCATCACTGTATCACAAATCACAAAGCATTCCTAAATGACCCAACTTGTTTTGCCACAACTAGTTGCTTCTTCATGGGTAAAATATGTTCTAGCAAGTGCTTAGTGTTCTGTGACAAAACAGACAGCATGAAAAAATGATGATAGTAATAGCCACTGGTGTTGGGGACACTGTTCTTTTATAGATCCTATACGCCATGTTGCCTGGTAAATATTGCTCATGTCACCATGCACCCAGGGCCATCTTAATGCATGGGCACCCCTGGGCACTGCCCAGGGGCCCCAGGTGCATGAGGGCCCCGTGATAATCTTGCATAACATCATACTTGCCAACCGGGTACTGCCCAGGGGCTCCAGGTGCATAAGGGCCCCGTGATAATCTTGCATAATATCATACTTGCCAACCGTCCTGCATGTGGCGGGACAGTCATGCTTTTTTACCAAGCTGTCCCGGGATGGCAGCATCTCGGAGCCTGTACTGTGCCCTCCTGATCCAAGAATTGGGCCCTCCTGACCCCCCCCCCCATACTGTGCCCTTTGTATTAATTAGTCTTTGATATACGGCATGTTTTCTTATTGTTTAAAATCTATTTTATTGAAAGTACTAATAAATATATGTTTAATTCTATCAACTATTTATACTTTAATTCTTAAGATTAGGTGCGTAAATTGGGGCAGGCTGGTAGGGGCCCCAGAGTATTACTTTGCCCAGGGGCCCTTGATGTTATTGAAGCGGCCCTGTATGCACCACCCAGTGTGTGTGTCAATGACATCATCAGAACGTACTATTCATTATGCATCATAACACATACACGTGCACAGCATCAGGTGACATAACTATGTCATGTGCTGTCCAATACAAAAATTGTTTCCTTATGTTTGGGAACAGACACATATCTTCTAAAAGGCACTCCAGCTTAAGTTCAAATAGGGACCTATCATGCAGTGTCTAATAACGTCTAATGGGCCCTCCAAATTTTAGCAGGTATATTCAATTTAAAAATATTTTTTCACCCCACAATGTATCTCACACACATTAATGTTGCTTATTACATTTTTTTTAAAAAAGTAGTATTTATCATGGCACCCTTGTAAGGATTTGAAGACATTCAAAATGCCTTGCCTACATAGATTGCTGTATGTACTTGTTGCATTTCAGGTACATGTGGAAGATATTGCAGGCTAGAATCTCTGGCTAAACTGTCCCAGAAACTTCTCACCTTTCCTATGCTGGTGGATTGAACTACCTGTTGCTTGATATCATTATCTTCAGGCCTCATGCACACAGGGTGTTTACTTTGCTCCTTTGAATGCCAGAACTCCTAGCAGGAGGAAAGCTGCTTAAAAAACAGGTCTAAATGTGGGTGTAAGAAAAATGAATAGAATTCTAGGGTGCATTACTAGAGAGGTCACCAGCAGGAGAAAGGATGTCCTGATTCTCTTATATAGATCTTTAGTTAGACCTCATGTAGAATACTGTGTCCAGTTCTGGATGCCTCACTTAGGCTGGCCATAGATGAGTCCGTTTTTTTGCTGGTTGAACGAAAAAACTGAACTGATTCTTCCATCCACATTCGAGGTGGCTGGGGGAATCCTCCCGTCTGTGTCTTTGTATTCTGACAATTGGGAGAAGTTGATGCTTGGAACAGATTTCCAGCACAGCTAGTGAGTGAATCAACAGTAAGTGGATTCAAACATGCTTGGGACAAACATAGACCTACATAGACTCAGACCTATAGTAACTATAAAAAATGTATAAATTATGAAAAATTTTGAAAAATTGGGACAGACTTGACCACTTGGTTCTTTTTTTCTACTATCACACTTCTATGTTTCTATGATTAAAGCACCATGATGTGTATGTTATCTAGGAGACCATTTTCCTGCTCACTATCAATGGGTTATATTGTATAAGGCAGTGCATAAGGCAGGACATGTTGTTTATTTAGTTAAAAAAGGACATCATACAAAGTGTATATGGAAGTTCCAGTAGACCTGTTTTCTTTCTTTTCTTTTCTAATGTGGTCTGGACAACTGCCATTCAGGCAGACCCATGTGCTTAGCAGATCAGCCTAAACAGTGGTCCTTCCTTTTGACAGAGGTCACATGACCAATGCAAAGGCAATAGCCATGTGATCAGAAGGGGTAGCAAAAAGAAGCAGCTTGATGGAAACCATGGGACAAGACCAACACCTTGATCATGTAACTGCAGTCAAAGAGAGATGGAATACTGTTTTTTTTAATTTACGTATTTCAGTGAAGCAATTTGCACTTAATTCCACTAACTTACATAAGTTTAATTGAGCACTCATTTTACCATATTTTTTATCTGTGTTAATATTGTAGGTTTCCTTTAGGTTTTTATAAGACCATACTAACAGGTGGACTTCATTCTTCTTTAAAATTGCTTTATAGTTGATGCTATGGTTCCCTTTATGTGATATTAATGTTACAGTTGTCCAGTAAACTGCCGAATAATAAAAAAAAAAAAAACGATAACATCATTTGCTTTCTACAACTACTTTACGAATTGGCTCTGATCACACTGTAGATAAATACCATTAATATTCCCTTTTTATTTTTCTAAAACACGATTACTGGTAGTGATTAAGAAGATTATGCTATTAACTGAATTGGCTGTTGAAAGGACAAGTGTCTCACCCAAGTGCCTGGTGACTTCACTATGTGTTCTGCGTTGTCATTTTATTTCCCAAGAACACATGGCTAATTTTCATGCAGCAAGCATCCAATGCTAATTCAGAAGTCCTTCAGGCATCTGCAGATTATCATTAGCTATAAAACAGAGGAAGCTGGCATAAATCAGAATAGATAAAGTACAACGGGGATGTGTGACTACAAAAGAGGTACTTTTGTGAGATGGAAAAATAAATCAGCTTTGCAGAGATCATCACATTCACACATTTATTATATTACTGTTGTGTTTTTCTCACTTGACAGAAATATAAAACCTGCAAAGAATGCTGAGATTTAGTCACAGCTCAAAATGCTCCAGTCCTAGTTGCTAAATCCATATTTTATGTGCTCTGTAGCTGCCATAAGGAATTAATTTACGTATATAGGGATGGCTGTATTCATGGTGTAGGGGCTTGCTAGAGTACAGAAATAATGGCTGAACAGATAATGATGAATACCCCTATGAACTAATGAACACTGCAGGTCCTGGAGCTCTGGTTGTTAATGTAAGGACTGGCAGATGTTTCAGCATTGATCATTCTCAGTTAGACATCTACCCTTCCAGTTACCTTAAAGAGTAATTCTGGGTATGGATATCTTATACATACAGGTGATACTCGAAAAATTAGAATATCGTGCAAAAGTTAATTTATTTCAGTAATGCAACTTAAAAGGTGAAACTAATATATGAGATAGACTCATTACATGCAAAGCAAGATAGTTCAAGACGTGATTTGTCATAATTGTGATGATTATGGCTTACAGCTCATGAAAACCCCAAATCCACAATCTCAGAAAATTAGAATATTGTGAAAAGGTGCAATATTCTAGGCTCAAAGTGTCCCACTCTAATCATCTAATTAAGCCATAACACCTGCAAAGGGTTCCTGAGCCTTTAAATGGTCTCTCAGTCTGGTTCAGTAGGAATCACAATCATGGGTAAGACTGCTGACCTGACAGTTATGAAGAAAACCATAATTGACACCCTCCATAAGGAGGGAAAGCCTCAAAAGGTAATTGCAAAATAAGTTGGATGTTCCCAACAGTTTATACTGATGTCTAGTAGGGATAGGCCCACGCTTTGAGACGAACGTAAGTTTGAGTCGAACATCGGGCGTTCACCCGTTCGGCGAATTCAGAACATTATGGGGCGTTTGCAGCAACTTCGCCACCACAGAGCGCCCCATAATGAATTGCATGCAGACAGCATACACAGCTCCTCCCCATTGGGAGGGCTCCCACCATCTGCACGCTTTTTGCTATGACAGTTTATTTATATGGCAGGGCAGGTCGCCCCCTCTGACGTCATGTGACGTCAGAGTGGGCGGGTCACGCGTAAGTCACCGGGTGGCCCTGCCCTGCCATATAAATAAATTGTCAAAGCAAAAAGCAGTCATCAGCGGGAGCCCTCCCAATGGGGAGGAGCTGTTGCTGCTTTTTTTTGGGGTCCGTCGCGCGCCGTGATTGATGATGGATTATAATGGGGACGCTTATTTTTTTTTTCTTTTTTAATAAAAGACTTGTCGCAAACTGTCTCCTGTGTTTTTTTTTTTTCTTTTTTGACACTTTTTGGTGAATTGGTAGGGGTACGATGTACCCGATACTAATTCACATGGGGGGGTCAGGATCAGGGGGCCCCCTTATTAGAGGCCTTCCAGATTCTGATAAGCCCCCTGCCTCCAGACCCCCATAACCACAGCCCAGGGTTGTAGGCAGTGGCGTAACTAGAACCCTCAGGGCCCTGATGCAAGAAACCATGAAGGGCCCCCTCTGACAGGGCCCTTTCCTCGGAGCCCGGTCGCAAGTCACTTGTGCCTCTAATCACCCCCCCAGCACACCCACTTATGCCTCTAATCACTCCCCCAGCACACCCACTTATGCCTCTAATCACCCCCCAGCACACCCACTTGTGCCTCTAATCACCCCCCCAGCACACCCACTTATGCCTCTAATCACCCCCCCAGCACACCCACTTGTGCCTCTAATCACCCCCCCAGCACACCCACTTATGCCTCTAATCACTCCCCCAGCACACCCACTTATGCCTCTAATCACCCCCCAGCACACCCACTTGTGCCTCTAATCACCCCCCCAGCACACCCACTTATGCCTCTAATCACCCCCCCAGCACACCCACTTGTGCCTCTAATCACCCCCCCCCCCCCCACTAATCTCCGTGT
>BLSH010033838.1:2055046-2066630 GCA_018402905.1 Glandirana rugosa | reverse complement strand
ACCCAGGACACCTCCTCTTTTTTACGGGATAGGCTATGTCGGGGAACAGATTGGTGGTCCGCTATTGCTATCACATCTGCTATTCACACACATGTGTTCTGCAACAGAACAGATGTTATTCACACATTCAATGTTTTCTTCATACATCTGGAAATAGAATAGAACACTAGGTTAGGGTTAGGGTCTAGAATTCAAGTGGTGGTTAGACAAGGGGCTGTATCGGATAGGGCATTTTTTCTCCTCCACAGGACCCATTACTCTGAGTCATTGTATCAGCAAACGTGACCTTCCTGACTCAGAAAAATGTAGATTCCTTCAAATTTCTCATTTTCTCCATCAAATCTGGATCTCTAAGCCTCTCCCCCCTAAGCTCACAGCGTACGAACTTTGGTGTGCACAAGCTAGGGAGCAAAGGGGGGGCATCTCAATAGTCTACGCCTCTCTCACCTCTTCATCCTTGAAAACCACCTATATGAATCAGTGGGAGGCAGATTTTCAGTTCTCTTGGGATCTGGAAACTTGGCGTGGTTCTTTAGCTAAATCTTATCAAGGAATCTTAAACACAACCCTTATGGAAGCCAGTGTTAAGGTTATCACAAGGTGGTACCTTACCCTGGCTAAACTTGCTCATATATATCCCTCAGTGGACCCGCGATGCTTTAGAGGCTGCTTGCTTTCGGGTTCCATGCCACATATTTGGTGGGAATGCCCTAGGATTCATCGGTTCTGGAAAAAGATTTTTAATCTCATTGATAGACTAACCAATGCCCGGGTTTCCAGGTCCCCGGAGATAGCATTGTTTAACGCTCATGTCCCGAATCTGTCTAAACCCTATAGAAAGTTAGTGAACTTCATCCTGCTCGGGGCCAAGCTCACTATTGCTAAATCATGGAAACAGCCTAAGGTCTCTTTCGCTTCAGCTACCCGGAAAATTTATTGGATTATGTCTCAAGAGAAGCTAGCGAGCATCTTATCGGACACAACTTAGAAGTTTGAGGACATCTGGGAACCCTGGGCATTGTATACAGGTATATCCTTTACTCAAAGGCTATTACAGCCCAGGCACACAATTGACTCTGACAGTAGCTAGATGTCAGTCGGTTCTATATCTCTCTCTTCCTCTACTTCTGTCTTTTCCCTTTCCCTCCTTCTTCAGGTAGCTTACCTACTTCAGTGATATGTTATGGAGGTTATTGATTATTAGCTGACAATTACTATGAATGCCACTTCTCTATGTGTAATATGTTGCCTGACTCCCCTCCGATTCCAAGGTCATTCCTAGGGGGCCAGATTTGGCATCTCCTTGCTCCCACTTTGGGGTGCCGGGAGATAGGGAAGACATGACTAATTTTGCTGGGCCCTCATGTTGAACTCATGAAAGCAAATACAATCTTGATCCTTTGGCTATCTGGAATGGGTGGAATCTGTATCTCTAAGAACTAGTAAGTCAGTATGTAAATACCCTGTGAATAGACGAGACTCTGTATACCATATAACCTAACGTAATGTTTATGTTGTGTACATTCTGCATTTTGTTTTTGGTTTTATATACTGTCCTGATTAAAAACCAATAAAAACCTTTGAAAGTAAAAATGCCAGTTAGGTGTCTGATCTGTCCGCCGCAATGTTGCAGTCCTGCTAAAAATCACTGATCACCGCCATTACTAGTAAAAAACAAATAAATAATAAAAATGCCATAGATCTATTCCCTATTTTGAAGACGCTATAACTTTTGCACAAACCAATCAATATACGCTTATTACGATTTTTTTTACCAAAAATATGTAGAAGCATACACATTGGCCCAAACTGATGAATAAATTAGTTTTTTTCAATTTTTTTGGGGATATTTATTATAGCAAAAAGTAAAAAATATTGTTTGTTTGTTTTTTCAAAATTGTCACTCTTTTTGTTTATAGCGCAAAAAATAAAAACTACAGAGGTGATCAAATGCCACCAAAAGAAAGCTCTATTTATTTATTAATTATTTCAGGTTCTTATATAGCTCTATTTGTGGGAAACAAAGGACATAAATTTTGTTTGGGTACAATGTTGCACGACCGCGCAATTGTCAGTTAAAGCGGCGCAGTGCCGTATCGTAAAAAAATGACCTGGTCAAGAAGTGGGTAAATCCTTCCGGTCCTTAAGTGGTTCAAAGAGATGTAAAGGATTTCTTTCTCGCCAATTATACTTACCTAGGTGGATGCTGCATCTGTCCTTCGGCACTCAGTTCTGAGAGCTGTATAGTAAAATGAGTAGCCTTAATCACTTACTGTTCTTGCTGACCCCAACCCCCACTACATTTCCACTAACTCCTATTAACTTCAACTCTTTTGCTTCTTTATCTTACCTACTGCTTCTATCCATGCTATCCCCTTGCCCAACAGCCCTAATTTAACATTCTTCCAGTCTAGCAAATATTCTTCCCCTCAGCCCTGTTCTCATTTATATCAAGCATTTGCCTACTACAAAATTTGTAGCTGAATGAAAAGAACAGTCCAGTTCTTCGAAAATTTAAATCCTTCCCTTGTGTAACAAAACTCCAGCCTCTTATTAACCTTCTTAATCTCCCTTGGTCTTTCTGATATGTTGTGTGATAGTGGTAGTGTTCCTGAAAATACTACTTTGGAAGTTCTAGATTTAAATTTAACTCCACATTTTTAAGAAGTTTCTATTTCCTCTAACCTGTGCCAATGTGCCTGCTCCCACTGCAACACTAGCAGCTCTGAACTTCTATTTCAATATACAGTCAGGTCCATAAATATTGGGACATCAACACAATTCTAATCTTTTTGGCTCTGTACACCACCACAATGGATTTGAGATGAAACAAAAAAAGACATGCTTTAACTGCAGAATTTCAGCTTTAATTTGAAGGTATTTACATCCAAATCAGGTGAACGGTGTAGGAATTACAACAGTTTGTATATGTGCCTCCCACTTTTTAAGGGACCAAAAGTAATGGGACAATTGGCTGCTCAGCTGTTCCATGGCCAGGTGTGTGTTATTCCCTCATTATCCCATTTACAAGGAGCAGATAAGGTCCAGAGTTAATTTCAAGTGTGCTATTTGCATTTGGAATCTGTTGCTGTCAACTCTCAATATGAGATCCAAAGAGCTGTCACTATCAGTGAAGCAAGCCATCATTAGGCTGAAAAAAACAAAACAAACCCATCAGAGAGATAGCAAAAATGTTAGGTGTGGCCAAATCAACTGTTTGGAACATCCTTAAAAAGAAATAATGCACCGGTGAGCTCAGCAACACCAAAAGACCCAGAAGACCACGGAAAACAACTGTGGTGGATGACCGAAGAATTCTTTTCCTGGTGAAGAAAACACCCTTCACAACAGTTGGCCAGATCAAGAACACTCTCCAAGAGGTAGGTGTATGTTTGTCAAAGTCAACAAAAAAGAGAAGACTTCATCAGAGTGAATACAGAGGGTTCACCACAAGATGTAAACCATTGGTCTCAAAAACAGCAAGGCATTACTTTTGGTCCCTTAAAAAGTGGGAGGCACATACACAAACTGTTGTAATTCCTACACCGTTCACCTGACTTGGATGTAAATACCCTCAAATTAAAGCTGAACATCTGCAGTTAAAGCACATCTTGTTTGTTTCATTTCAAATCCATTGTGGTTGTGTACAGAGCCCAAAAGAATATAATTGTGTTGATGTCCCAATATTTATGGACCTAACTGTATGATTATATTTATTGTGGTGTACCAGCTGAGGACTAGCCTTATTGACACCTTTCTTACTACATCTTCGAATTGTGATCTAGTTGCCTACTTATGGATCCTGAACTTGGCACTACTAACCCATGGAGCCACAACTTCTCCAACAGACAGGACACTGTAAGGAATAGAATATGGCCAAGAGAAATGGAGTTAAGTACCGCCATAGCATCATTTTTTAGGATATAGCTTGATACAGCTCATTACTTTATAGATTGAATTAAAGATGTAGAGCCATTGAGATTTTGTGAAAGGAGTGATTTGATCCAATTCCAATTTTGAAGAAGGGTGTGGATTTATCAAAGGAAGTCTTGTTGTTTAAGATACTATAGAACAGGGATATTAATCTTATTATCTTAATCACCCATCTTAATAGGTATAGTGGAGGTGTAAAATTTCCAAGCTTTGGTGTGAATTAACTTTTTTTAGGAAAAGTATTTTTAATAACATTAAATTACAATTTGGCTAGTGTAGCAAATGTACATCATGTACTATTTTTTTTTTTGCTAGATTTTTTTCACAAAAGTGAAGTTATCCTTTAAATGTACATATTCTGGTTCACTTTTCCTTAACCTCTCACCACACAAAAGAAAAGAAAAAATGTCTTTATAAAATGATTTAGCAGGCTACAGACTAATCAGCAAAAAGATTGCTATTTTCTGCCCACATTTTGGCCTTCAGATTTTTCTCTCTTAACGTAATTTTCAGTTTAGCAATTGTAGTGGCACACAGCAATGACATTTTCTACCTATCACCATGGATTAGTCTTTACGAAGCCTCTTGTTTTCTTGCACTTAACAATTTATGAATTCCATTAGGGCACACTTCTGATGATAGTAGATTCTGACATTTAGTTGTTGCCTACCTATTTTTATTGTGTTGCTTTTATGATCTGCACACTTCTCATAATAGTTGTAGTGTTGTTTCTTGTTAAGCATCACCCATTTGTTTGCCATATTGTCACCCTCTGTTACCTGCCCTCCATCCACAAATGGGTTTTGTAACTCCCTTCTCCTGCACATGTCCATTGAATCCAGCATCATTCCCTGAGTACTTGTACTGCTGGATGCTGCAAAAACCATGAATAGACAACCAGGTTCTCCCGATGGTGTGGCGCATGTGCTGTAGAGTAAACTGCAACCTACTGGGACCTGTGACATGGGTATCTCAAGAGGCTGTGGGCACAGTAGACATCAGTCTGGCCTAGGCCAGAAAAAAGTAAGTGTGGAAGGGGGTCTCCAAAAAAGGAATTTTCTTCCCCAAAAAATTATCGAATTCTGTTAGAGAAGGGGGCAGGAGAATTATTTAAAGTTGCTAGTAAAGATGGGCTCGATGTTCGAGCCGAACATAAGTTCAACGGGAACAGCAAATATTATGGGGCACTCATGGCGAGTTCGCCCGCCGCAGAGCGCCCCATATCGCACTGGGCGATCGTAGGCAAATGCCGCTCACTGATTGGCCAAAGCATGCACATGACCTGCATGCTTTGGCGAAGCACAGCACACTCTGCTGTGAGAACCATGATTGGCCAAAGGCAGGGCCCGATTTCAACATTTTTACTTAGGGGTGTACTCACTTTTGTTGCCAGCTGTTTAGACATTAATGGCTGTGTGTTAAATTATTTTGAGGGGACAGCAAATTTACACTGTTATACAAGTTTTCTTCAGGGTTGTCACATGGAAAGATATAATAAAATATTTACAAAAATGTAAGGGGTGTACTCATTTTTGTGATAAACTGTATACAGCTCATTCAGTGTAGATAGAGTATATAGAGTCAGTGCAGGCAGTGTAAGAATACATATATACAATATATATACTGTATATATACACTGCATTCAGTGTAGACTGTATACAGTGCATGCTCAGATAAGGGTCTGGCATAGATTTTAAGATTGTAAGAGGAACTCCACGCCAAAATTTTAAAAGAATTGGCATAGGGTCCCCCCCAAAATCCATAGCAGGTCTGCTATGGATTTTGAGGGGAACCCCGCACCAAAATAAAAAAAAAATTGTGTGGGGGTCAACCCCAAAGTCTGTACTAGGCCCTTCAGGTCTGGCATGGATTTTAAAGGGAACCCCGCGCCAAAATTTAAAAACAAATGGCGTCGGGGTCCCCCCCAAAATCCATACCAGACCCTTATATGAGCATGCAGCCTGGCAAGGAGGGGGGTGAGCAAGCATTCCCTCTGAACCCTACCAGGCCACATGCCCTCAACATGGGGAGGGTGCTTTGGGGTCCTTTTGGGCACTGCTCTCCCTGTACCACTTCCAGGGGAGTGCTGCACTTAGCTGTAAGGGGAGCCCTCCCAGCATCTCGGGCCTCACACCTGGTATGTGACAGCATAATCCAACCACAATGTCAGAAGCCGGCAGAGGTGCTTCCCCCCAACAGGCCACTGCTCTCACTCAAGCAGTACAAAGATTGCAAGAGGGCTATTTCAAGTTGGAGGGATGTCTGCAACATTTAATCATGACACCTGTCTAGGTGGATACAGTGGTGGTCCCTCCACCTGAACCAACGGTTCCAACTCCTGAACGATTCTCCGGAGACCAGAAAAAGTTTAGATCCTTTAAGAACGCCTGCCTGTAATACCTGGCCCTGCAGCCATGGACTTTCTCTCTTGAGACTGTTAAAGTGGGGTTTATTATCGCATTGCTATCTGACAAACCCCAGGCTTGGGCTCACAGCTTGTTAGAGCAAAAGAATCCGGTCATCAATTCTGTGGACTTGTTTTTTGAGGCTATGGCACAATTATATGATGACCCACAGCGCATAACCACCGCTGAAGCTGCTCTACATACCCTGCAACAAGGAAGGCGCCCCGTGGAGGACTACACTATAGACTTTCGTGCATGGTCCGCCGATACGGAATGGAATGAAGCCGTCTTAAAATGTCAATATTGTCAAGGGTTGTTAGAATCCCTAAGGCTGGATTCATACCAGTCCCGTGCGAATTCAAGCACCAATGCCTGTGAGAAGGACAGGGGCTGCTGTTCAGCGCCTCCTGTCCTTTCTCACAGCGCATCAGCTGACAGGGGAGGGAGGGGGAGGTGCAGTGAGCCGGGGGAAAGATCCCCGTTCAGTGCGGAACACAGATGCGTTCCCATTGAACATAATGGGCTGGGAATTTGCACCGCACTGCACAGAAAACGTACATGTTTTCTGTGCAATGTGGACTGCAAATGCATCACACCTGCGAACTGGACACATTGAAAACAATGTGTTTTCAAGTGTCCTGCAAACTGGATGCGGTGTAAGCTGCATCCAATTCGCATAGGTGTGAACCCAGCCTTAAGGACGAGCTGGCCAGGGTAGAATCTCATGCCTCTCTGGAAGGCCTGATCCAGCTTGCTATTCAACTTGATAGATGCCTGCGGGAGAGGCGTTCTGAAAGTTCCCAAATTTTCAAGCCCACTTGGATGTTACCCATGGCTCCTTCATCTTCGGCTACCATGCCTCATGCCACATCAGAGAACCAATGCAGATTGGCCTTATCCGTTCAGCCCTGACCCCTGAAGAGAGACTTCGTCATTGACAAGCTAACCTTTGCTTATACTGTGGGGGTACTGGACATTTCTTACGCAACTGCCCAGTCAGTCTCTTCCACGTAGCCCTGTATACTCCCTGCTGGCAGGATTTTCTCCTTCTCATCTTCCTTCCTGTCTCCTTGCAGGTAGCGGAAAAGGAGGTTCGGCTTCCAACAATAATTGATTCAGGAGCCTGCAGTTGTTTTCTGGACTTGACTCTGGCATAGAAACTTGACATTCCCCTTTTCAGTAAAAAGCAGCAACTGACAGTCCATCTAGCTGATGGCTCCCTGCTCAGTTCAGGGCCTGTTAACCAAGAGACTGCACCTCTTTTTACCTTCACTGAATCTGGTCATCAGGAATATCTATGCTTTGATGTTCTGAGCTCACCCATGTTTCGGGTCATTTTAGGCATCCCATGGCTGCAGACGCACAACCCACGAGTTGACTGGTCCAAAGGAGAGATCCTATTTCCTTCTTCATACTGTCAACAACACTGTTTCACTCCCAGGCACAAGAAATCTGCTAATTGCCTGGCCTTCCAACCAGTATCCATATCCTCTCAGAATGTGCCATTAGCTTATCAGGAATTCTCAGATGTCTTTGACAAAAAGAATGCCGATGTCCTCACACCACATCGTCCACACAGTGCTCCTGCCTAGTTCGGAAATACCCTTTGGCATTTTCCCTCTCTCTGAAAAGGAACTTGAGATGCTACGGGTCTACCTTGATGAAAATTTAGAAAAGGGTTTCATCTGCCCATCCTCTCCTGCTGGGTATGGCATATTCATCGTGGAAAAAAAAGATAAGAATCTCAGACCATGTGTTGACTACAGAGAACTGAACAAGATCACTATTAAAAACCACTACCCACTCCCTCATTCCAGAACTTTTTCAAAGGTTCCGTAATGCCCGATTCTTCACAAAGTTAGATCTGCAAGGTGCCTACAACCTGATTCTCATTCGTGAAGGCGACGAATGGAAAACGGCATTCAGAACATGGTTTGGGCACTTTGAATACCTGGTAATGCCATTCAGACTCTGTAATGCACCAGCCACCTTGCAGCATCTGGTAAATGATATCTTTCAGGAGTTCCTGGATCATTTCGTCATCGTTTACCTTGATGACATTCTCATTTTCTCAGCTGCCCTAGAGCTCCACAGATCATATGTTAAAAAGGTATTGTCAACTTTCAGGAAACATGGACTATACAGTTGTGCTCATAAGTTTACATACCCTGGCAGAATTGATGATTTCTTGGCCATTTTCAGAGAATATGAATGATAACACAAAAACATTTCTTTCACTCATGGTTAGTGTTTGGCTGAAGCCATTTATTATCAATCAACTGTGTTTACTCTTTTTAAATCATAATGACAACAGAAACTACCCAAATTACCCTGATCAAAAGTTTACATACCCCAGTTCTTAATATTGTGTATTGCCCCCTTTAACATCAATGACAGCTTGAAGTCTTTTGTGGTATTTGTGGATGAGGCTCTTTATCTTCTCAGATGGCAAAGCTGCTCATTCCTCTTGGCAAAAAGCCTCCAGTTGAGTTGCTCAATGATATTGAGGCCAGGAGACTGAGATGGTCACTCCAGAACATTCACTTTATTCTGCTGTAGCCAATGACAGGTCGACTTGGCCTTGTGTTTTGGATCATTGTCATGTTGGAATGTCCAAGTATGTCCCATGCGTAGCTTCCTGGCTGATGAATGTAAATGTTCCTCCAATATTTTTGATAACATACTGCATTCATCTTGTCATCAATTTTGACCAAATTTCCTGTGCCTTTGTAGCTCATACATCCCCAAAACATCAGTGATCCATTTCCATGTTTCACAGTAGGAATGGTGTACCTTTCATAATAGGCCTTTTGACTCCTCTCCAAATGTAGTGTTTATGGTTGTGGCCAAAAAGCTCAATTTTGGTGCCAAAAGGTTTGAGGCTTTTCTCTGAGCTGTTTGGCGTATTGTAAATGTTATGGCTTTCTTCTGGTGACTCGACCATGCAGCCCATCTTTCTTCAAGTGTCTACTTATGCTTCTTGAAACAGCCACACCACATGTTTTCAGGGAGTCCAGTATATCACTTGAAGTTATTTGTGGGTTTTTCTTTGCATCCTGAACAATATTCCTGGCAGTTGTGGCGGAAATTTTAGTTGGTCTACCTGACCGTAGTTTGGTTTCAACAGAACCTCTTATTTTCCACTTCTTGATTAGAGTTTGAACACTGCTGATTGGCATTCTCAAATCCTTGGATATCTTTTTATATCCCTTTCCTGTTTTATACGGTTCAACTACCTTTTCCTGCAGATCATTTGACAATTCTTTTGCTTTCCCCGTGACTCATAATCCAGAAAGGTCAGTGCAGCACTGGATGAAAGGGTCTGCCAGGAGTCCAGAAACTCATTGACCTTTTATACATGTAGCTAGGTGCTCCCTTGAGAGTGCTGTAGGGGTTCACCTGATAGCTGACCTCAATCGCACCATATGTCACACATCCGGAGACACTGACGAGACCGGCATTTGTTTTTGTTGTTTTATTTGGGGGAAATAACTTGGATAGGGATACGAGGTAACTGTGGGATGCCCAAAGAATTATGGTACAAGGATTCCATATACAGTCCTGCATATGCATACTTCACTGCAGACCCTTCCTCTGCAGACTATTGCTCCTCTCAACTCTCCAGCATTTCACTTGCTGACCGTCTCTCTTACAGTTCTCTCACTACACAGAACTCACAGCTTTACACTTCTTTGCTTCTCTCCAGCTCAAAACTTAGTTTCCAGCCTGAAGGAAATTTATCAGACTTCTCTATACCTTTTTCTTCACCGCGGTTAGCACGTGGTGAGGCTTACCCTGTTTCAGCAGGACCTCAGAATCACCCATTACAGGTCAGGGATCACGGGCCCCTGAATGTACAGCAAAGTACTTTAGTGCTAACCCGGCCTTTGACGGACTACAACTCCTACTCCCAGCCCATCCTCCTCCAGGTCCCACGACCTGCTCTCTGGTAGTGACTCTCCTTTCCCTTGACTGGCTCCCAAGGCTACCACAGACTGTCTGCCATTTTTCTCCCAGCCTGCTCCAGCACTTTCTCCTCCAGTCCCAGGGACCGTCACTCACTGCACCGGTGGATACTTTAAAGTCTCTCTCCGCCTGTAGCACCTCTGCTGTTCCTCCTGTGCCGCTCCAGGAGTCACTCTCCTTCCTGGCTGCATCTGAATCCCCAGGCCCCAAGATTACCCTCCCCAGAATGGGGACAACCTCCTAGGTTGGGGCCTGCACCATAGCGTCTCTGCTACATCTCCAGACTTTCACCCGACACTACTCCTCCCAGTTTGGGCTGACTCTGAGTATTTAAGGAGGCCTGCCCCCTGTCAACCCTGCTTGGGGATTGGTCAGGGCTCCTTAGAACACTCCAGATGGCTCCACCTATCTACCAATCTCAGGTTTCTGCATACAGAGGGGGAGGGTCTGGTGACCTTATCTGTTAAGTCCACCCAATCTTCCCTGAGCCACTCCTCCTGGCCCAGATCAAAACATTCAGACCTGCACATTACAGTCAGGCCTTACTAAATTTACCTCTCCTAGCCAAAAAACCCTGCTAGAAAATGCACCAATACTATGGGGGAGCTACACTCACACACACTAATTACAAGCAAACAGATCACCGGTGAGGATGGATACCTTGAATAGCCATTCAAACCCCTTTGTGTCAACTTGTGTGCATGTTATCAGGCCAAAATCATCCGGGTATGTAAACTTTTGATCAGAATAATTTGGGTAGTTTCTATTATCATTATAATTTAAAAAGAGTAAACACAGTTGATTGATAATAAATGGCTTCAGCCAAACACTAAACATGAGTGAAAGAAATGTTTTTGTGTTATCATTCATATTCTCTGAAAAATGGCCAAGAAATCATAAATTCTGCTAGGGTATATAAACTTATGGGCACAACTGTATGTAAACCTTGGACAGAGGGAAGGCTGTGGACGTGGTATACTTCGATTTTGCGAAAGCGTTTGACACCGTTCCCCACACACGGCTAATGTGTAAGGTAAAGTCTACAGGCTTGGAAAGATCAATTTGTAAATGGATAGAAACCTGGCTAAAAGACCGAATTCAGAGAGTAGTGGTTAATGATTCTTATTCTGAATGATCAGTGGTGTACCCCAAGGCTCAGTGTTGGGACCCTTACTTTTCAATATGTTTATAAATGATATAGGGTCTGGGAAAATCGGTCCAAAGATAGGTAAATGTTTAACTAGAAAGGTTCGGACATCTGAAATGGAATGTGTAATCGG
>BLSH010033838.1:2019577-2046345 GCA_018402905.1 Glandirana rugosa | reverse complement strand
TACATCTCGACCGCACGAACATTTCATGGTCCACCTGAACCGTTCCATCGTCTGACTTCTGTCTTAGTCCTTTGTTCGGTCCTCAGTATGTGCCTCAGTTCAAGTCCATTACTCTAACCTATTCGACCCCAGTATGTACCTCTCTGCCTAGACCTCGTCTCAGTCATTCGGTTCGGTTCCAGTTGTGCCACCTCGTTCGTCCTCCCATCATTCTCCATATTCGGTTCCCAGTTAGTCCTTTTGTCCTAGTGTCAAGTCTGTTAGGCCCAACCATCGTCCTCAAGTTAGTCCTACATGTCCTTGTTAATGGCATGCTCTGGACTATTTAAACCTGCTGCTGACAAGAATGCATTGCTGGACTATCTTCAGCTTCCCTGTGTTCCTGTACATCCTGATTGAACTCCTGCTACCAACCCGGATTGTCTGAACTGTGATCCTGTTTTCCTGATTGACCCTTGGCTTATACCTCTTACTACCCTCCTGCTTGCTCCACCGTGTTGACCTTGGCTTGGCTTACTGACTCTGCTCCAGATCCGTCTCTCCATGTATGACCCCAGCTTATCCAATCTCATTACCTGAACTTGACTCCGTGTATGACTCCTGGCTTGTTTCCTGATTCTGTCTTCAGTCTGCTACCTTGCCAAGTCCACCTGGTACTTTACAAGCACGCCAGCTCTACATTGTATCCAGTCTGTTCCCGTTACATCCTGGTGACCAGCTCATCTCACCACAGTATCTGGCAAACCGTGCTTCTTTGGGCACTGCTCTCCCTGTACCACTTCCAGAGGAGCACTGTACTTAGCCGCAAGGGGAGCCCTCCCAGCATCTCGGCCTCACACCTGGTACGCAACAGAGATTTAGACAAAGAATAAGGTACTAACTTGTACAAATAATTGTCAAGCAATGGTGTTACAGTGGGGATTATCAAAAGCCATCGTATTCTGATCATACCACAATTAAACAATATTATAGTGACTGTACACTAACAGTGCAGTGACTAAGGTGGTTCCTTAACTATAGACATAGTAAAGGTGATTCTAGTACACACGTCAATTCAGGACTATTATTCGTATATGGTACCAAGATAAGAAAAACAAAAAAGAGGAGGGAATCCCATAAAAGAGGCTGCTGTGAGATTGAACAAAAATAGCCAATGTTAATCTGAAGAACACAGCGTTTCCATGCATAAACTAGGCTAGAGGTGGTCCTATAGCCCACTTCAAAGTGTTCATAAAAAGAAAACAGGTAGAAGTTAGAAAATAGAGCGAAGGATGGAAAACGAGCCAAATCAAAGACGAAAAAGAGAAGTAGAAAGAAGATATACAGCCGACGTTTCAAACCGCTGACCCCTCCCTCCATCCCACTCCTCACAGGTAAGGGAGGTACCTATTCCAAGGGTTCCAAACCTTATCAAAGTGATGTGGTTGGGCACAAAGGATGCTAGCCAATTTTTCATTAATCATGATCCAGGAGATTTTATTTTTCACTAATGCTAGATTTATCACCGGGATTTTCCATGCTCGCACTATAGTGATTTTTGCTGCCAGAAAAATAAAAAAGGTGAGAGTATTACGATTTTTAGGTAGCTCGCTTCTTAGATCAGAAAACAGTACCATCTTAACATTTTTGAGAATATTCAATCCGGTTACCGAATATACCAAATGAAATATTCCAAAACTGTTGTACTTTCAGGCATGTCCACCCCCTGAAACAAAGAGGCAATACATCTTGGTAAATTTTGGCAAACCATGTCAGAACAAGATACCATTGAGACAATAACTTATAATTTGCCTCCAGCATGGAAGTGTTTAGAATTACCCTGTGCACCACGGTCGACCACCGAGACCAAACGTCCTCATCTATAGTCTCCCCCAGAACTGCCTCCCAAGCTAGTTGGTAAGAGAGTTTAGAATCCTGTTCCGCCTGTCAGAGTTAACAGCTCTGAAATACTCCCCGGACCACATAAACATTTATTTTCATAGAAGGTCCTTGTGGTGATAGCCTCGTGATCCTGACACAATTTGAAAGGTCTCCAGAAAGTAAGAAGGCTTTCTGATTCCTTTATGGTCTATAAAATGAGCTATCCTGTAGAGACCCTTGTTGATCCACCATGTAAACAGTTGTGGATGTTGTCCAGGAGGGAAATACAAATTTTAAAAATGGGGGCAAGTTACAAAAATTCTCATACAACAGAATACAACTTTGGAAGTGATGTAATGTGTTGTATTGTATTGTGATGTATTCTTTGGTTCCAAACACGTGTGGTCTTGGTCACACACACAATATTATTTTTTCAAATACTATACTAATTACACAAATTGTTCCTTTTGTTACCATGCAAAAAAAAATTTACGCGCTTACCACTTTGGATATTTTTGCATGAACTGCCGTGATTGACTCTCGAAAGCTCAAAACAGATTATTGGACAATCACCCTGAATGCGGTATTTTTCATCCGATTTACTCATTGTGTGTACTAGGCATTACTTCCAGCTTTCCTGATCTACATACATACCTTAGGTCTGAACGTACGATGAAAGTAGGTTAGCAAAACAGGCAGGAAATTAGCTTGTTCAGAAGTAAATGAAACATTGATGCTTCTATATTTCATATGCATAGGCCAGCTAAGTATAACGTTTGTTACAGTATCTCACAAAAGTGAGTACATCCCTTACATTTTTGTAAATATTTTATTATATCTTTTCATGTGACAACATTGAAGTAATGACACTTTGCTACAAGGTAAAATAGTGTGTGTACAGCTTGTATAACAGTGTAGATTTGCTGTCCACTCAAAATAACTCAACACACAGCCATTCCTTTCTAAACCACTGGCAACAAAAGTCAGTACACCCCTAAGCGAAAATGTCCAAATTGGGCCCAAAGTGTCAATATTTTGTGTGGCCACCATTATTTTCCAGCACTGCCTTAACCCTCTTGGGCATGAAGATCACCAGAGCTTCACAGGTTGCCACTGGAGCGACGACAAGACGACATCACTGATCTGGTGGATGTTAGAGCTCCTCCACCTTCTGTATAACAATGCCCCACAGATGCCCAATAGGGTTTAGGTCTGGAGACATGGTTGGCCAGTCCATCACCTTTACCCTCAGCTTCTTTAGCAAAGCAGTGGTCATCTTGGAGGTGTGTTTGGGGTCGTTATCATGTTGGAATACTGCCCTGCGGCCCAGTCTCTGAAGGGAGGGGATCATGCTCTACTTCAATATATACATAGTTACATAGTTTGTGAGGTTGAAAAAAGACACAAGTCCATCAAATCCAACCTATGACAGTACATGTTGGCATTCATGGTTCCCTTAATGAACTGTAGCTGCCCAGTGCCGGCAGCACTCAGACATGACACTCTCACCACCATTCTTGACTGTAGGCAAGACATACTTGTCTTTGTACTCCTTGCCTGGGTGCCACCACACACGTTTGACACCACCTGAACCAAATAAGTTTATTTTGGTCTCATCAGACCACAGGACATGGTTCCAAGAATCCATGTCCTTAGTCTGCTTGTCTTCAGCAAACTGTTTGCACTGACAAGCTGACCCCCCACCCCTTCAACCTCTGCAGCCTCTGCAGCTCTGGATATGACGCTAAGCATGCGCACTCAACTTCTTTGGTCGACCATGGCGAGGCCTGTTCCGAGTGGAACCTGTCCTGTTAAACCACTGTATGGTCTTGGCCACCATGCTGCAGCTCAGTTTCAGGGTCTTGCCAAACTTCAAACTTATAGCCTAGACCATCTTTATGTAGAGCAACAATTATTTTTTTCAGATCCTCAGAGAGTTCTTTGCCATGAGGTGCCATGTTGAACTTCCAGTGACCAGTATGAACGAGTCAGAGCAATAACACCAAATTTAACACACCTGCTCCCCATTCACACCTGAGACCTTGTAACACTAACGAGTCACATGGAACTGGGGAGGGAAAATGGCTAATTGGGCCCAATTTGGACATTTTCACTTAGGGGTATACTCACTTTTGTTGCCAGCAGTTTAGACATTAATGGCTGTGTGTTGAGTTATTTTGAGGGGACGGCAAATTTACACTGTTATACAAGCTGTACGCTCACTACTTTACATTGTAGCAAAATGTCATTTCTTCAGTGTTGTCACATGAAAAGATATAATAAAATATTTACAAAAGTGTGAGGGGTGTACTCACTTTTGAGAGATACTGTATTTAAAAAAAAATCCAACCTTTAGAACAACTTTAAGGATTCATAAGATACAATACATTAAATCGTTGTTTTGGTGTTTAATACTGCTTTAAGAAGGAAGATCTTTTATTAAGAATGACAGAGATGCAGACAGTTCTTCACAGGATCATCTGACATGAAGCACAGCCAGTAAAGGGAATAGTTCCATTTTTTATGAAGAAAAGGGAACCATCTTTGATTGAAAAGATTTTCCAAGTGCCTATTACGGTTCAGAAATGAATCCACACAATACCAGCCAGAAAATGCTTGAATCTGGCTTTTTGCTTCCAAATACGGTATATATGGAATGCAGGAGAGCATAAAAAATCAAATGCTACATTTTAAGAACCATTTGTATGCACTCTATTTAAATATAAATAGCAATTACAATGTCAAGACTTGTATGTGATAGGTACTTCTGTAATTCAAAAGCTTTCACTGCCACAATAGCAAAATCATATTAAGACTTGCAGAATAAAGCTCCCACAGTTACTCTTTCCAGTACATCTGCATATTTTAAGGGCATTTCATGGGCTCTGCTCTCATGATATATTCTCCATGGGAAGTAATATACATGGAAATAATAACTGTATTGGACTTTTCATTCGATTTATTTGAAACTTCACACTTTACCACACTGCATACTAATCAGCCGATTCTATTTGTTTTCCAGTGCTGCTGCAATTGTTCTTATTGTATTGATGTTGTAAAACAAAAGCCAAAGTGTGATTTATGTTATTCATCGCTGGCTTCTGCACACCATCGACCTATATGCAGAGTAATCATGAAGTGCTGAAAGGGTTAAAGTACAGGTTTTGTTCATATGTCTGGTGCACCCAATAGAACATAATTCATACTGTCCATTATTTATAGAAACTTTTGCAGCTTACTGAGTTAAAAATATGTGCAGCTAAAAAAGACAGCCACTTTGCTATTCCGGAACAAGTATGTTGACTTGTGGGAACTGCATGCTGTGAATTTTTATGATTACTTTTACTAAGCATGATGATATAGCATTCATGCATGAATTGATGCCCCTCATGACTGGAGGCCATACTTCCACACCAAGCCCCACACGGGAAGGATGCCATCTTTTTACTTGCCAGTGATACATGTTGCAGCACTAACTACAGAAAAAAATTGGAGAAATACAGATCGGAGTGCAATATCTCCCCATCACCTCTTTTACACGTTACACGATAGACATTACTTTTCAACCCAAAGACATGAAGGAAAGCTGGTGTATACTTTGTGGTCTCTGGTTCAGGCCAGGTCCCTTGGAGAAGTTCTATTATGCAGCAGGCCCTAACATAGGGACCCTGCTGCTCAGAAGAGCAAACTATACAACCACCAGCCCACACCTCCTATGGAACCTCCATCTCCTATCGATCATTGTCTCCTCTCCTGCGCTCCTCCTTCCCTTTACATCTCACTCTTCACCACCCAGAGGGTGAACATGAAGGTTTACATTCCCTTCCCCATTCCCTTTCATTGTAGGATCAAGCTCTCCCCCTCTTCACAAGTAATTCTGACTAGACGTTGTTGCCAAATCAAAACCTTCTTTACTGAATAAGGGCAATGGGAACATTACCTCTATGACATTTCCACAATACAGTTATTTAGTGGTTACATTGGCTAGGCATCCATTAGTAACATGGTAGTACTCATTATTCCCTTTTCAAATGGCATGTGGCTACTGTGCTGTACTTTAGTGCTCAGATCTTTCAGGTAATTAGTTTCCACACAAGTAGTGGTATAACCTCAACTTAGTCTCATTTCTGGGTACTGGTATGGGACAACCCCTCTCTTGCTACAACAACTACATCTTCACCTATATGGTCTCTGTCCAAGTCCCAAGACCAGCAACCACTCAGGCCCAACCTCCCACTGCCTATATGTGTATATCACTTCTATGGGAAGGACCATAGACCAAGAAGGCAGACACAACATGGCAAGTTAACCCCTGCATTACTGAACATTAAGCCCAGGTTCATATACTAATAACATTTTAGGAACCTACCAACAAGTATGAAAAGCAATGATTGTGTATCTGACTTCTGTCAATGTATGTGGACACTGTAAAACTTCTGGGGCATCATGTTGCTGTAGTGGAATGCCCATTCCCTTACTGTGCTCAGATGCAGGAGCAGGCCCTTTTCACTCTATTTCCTAAAACTTTCTGGGTCTTGGACATACTCATGCATTATAAATTCTTCAGCTTCCCTCCTTCAAGAGCTCAGAGAGGCCACATCTGATGAGACAGAGGTAGGTAGGCAAGCGATCTGCAGCCAGGGGTGTGGCCCTCCACTGTTAGGACCACTGTGTGGGAACCGGCAAGGGCTTAATAGCACACAGCTTCTCTGAAATACCCAGGTATTTTGGGAAGCCCCTCCCTAATTGCTATCAGAGTACTCCAGTTTCAGTGGGGTGGCCTTTGATCTTTGAACCTTGGATCCAATGCTGGAAAAACCATTGAGAAAAATAAGCATGTGTTTAGGGTACCAAGGGAATGGGGTGCCACAGAGTTTTTCCACAAAGTACATTTTTCATTTTTGTCAACATCAAAGTGTGAATTTGTGAACATCAAAGAAAGAATTGATGACTCCGAGTGAAAATAAATATACAATAATAATAATAATAAGTGATTTCCCTCATCATTCTTAAATTACAAGCCCCAGTTAGCAGTTTGAATTTGGACCATGTCCAATCTGTTAAATAAATATAATGAAGACGTTTTTATTAAATATAGTTGTGGGGTCTGGTCTGGGGCTGATCTGGAAGAAAACAGAAGGTTTATAAATATTTTAACTTTTTGTCACATACTTTACCTGGTGGAGATCAAGCTGGAGAAGGGGCTTCTGTTGAACCTCTTGTCCAACACCCCTGGTAGTGGTGACAGGACATGTGAGGACACAGAGTGGCACAATGGTAGATGTAGCAGGCTGTACAAACTAACAGAAATTACTGTGCTCCACTAGACAAAGATCAGAGGTCGAAACATGGTGACACTTGAAGAAGAGTTATGATAGAAACCAAGGTCAGTTCACATCTGGCAGCCAGGTGCCAAATCAGCAAGCAGGATGCAGAGTCCAAACACAGGCTGAGGTCACAACAGGCAGACAGGAATCTAAAGACAGGACAAAGGCAAGCCATGTCATACATGGAAAGGCAAATGTAGCAGGTCAGGTTGCAGGTAAACGAGGGGCTAGCTGATGATGACCACTCACCAATTGTGTTGCTATGAATATTTTGGGGTGATTTTATAGCATAATTATATGTGAATAGTTTAGTTTTTAAGGCCTTGTGCTGTTTTATAAGCTAAGCCTCCCCTATTGATATGCTAATGAACCAGTTTGGTTCATTTTTTTGAAGTCAGGCTATAGGATATGATGTAACAGGAAATAGGGAGGGGAATTAGGATTTTTGAACAGGCCAGTCAACGTGGGAGTCAAAGGAGCAACAGTTGTTTTAAGACCTCAGGAGAGGAAACAGATGTTTTGTGCTGGACTCTGAGCAAGAAGCCATGAGAAGATTCCACCATAGATCCAAGTTAAGTAGCTGAATATTATACTTATGCCTACCCATGCATTATACATGGTTATTTGTTGGGAAGGGTAGATAGTTTGTACATTGTAGGCATATTGTTTTATACTTTGCATGCTATGAATTGTGTATCCTGCAGTTGTATGTGCAGCTTTTCTATTTAGTAAAAGCAACAATACACTACAGAGTTTTAATAGCTTGCTTGGCTTATACTGCAAAGTGACCTTACTAGAAGCAAGCAAAACAGCAGTATACAGTGTATATAGGTTATAACACTGTGTGTGTATGAGGGTGTACAGTATGGGTGTGTGTATACAGAGTATGCATGTATACAGAGTGTATATGAGTATAGCAGTGTGTGTATTCATGCGTATACAGTGTGTGTGTGTGTGTATTCATGTGTACACAGTGTGTGCCTGTACACAGTATGTGTGAATAGGAAGTACTGCTGTGCTGGGATAGGATGTACATACTGTACCTCTGGGCTGTATATACTTATGTATACACAGCTGGGCTGTATTAAACACTTCAGCTCTGAAAGGCTTACCCCCCTTCATGACCAGACCAGTTTTTGTGATATGGCACTGCGTTACTTTAAAGTGGTTATATACTCATTCTGACGACTTTCATGCATATAAAATATTCCTGCAAGGTAAATAAATAGCGCTCATTGCCACTGTGCCTACCTTTGTCCTTTCGCTATTATCAATATTTTTCTTTTAGTGACGTCATCCCGCGCATCCTCAGAACCTCTGCATTTTCTGGCAGGCCTAGAGTCCACTGGAAAAATGCAGGGTGTATGCCGGGGCTGTGTCATTTCCTATTGTCGATGTCAGCTGGCAATCCCTCAATGTCTTATGTAGAAGAGGAGAATGAGGCTGCAACGCCAATGCTAATGCGCATGCATGGGAATATGGCCAGCTAAAGGAAGTAAGGGCAGAAATAAATCCTATACTGGACGCTGAAGCCCACACATGTAATGGCGCCGGCAATTAGGAGGCAGGAGCGGACCAAAAATATATATTTTTTTCACAGTAAGAAAATTTTCAATGACCATATCAATTTTGCGGTCTGTATTAGAATATATAGTGGAATTACATAATGCTATCAGTTTGGATTTTTTACAAGAGCATACAGCCGCTTTAACTGACAATTGCGCGGACATGCAACACTGTACCCAAATAAAATGTTTGTCCATTTTTTCCCATAAATAAAACTTTCTTTTGGTGGTATTTGATCACCTCTGTGATTTTACATTTTTGCGCTATAAAGCAACCACAGCGTGAGCGGGTCGCCGGCCGTGCGCTTGTGCGCCCCAGACCCGGAAGTGCCAGATCATGTACCTAGTACATGATCTGGTGCAGGGCGGCCACCCTGCCGCAGTATATCTGTGCGGGGCAGTCAGGAACAGGTTAAGGTTGCACACAACTGACCCCCTGCACTTTTTGCATTACACACTCCTGACCTTTACATTCTGTAGATTACATTCACCAGGCATATATCTGACTCTTACACGATTTACATTACATACACCTGTCGTCTGCATTATATACCATACATACACCTGATCCCTGCACCATTTGCATTACATTCTTTTGACAACTGTACACTGTACCACAGCACCAGTGGGGAAAATGCTATCGGACTCCAGGAGCTCTTCAAAACAATGTATCGCGTGTATAAGTATAAAGGTTCTTCTTTTATGGAGTGCTGCTAGATTAACTTTATCCACTGGGTTGACTGGACCTTTGGAGCATATAGCTCCTTAATTCAGGGAAAGGGGCATTTCATTGCTCTGCATAAACCAATAATATGTGTTGTGCTGCTTATAATACACCCAATCAGTGCTTCTCAAAAGCGAACTCTACTCATCATTTTACATATAGCTTAGTCATATGCACTGCCATCTGCTATGGTGACAACTGGTAGTGAGACTGGGCAGTGTTTGACATCTGAATTTTCATTTTCAGAGATCCAGTGGGAGATATGGAGCTGCGTGCACCAAAAGCACACACATCTTTACAATTACAATGTAATAATCCTTTAGGTGAAAGCTTTCGTTTCTCATTGAGCATATTTAGGATTTGACTTGCAAAGGCATTATTGTGAGTGATCATCAGGCTTAAAAGTCTAGAGTGACTTGAGAGTAACCACATCAAATAGCAATGTGTATCTCAGTGTATAGCACAATAAATGAGTATACTTTTTAAGTGGAGGCTATACCTCATTGGTATAATGATATTAGGTAACAAGAGCTCAGGAAAATAAAACATATAAGAATAAAAATGTGTGCCCCATCTAACCACCCAAAATGGTCTAAAAATATTACCCTAACCTAATCCTGAATGTAAATCCTTAGCAAACAGTCCAACCCTAACAATTAACCCAAACTTACCTCCTGGCTCTCGAGGTGTGTCTCACAGACAGGAAATTACACGATTTAAGGTGGACCGAGATTGAGGAGTGCATGATGGTTACCCACCATGCACTTCTTTCAGGAAGAGATGACAGGAGACCCAGGATGGGCTTCAGATGCCCTCACCTAAAATGGAAAAGTCCAGCAGTGAGAGAAACGAAATTGTGAGTAAAAAATACATGGAATTACTAGACGGTTTGAAAGTAAGGAAACAAAAGGTTACATCTATTTAGTATTAAAAGAGTGGATGCCAAAAAAAAAAAAATTCTGGGTGGAACTCCGCTTTAAGAGAACAACACTCTGCAGCATTCAGGACTTCCACTACCCTAGAAGACCAGAAGAGAACCAAGAGGGTAACTTTTTAACAAAAATGTAGTGATAGGGATATTGGGTTTGAGGTTTGAAGAGTGACCTTATAGCGGAATTAAAGTCTGAAAAAAAATTATGACATAATGTTCTAGTATTCACTCCATACTAGCACATTAAGGTATTCTTTACAGGTTTGGACTCTACAGGTACTTGATAGGCTGGGCTGTGAACACGTTACACTTCATTGTGACACAGAGCCGGTGAGGCAAATGTACATTACCGCTGACAGGCAGGGAGAAGGGTTTATGACAGAAAAGACCATTAAGGTCTCTTTTGTCAAAAAAACCCTGCCTGTGAGCAGTTTTTTAAATTTTGACTAAAATACACTAAAGTGGTATTATACTCTTAGCAGTAAAATAAATATAGAAACCTACCACACATTCATGCCCTTTTACTGCCCCCCTTTTTGTCTCAGAAGCAGAAATGTTGGAGGCCACTCCATGGTGCCAAACACTAGGAGGTTTATGGTCAGTGGTGCATGCTGGAGGAGAGTATGAATATTTAGAGGAACTTCCAGGGAACAATCTTGTCTCCTGGGGAGGACATGTGCTCTGGGCATTGCAGGCCTGCTGCCTGGGGAAGCCTACTGCAGAAAGAAATGCCTTGGTCCACAAGCCTGAAGTTTGATGCTGTCCTTCTGGAAGGTCACTCCATGACTCCAAGAGTAGCAAAATAGAAGGTTAGCTGCCAACTAGGAGTATCCTGTAGAGGGAACTTCACTGTCGAGAAAGCCCTAGAGGGCTCAGCACAACTTGCTACTGGTAGACCCTGTAGGGAGTCTGAATTGCTCCGCATCCAATCAAATATTGCCAGTCTTGGCTTAAAGGCATGTAATTAAATAATGATGGTCTCGGCACTAAAGGCACACCAAGTCATTCCATGAGAGAGGCTAATGTTGCTTCCTTCACTTGAGCTAGTCATGGAAAGAACCCTTTTTGAAGCTGATGTGTATCCCATGCACCCTATCTCTCACTCCCCAAGATTTGTCCAAATACATTTCTCATCAAGCAAAGATGGTCAGAGGAGGTCCATTAATTGGCTCATGTTGGACAGTTGGTGAGTGCTGTGAGGAAAGTGTGGAACTGTTACATTACCTCTAGACAGGTATTGAGGGATACAAACAAATTAGTGTTTTCTCTGGGGGTTCTGCTACAGATGTAATTGTATCATTTGTAGTTATTTGAGCCTGCAATTCATCTGTATTTGGACCTACCTATTGGAAATCTGACAGTCTTTGAATAAACCAAGATTTATCAACTGTGAATTGTGAAGGCCTCAAAACTAATGATGGCAGATGCAACACTATGATGGTGTGATATATATAATAGGCATGTTCATCTTTGAAATGAGCAATGCAACTTTGAAGTATCAAACACAAATTGTGCAACATTTAACTATAAAGGTTGGAGAAGACATTGTTGAGTCAGAATAAAAAAAAATGACAAAACAGTATGTATTGGCTTGTTGACAGTAATCAACCCCAAAATAGGATAGGAAGAACGCAAGACTTTGGTATCATATCCCCGGCAGTAGTCACTACTGTATAATACCGCTGTTCTTCCTAAAAGCAGCATGAGTGATTAACAAGTTTAACAAAGCTTGTTATACATAGTTGCCAAAAAAGTCAAGTAGGGCTTTGATTTATAAGCAAGATGCTACAACATTATTCCAATCCAATGTACATGGACCATATGTGTACTATGTACAAAGCCACCAGGAATATCACTTTTTTTCCTTCCACTTCATCAATATCAAGGTCTGCAAATATCATTATACATATTTAGTGAAAGTTTAGCCTTAAGTTTAGCAAAAGCAAAAGCAAAAGCAGCCAGACATTGTTGTTTGATGTAGGTCTGACTGTGCTTTCAGTGTTATGCAGGAAACATATCATGGGGTTGAATGATCCCCCGTGGTGTTAAGCCATCTGGAAATGCAACTTTTACAAGACTACTAAGTAATAGAACACTGCAGTCTTAGCTGTTCAAGCAACCAGGGATTTTCTATTTTATCCTTGATTTTCTGATGACCTATCTCTGAACTCTAGGCCTGGGAAATGTCAGACTCTTCCACACGGGTCCCCTTGGCACACATGAAGTCTCTTAGCACCACCTTTGCAAAAGTTGTCATGCCATTTGGAAGCTTATAAAAACAATACTTTATTTGCTTTGGAACACTTTCTATGATTTAATACCAGCTGGATTCAAACACACAATTATTTTATTCTTAATTTGTAGGCTGACGCCTAATAATACTGTTATGAAATTCTGCCTGTGGTTTGCAGGCAAAAACATTTTTGCAATACAAATTAAAGTGCTCCATCTTTGGGACTAGTAAACGAAATTCTTGAATATATCATTGTAACCCTTGACAGAATAATGAAGTAGCAAGAGCAAAAGGCAGTAAATTGCATCTTGTCTTTGTGAACACAAGAGTGCTCCAATTAACTTGTAATTATGGAGTGAATATTAAAGGTTGCAGAAGTCATGTTACGGTTCTTAGTTAGATAAATACATTAAGGAGCATTTTCTAGACATCAGATATAATAGTTGAGAGATGATACTCGTGTCCAACTCATTCAATCTATTTTTTTTGATTGACAGTCTCAATGACCAAATTCATGTAAGGACATTTTATAAAAACAGTTTACAGAGTTATTAACCTGAAGTTTTTTAAAAACATGGCATACAACTATTTTTGAAGCAATTATTGATATTCATTGCCTTTTAATTCTTCATACACAAACACTTTTCTGCTATGTAGCTGCCAAAAACTTGCTGTTTCCCTGCCTCACCTGCCTGTGGCACTGGGGTTGATTTACTAAAAGTGGAGTGTGCAAAATCTGATGCAGGTGTGCATAGAAACCAATTGGCTTCCAGTTTTATATGTTAAAGCTTATTTGAACAACCTGAAGTTAGAAGCTGATTGGCTACCATGCAGAGCTGCACTAAATTTTGCACTGTCCAGTTTTAGCAAATCAACCCCACTGTGCTCAAGCAGCCAACAGAATGTGGCTCCAGTTGCCACCAATGTATATCACCATTCTAGTTATCCATCTCTACCTTTAAAGTGAATGTACATTGGTTTTGTACGTGTTTATTTTCAGTAATTATTATAGTCTGGACTGAAAATTATATTTTCAAAATACAAAAATGTTTACACAACCCAGTAGCTCAAGTTAAATTTTGTACACTCATGGTAGACAGACAGATGAGATACCGACAATATTGTCCCAATACATGCAATAATAATATCTGCAAACCTTTCTTGAGCATTGGTTAATACTTAAACTGCTATTATAAACTAGGGTTGCACGGATACAATTACCGGTATCAGTACCGATAATAAGCATTTGCACGAGTATCGGTACTCATGCAAATGCACTGATATCTGAAACCGATACTTTCAGGCTTCCCCCACTGACAGCTGAAATGTAAAAAGAAAAAAAAAGTAGGCAATTATCGGTTGTTAAGGAGCGGGGCTGCCGTGTCCTTAACAACTGATGACTCATTCAGCTGTCAGTGGGGTTCCCCTGTTCCAGCAATTGAAACTGTCAAAAAAAAGCAGCTGGGCAATGTTTATCAACAGCATTGCTAAGTTGCTGAAACACTAAGATAAATAGAAAGATTGGACTTTAATCTGCAGATGATGTCAGTTTAACCACTTGCCGACCGCCAACCGCAGGTTGACGGCGACAAAGTGGCTCGTTATCGCAAATCGCCGTCATACGACGGCGGCTGCGATAACGCGCTCACTGTGTTCGGGGAGGGCCAGGGAGCGGGTGTGGTGGCTTCGATTGCCGCCGGCTACCCGCGATGGCCCCCCCGGAGCGAGTGAGCGGAGGTCCGTGTATGTAAACACGGACCTCCGTTCTGTGTGAGGGGGAAGGGCTGTGATCACAGCCTTCCTGTATACGAAGGCTGTGACCACTTCCCTTCCCCAGCTAGGGCAGTCCCCATACAGTTAGAACACGCCCAGGGAACATAGTTAACCCTTAGAGCACCCCCTGCAGGTTAACCCCTTCACTGCCAATGGCATTTACACAGTAATCAGTGCATTTTTATAGCACTGATCGCTGTATAAATGCCAATAGTCCCAAAAAAGTGTCAAAATAGTCCAACATGTCCGCTGAAATATCGCAGTACCGCTAAAAATCGCAGATCGCCGCCATTACTAGTAAAAAAAAAAATTAAATAAAAAACCCCTAAAATTAATTCTCATCATCCGTAAACGCGACCACTTTTGCGCAAACCAATCAATAAACGCCGATTGCGATTTTTTTATCGCAAATATGAGGAAGAATATAAATCGGCCAAAAAAGGTGAAAAAAAATGTTTTTTTATATTTTTTTTTGGATTTGTATTCTAGCAAAAAGTAAGAAATTTGGGTTTTTTTGCAAAATTGTCACTCTTCTTTTGTTTATAGCGGCGAAATGACGCAGATGGGATCAAATACCACCAAAAGAAAGCTCTATTTGTGGGAAAAAAAGGACGCAAATTTTGTTTGGGTACAACGTCGCACGACCGCGCAATTTTCAGTTAAAGCGACGCAGTGCCGAATCGCAAAAAGGGCTCCGGTCCTAAAGCTGGAAATCCTTCCAGGGCTGAAGTGGTTAAAGCAACCAGTCAAGTAAAAAAAAAAAATATATGTTTTTTATTAAATTCTCCTCTGTTTAACCTCTTATTAACCCTTAATTTACTCTAATCTAATTTAATTAACTCCTTATTCTCCTCCATGTTATTATTATTTTCCTGCTGATTTTTTTGTTTGCTTCTATTTTATAAACTATTAATGATTAAAACTTTTTTCGTTTTCTTTGTTTGTTAATATTTTTACGCCTTTAACATATATTTACATGTTTCACATTGAAAAAAGAGCAAAATATATAAACAAATAATTTATTTCATGTGTAAATAACTTTCCAATGTTTGTACCATTGCTGATAGCTGAATTGTAAACAAAACATATGCGGTAGGTATCGATAATTGGTATCGGTGAGTATTAAAAAAAAAGTATTGGTACTCATACTTGTTGTACACAAAATGGTATCGGTGCATCCATATTATCAACCTTCCATAACTTGAATACAGCAGTGTAGGATAAGCAGCCAAGTGATAATAAACATGTTCAAACTAAAGGTTTTAAAGTTTTCTTTATCACGTGCAAAGATTTTCAAATATTTTGCTCTCCATTTTTGAAGCATTGTTCTTTTCTCCCTGTAAAAAAAAGTTGAAATATATTAGATGATGGGCTTCAACGCAGCACACTGCCTTACTGGGTAAAGTTGTCACTGCGGGGTTTATTTTCTAAAACTGGAGAATGCAAAATCTGGTGCAGCTGTGCATGCTAGCCAATCAGCTTCTAACGTCAGCTTGTTCAAATAAACCTTGACAATAAAACCTGGAAACTGATTGGTTTCTATGCAGAGTTGCACCAGATTTTGCACTCTCCAGTTTTAGTAAATAAACCCCAAATAAGTTCATTGGTGTGGTAAGTAGAACAAGAGAAGGTGAAATCAACTACCCATTGATCTGAAAAGGAGATTTGCCCATTTATGGATTAGCTAAAACGGTGGGGTTGATTTACCAATGGCAAAAGGGAAGTTGCACTTTGCAAAGTAATATGCCTCAGATCTTAGTGAATGGGATGAAGCATCATCCAATCATGTACAAGCGAGCATGTTGTTTTTTATATTCCTTGTACACGGTTGGGTATTCTTTACAAAGTGAAACTTCACTACATTCACTATGCTCTGGAGCAAATTCACTTGCAACATGTATCTTCCCTTGCAAAGTGAAAGTCTATTTGGCTAGTAAATCAAGCTCATTGTGGGGTTATGAGGGTACCACCCTCATCCTTTCAGAGCCCTAGTACCTTTTGCAATGTGATACCCTAAATATTACTGACCTACACTGCCAAACCAAGGGCGGAGTGGTAAGCACCCCCAAGGGAAGACATAGTACACCAAGTGTTTGATAGGATGTGATATATATATATTTTTTTGAAAATTCTGTTTATTAAAAGGTTTTTTGTCAATGTTTACAAAACAAAGCCTTTTGGGCATACACCGGCTTACGAAACCACAAACAACTTGGAACATATTAGCCTAACAGGCTAAATAACTGAAAGATGAGATCAACTTAAACGCCTCATGCTGTATCATAACACACAAATTCCCAGTAGGAGCCGGGGAAAAGTATGACCTCATCAGCAATTATCACTTATACCACAAGACCACTCTAATCATACTAGAAGAAGAGGAAGAAGAATCACTGGGATGCATTAGATGATTCCGATTCCAGCCAGACATGCCAAACTTTCTCAAACTTAGATGGGCACCCCCTAGCAGCATAAGTGGCTTTGTACAGAGGAACAATGGAGTTGACCAACGATTTCCAGGAGTTAAGGGAGGGAGCCGAAGCCTGCTTCCAGCGTAGGAGTATGGCCTTCCTGGCGTAGAAGAGAACTAATCCAATAGGAGTTCTGGTTGCCCGGCGATGAGCTAAATCGCCCACCAAGCCCAACAAGCAGACCTCCGCCTTCAAAGGGATGGGAATCATAGTGAGGGATTTAATGAAAGCAGTAACTCCGTCCCAGAACCCCCGGACTTCAGGACATGTCCAGAACATATGAACGAAGTCTGCCCCAACACTCCCACACTTCCAGCAAGCCATTGATGAATTAGGGTAAATTTTAGAAAGCTTATGCGGTGTCATATACACACAGTGAAGTACCTTGAATTGGATCAGACGATCCCTGACTGAGACCAATTGTGTAAAAGGGTATTCCCACATATCTTCCCAGTCCTCCGCCTCCAGCCCAGGGCACACACTCTTTCATTTATTAAATAGAATCTCCAAGCCAAAATGGACCGAAGGCTGAAGAGCCTTATAAATTGAGGATGTAGGTTTAGCCAGAGAGACATCCTGGAGAGTGGTTTCTAAATTTGAACGGAGTAGTGACGGAGGACGAGGACCAAACTGTGAGTTGAAAGCATGACGGATCTGCAAGTACGTAAAGAAGTGCTGGTTTGCAAGCCCAAATCGTTCTTTAAAGGAGTTGAAGGACGGGAAGTGGCCAGCCACCAACAGATGGTCTAGCCGCTTAACCCCCCTCGCTGCCCAGAAACCTGGGTCTGGGACTGATAAGAATTCTGGGAGATGAGGATTGAGCCAAAGGGGAACCTCCGGACACCATGTATGGGGGTTGGAGTGTTTCTTACATACTAGAAGCTGCCAAGCCCTTATCACTGCCCTCATAGCTACTGTTAGAGTAAATTGAGAATTAACTCCCCTAAACAGACTGTTTCTCAGAGCCTCGTAGGACCCTATAAGCGCCGCCTCCAAAAACCACTGCCGCATTGGAGTCATCCGAAATTGCCCAGTTGTGGGCATGGTTAAGCAGAGCCATGAAAAAATAGGATTGGAAATCGGGACACTCCCTCCAACCAAGGACGTTTAAGAATGGTTTTGCTTATTCTGGGAGGTTTAGCCCTCCACAGAAAGGGAGAAATGATTGCATCAAACTGGCGAAAAAAGGACTTAGGGATCCACATTGGGGCGTGTCTCAGGGCGTACAGAAAAACTGGAAGAACCTTCATCTTAATTAAATTGATTCTCCCAATAAGAGAGAGAGGAAGATTTCCGAGGCCCTGAGTCGCTGTTTAAGTTGTGTGAGCAAGGGGAGAAGATTTAAGGAAATAAACTCTGAGGTTCTGGGAGAGACGGTAATTTCTAAATAGCGAATGGAGGGTGCCCATTGTAGGGGAACCGAGGGCACCATCTGTCCCAGAGCCCGCTGATCTATGGGCAAGATCTGAGACTTGCTCCAATTAAATCTCAGGCCTGACTGTGCCGAGAAATTAGAGATAATCTCCAGCGCCGCTGCCAGCGAGGGCCCGGGATCGCTGAGAAACAAAAGGAGGTCATCTGCATATAAAGCCAATTTTTCAGTAATGGCCGCCACCGCCTCCGAACGCCGTAGGGCCACAGCTAAAGGTTCCATGGCCAGGGCAAACAGGAACAGGGACAGAGGGCATCCCTGCCTGGTACCCCTCTCTACTGAAAAGGGAACAGAGAGGTGACCGCTTAATTTAATTTGCGCAGTTGGGGACTTATATAGTATATTTATCCATTTACAAAAGGAGGGGCCAAAACCAAAGGCTTTCGGAGCTGCTTGCATAAATTCCCACGTCACCATATCAAACGCCTTCTCTATATCAAAGGCGACCAACACACGCGACTGGGAGGGGGAGGAAGGGGGGAGCTGTAGGTGTGTGAAGACCCGTCTTAAATTAATATCAGTGGATTTACCTGGCATTAAGCCCGTTTGATCTATGTCTATCAAGCCAGGCAACACCCCACCAGTCTGTTAACCAGGACCTTAGCCAAAATTTTAAGGTCACAGTTAAGCAGAGAGATGGGATGATAGGAGGCGCAGTATTTCGGGCCCTTACCAGGCTTAGGGAGCAAGACAATGTGTGCATTGTACATTGAAGTAGGCAAAGATCCTTATTCAAAGCAGTGGATATATAACTTTTGCATTCTAGGGGCTAACTTTGCCGCATACTGCCGATACCAGTCCCCCCGGTAGCCCATCCGGACCAGGAGATTTTGAGGGGGGGAGAAAGGCAAGGGCCAGCTCCACCTCATGGGCGGTGATCGGCACATCCAGCATCTCCACCTCCCCCTCCGACAACCTCGGCAGGGACAGCCTCTGCAGCTCAGATAGAATATCTATGGGGGGAGACCCCATGGTTGCCGGTAGAGCTTCCCAAAGAAAGCTCCAAACTCCCTCAGGATGGCCTCGGGGGCATCCAGACATACACCATCCCTAGACAGCAGCTCAGAGACCACCGTTTGGTATTTGGGCTCCGCTACCAAGTTGGCCAAAAGTTGGCCATTCTTGTCCCCGGACTCAAACACTTTCGCATCGGAATGAGTTAGAGAGGTAAAATGCAAGGTCAGCTCCCTTCTAATTTGAGCCAGCTGCAGGAACCCATCAGGTGAAGGATGTTCAGCGAAGGCCGCAGAGGCATCCACCTCCTGTGACTCAAGCCGAACTGTGGTACCCTTATGATCAGACCACGCAGCTTTAATAGCTGCAATATAACATCCCCTAATTGTAGCCTTGAAGGCATCCCAAACCATTTCTGGCGAGGAGGTGTCATCATTAACTAACCAGTAGAGATCAATTTGTGGATCATTTATTTCAGACACCTTCTCGTCCTGAATCCATCTAGGTGCTAGTCTCCAGGCTCCGTGGTCTCTACGCTCACCCACTTGAAGGAAGGTACGAGGCCCCAGAAAGTTTAGTTAGAACCTGAGTATTACCAAAAGCCAGGTCTATCCTGGAACCAGATTTATAAGTGGATGACAGACATGAGAATGCCGTGGCGTCAACATGCCTCCACCGCCACAACTCCTCCAGACCAAAGGTGTCCAAACATCCCCTCAGCTCCACAGATGCCATGCAGTTAGGATTAGAGGAGTCTAGGGCTGTATCTAGGACTGCATTAAAGCCTCCAGCAATAATGACATGAGAGGCCAGAAGGGGGGCCAGTTTCTGAGAAATAGTATACAACACTCCATGGTCCATTGGGAGAGGTAAGTATACATATACCAGGGCCCATGTTAGGGAGTACATTTCAGTCAAAAGAATAATAAACCTTCCATCAGGATCTGTGACAATTTTAAGGACTTTACAACGGAGGGATTTATTAAGGAGAATCAAAACCCTTCTGGAGTAGGAGGAGTACGTGGCATGGAAGGCCTGCTACACCCAAGGCCTACGCAGGGCCAGGATTCGGGAGCCCGTTAGATGAGTCTCCTGCAAAAAAAGGATGTGAGGCTTATGGGAAGTTAAGTATTTAAATACTAAGGACAGTTTAAATTTATCATTGAGGCCCCGCACGTTCCACGAGACTAGCTTAACCCCAGTAAGTGCCATGAGTGAAAATTTAACATACCTATGAATTGAGGATTCAAGATTACCTGGAGGCTCCTACTGATTAGAGACAGGTCACAGCATGGTAAGCTTACCCTAGAGCCCATTGTGTAGAGAGTCATGAGCACATTGTCACTACAAAACAATAACAACAGAAAAGACATTATAAACACAAGTGAAAAACCCCTACTAACTAGCCAAAACACCAACATAACTAGGCTAGAAATTTTCAGTCCCGAAACAACAAAGAAAACCAGCGTGAGGAAGAATCTTCTGTTATTCCCGGTATAGGTCTTCCACAGTGCTGATCTGCACAGGAGACCACAGTCAAGACGAAAAAAGGGAAGAACTGGAACGATTCTCCCGCTACTGCGAAGGGGAAACCAGGGGTACCCTAGTGTTCTAGTCCACTAAGCAGCTCTGTTAGGAAGGAATAAGTTGTATAGGATAAAGGCATATTTGGACCGCCGGTTCACTCCAGGGGAATGGGGTTGCAGTACCAAGGTGGCGATTATTTCAGAGTGTTAAGCCAGTCATCTGCATCAGATGGGGTATCAAAGAATTGGACCGCCCAATTGTGCGAGATCCTGAGGTGGCTGGGGTAAAGCATGCTGTATTTGATGCCTTTCTCACGTAAGCGCCTGCGGACCTTGTTGAACGTTTTCCTCTTGCGCTGTAGTTCCACCGAGAAATCCGGGAAGAGCATAATAGAGGAGCTGCCGTAGGTGAGAGTAGGCTGTTTACGTGCTTCAGAGAGAATTCTGTCCCGGTCCCTAAAATTGAGGAAACGGACCAGAAAGGGTCTCGGATTAGCACCAGGAATAGCTCGGCACCCGATGGGCACGTTCGACCACATAGGTTGGAGGGAGATCTGTAAGGCTCAGGAGGTTTTTGAAAAAGTCTTCAGCAAAGAGTGGTGGGTGGTCCCCCTCCTCCCCCTCCGGGAGTCCCAAAACCCGGACATTATTGCGCCTGGCTGTATTTTCGGCGTTGTCCGATTTGGAGACGAGCATTTGGACAGTGTGTTGTAAGTCCGCAGTGATGTTCGTATGAGAGGCCGTGAGATCCTCAGTGGGAGAGATCCTGGCTTTAGATTCAGACAGTCTGCCCCTGATTTTGTCAAAAAATAACCCCCAGGATCAGCCCCCAGAGTGTAGCAGAGGGTAATCTGGCAGGATGGGGACTCTCCAGTTCTCAGGCACCCAGGATTGAGCAGGATTCAGTCAGGATACTGACGGAGCTCTCTCACAAGCGTCCGCCGCCAATCACATCTGGTCACACCCCTTCGGGTGTGATATATTTTTAGCTGTTCTAGATACAATAACGGAGTCACTTTAATGGTAAAAAAAAGTAGCAACACTCACAACAGTAGAGGGAAATCACAACAGAAGAGCAATACACCGAGGCTGGCAACACCTGGCACAGGGGTGGGAGGCAGGCAGATACAGTTAGTACAGTAGCGGAAAGGTTTCCCAAGAAGTCTGCAACAATCCCTATGCTATCCATCCTCCTCTGGAACCTTTCTCTATGCTAGGTTCACTCTCTTTGTCAAGCAGGCTTCTGTCCCTAGCCTCACCACACACAGAATCAGGGCCAGATTAACATAGGGGCTATTGGAGCTGCAGCTCTAGGCCCTTACTTTAATATTGGCCCAGCCGTCCAAAATAAAACAGGCTGCACACGGAAAGCAATGGGCCAACAGGAGAGAGATCTCCCCTCACCAGCCCTGCATTATGCACGCACTGCCTGGGCCACGTGTCTGAATTAGGTTGTACAGTAGGGGCTGCTATGCCAAGAGCACACAGAGGGGTGTGCCTTGCTAGATTAAACTTAAAAGGAGAGTGGTGATTGGAGAGCACTTGCAGTCCTTGGTTCCCCTGTTCTCCTAATTGAAGTGTACCTGCGCTCGCTGGGCGTGTCTTTGCTGCCCGGGTGTCCCCCTTTGGCTGTCACTTCCTCAGGAGTGTGGGCAACATGGCAGGCTGCATCTATGGACAGCTCCCAGGGGCCACACTGGACTTGGACACTGAGGGGCTCTGTCCCCGGCTGCAGGTCACCCACAGCGGGAACTCCATGGTCTCCTCACCCCATCAGTGGAAAGAAGCCTAAAGTCCGGGCAATATCCCAGCCAGCAGCATCGATCCAACACTGACCCGACTGTTCAATTGCATGAGCCTGGCATACAGGCGAGTCATAGCTCTATCAGACAGGAAGCTGCCGCTGTGTGTTTGCAGGTTTGGTTGGTGGCTAGGACCCGAGAGGGGCAAGTGGAGCTGACAGCTGTCCCTGATTTCTATGGTCCCGGGAATGTCTCTGAACTTCTCCTCTTACCATTTGCACTGCATGAGCCTTTGTATACATCATCACATCTGGTCATGGGAGGGGGCGAAATGGGGCAACCCTGGGCCCCCCCTGCCAGAAGACTCGATATAAAAAAATATAATAAAACATTAGTGTACTTTATTGAAATGTGTGTTATGATGCAATATTTTGCTTGCAGTCAACTGTAAAAGTTTTTATATTGGTATTGCTTGCCTTTGTTCAGCCCTTTAGGTAAGGCTGGATTAATGTAGGTGGCTTTTGGAGATGCAGCTTCACACACCGCAGGAAGACAATGGGCCAACGGGGGATGGTTTCCCCTGACCCAGGGCCGCTGATAAAGGAGTACCACCTGTCCTCCTGTATGGGGCACACAGGGGGGCCCAGGCAGCAGGGGGAATATGATGTGGGCAGGACAGGGAGTGTCAGGGATACCATATGCAGGTATCCAGCAGGGATGATCAGATCAGTTGGCTGCACTTAAAGGAATCAGGACCAGGTGTAAGGTGAAAATATGAAGATATTTATTACACAAATAGCACACTTCAAACACCAAACACCAGCAAACATAAATGAGCAAGTAAAAGTTGAAAACACACCAAACCCCAAAATAAACACCTAACTATCTGACTAACTAAATACAAGAGAAGAAAACACACAAATACAATAAGCAAACAGGGATACCAGATAAGGGAAACAGGGAGCCAGGTACTGGGAGCAGGAGAGCAAGGAAGCAGGTTCAGGAATCAGGTCTCTGGGTCTGGATTACAGATCGGGGATCAGAGCAGGTCAGGTTCAGGCATGGACACGGCTTGCAGGGAAAAACACTGAAGCATTGGGACAGGGAGCAAGGCGGGCTTATATAGATCCAGCAGACCCATCAGGTGCAGCTTAATGACCTGTAAGCTCAATCTCCTGGGAGACACCCGCTGGTGGCCACCAGAACTACACCATTTGGTTTTCCAAACACTGCCACCAGCAGGTGACCCAAGCAAGGACACAGGTCCTGACAGGGAGGATGATCGGTACCATGGCAATTACAGGATCGATGCCCTTTGCGACTCTCGGCAGAAGCTGAAAGACAGTTTCTTCCCCTCTCCCTCCTGTCTGCTTTCAGCTGAAGCATAGTAAAATAAATTGAACAGGAGCCTCTGTGTTCTGTCCATTCATCTGCAGTGCAACTGAGGCTACAGAGAAAGGGACCGAAAAATCTGTGTCCTCAATTCCTTTCTCTGTCTCAAAGGTGAGATGTCAGGGTCAGTTTAGACCCCTGATATTTCAGCCAAACTGTTCAACAGCATTGAAAAACAAATTGTAATAAATAATTTTTAAAAAATTATAAAAATGATTTTAAACACGGGTTCTCTGGATTATATAGTGCTTTGTGCAGCTGGAGCCTCCTGTTAATCTTTGAGGAAGAAGCAGCTGTATAAACACAGCTGCAGGACCTAATTTGATAAGTGTACAGATTTAGGCGAGTGGCCCCAAATGTGCATTGTCTGTGTTCGTCCTATACAGTCTGACATTCAGGGGCTTGTGCTAGTACAATGCACTCTAAGTTAGCCAACATTCAGTCAGAGAGTTTTCCTGTGCAAAAAGAGCCTAAAGAAGTAGGTACTATCGATCTGCAGGCTAAATAAAAATGGAATGTAACTTGCCTCAAGGACGCTCTAGAATTGAATGGCCCTGCATGACTCCATTTTTGCATTTTTTACACCTAAGCAGTTAACCTGCCAAGGTCTTTTACTCTTAGATTGAAAGCTGCACGATTGGCTCCTGCTGTTGTCAATCAAAATCAGTCAGCCAATCAGGAGAGAGAGGGGGCAGGGCTGGGTCGCAACTCCATGTCTGAATGGACACATGGAGCTGTGACTCGGCTTGGGTGTCCCCATAACAAGCTGCTTGCTGTGGGGGCACTCAACAGGAGGGAGGGGCCAGGAGAGCCAAAGAGGGACCCGAGAAGAGGAGGATTGGGGCTGCTCTGTGCAAAACCAACTGCACAGAGCAGGGAAATATAACATGTGTATTAAAAAAAAAAAAAAAAAAAACAAGACTTTACAATTACTTTAATGTTTATTTGTTGCATGTTCTCATTTGTATAGCATACAAAAGAACTGCTGCTTACATTTTATGTTCTCTTTTTTTAATACTCCAAAACCAGTGTTACTTTGTTATACAGAGAAGGCTGGCCAATTGATGCTTTCCATAATTAGCCCTATAAGTAATGTGCTGACAGATCTCATTATCAGTTGTAAACCAGATTTGAACACTGCCTGTCCTAACAAAGGGATAAGGATATAGAAGCTGGGCTTCTGCTTTCTATTCTAATGAGGGGAATCTCAATGTGTCCCCATCTGTCACTGGTTGAATTTCCTCTCATTTCAGATAGAGTAGCTTGCGACTCTGCTCCAAACAAACACCTAGAAAGTTAAGATATGTTTTAAATTATTTTCAGGTGTACTGTGTAAATGGGAACACATAGGGGAGTTTTCTTAACTTTGACAGCCAAAGTGAAAAAACGCTTTTAGAAAAAAACAGCACATTCTTCCAGTGTTGCCTTCCTTTGCAGCTCTCTGCATTTGGTCACATGAACTCTCTGAGACACATAAGAAGTCAATGCATGAGACTTTCTGCTGCTGGAAGCTGTGATCACATGGGGAGCAGATAGCTACAGTATACAGCACTTAGCAGATGTAACCGATTGCGGGTCATACTCTAACTGCAGTCTGAATAGGGGGAGTGTCTACAGGGCCATCTTTAAGGCAGGGCAAAAGGGGCAGCTGTCATTTTTGTGGGGACCAAAGCAGCTGCCTCATACCTGCCAACTATTCTGGTATAAATTCCCTTGTCGCTTGACGTTTTAGTACCGTGCTGTGTCCTGATATCTCAGTGCTGCTATTAATGCTGCCCAGCTCTTCCCTATTGTTGTGTACAGATGATTCACCTGCAGACCCTGTGTTTACAAATAAAGAACTGGCATTGATATGTAAATAGTGTCGCCGGCGGCATTGATATGTAAATAGAGGTGGAATTCATATGTATATCATGCCCCCCTAAGGTCATATCCACCAACACCTTTACTGAATGCTGCCCACTGGGGAGACAAAGGGAAATTGTGAAAGTCCTGCCTGCAACTGTGGTCAATAAGCCTAACATCAGCCTGTTCTGCAAAGGTAAGCAAATTGGTGGGGGGAGGGTAGTGTGGGGTGTGCAGAGGTAGGCAGAGAAGGAGTCACAGTTTGGGGTGCATAGGTGAGCAAGGAGTAGAGGTAAAGAAGTTGGGGGCAAAGGTGAGCAGAGGAGGCAGGTAGAGTTAAAATGGGGGTTGGGGTTGAGAGGATGGGGGAGGTTTGGGGTGCAGAGGTTAGCAGGGGGTTTTAGGAGACAAAGGTGTACTGACAGGGTGGATAAAGATGTAGGTTGCATGCATGGCAGCCCATTAATTTCAATGGGCTGCTCTATGCGCTAGAAATGCAGAAGAAAGTCCCTAACCCTTTTTCAAAATTACTCAGTGGCACAGCAGATGCGGGAGGGTGTCATTAACAATTGATGGCACTGCTGTGTATCTGCTAAAGGGCAGCAAGTTTCTTTGTTTTCAGGAAAGCGACTTTGCGTTCCCCAGTCCATAGTGTGCAGGCAGTGAGGAGATGATGTGCTGTAACCTCTAGCAACCAATCAGTGAGCAGAAATCATGTGCTCTAACAACTCTAACTCTAATAACTAATCAGTGAGCCGTAATGTGGGCTGTAACCTCTAGCAACAGTCAGTAAGCGGTAATGATATGCTTTAATCTCTAACAACTAATCAGTGAGCTGTAACGTGGGCTGTAACCTCTAGCAACAGTCAGTATGCTTTAACCTCATGCAAACAAGCAAAATCGATGTCTGATCTGATTTTGAGTCTTACTGCTATTTATTGTATGTCTCAAAGCAGGTAGAGAGCGAAATTGCATGGGGGGGGGGGGGGGCAA
>BLSH010033838.1:2007042-2019567 GCA_018402905.1 Glandirana rugosa | reverse complement strand
TAAATAAATAAATAAAAAGGGGCAGACTCGATGGACTACTCAGTCTTTTTCTGCCGTCAATTTTCTATGTTTCTATGTTTCTTAAGTCCATTTCTATGGGGGTACCCCCATACTCTGTTGCCGTTGGTATTTTTAGGACGGTGGCACGCTCAGAAAAGCTTCCTTTTTCTCTAATCAGTGAGCCATAATGTGTGCTGTAACCTCTAGCAACAGTCAGTAGGAGGTAATGATATGCTTTAACCTCATGCAACCAAGCACAATCGATGTCCGATCTGATTCAGTAAACTGATTTTGAGTCTTGCTGCTGTTTATTGTATGTCTCAGAGCAGGTGGAGAGCGAAATTGCATGGGGAGGGGGCAAGCAAATGTTTGCCCAGGGTCCAATCAATATTAAAGATGGCCCTGAGTATCTACACTCAGCACCACCGAGCCCAACATAAATTATTAGTGCAGAACTGGGGGCAATGCCACTCTGCCTCTTGCCAAAGCCCTCTCCTCGTTGTCCAGTTGGGTTTTCTTGTCAACTTTGTTTATTGGAGTATAACGATATACAAAAAATAAATGCAATAGGAGAACAAGAGATAATACATCTGAACATAAGATAGGCATAGGACTCCATAAAATAACAAGTACATATTCTATTTCATACAAAATAAAGTAGAATTAGTTATTCAAAAATTCTCATCAGTAAGGAAGAGAGAATCATAGCAATTCATGAACAGAGAAAGTCACTTACAGTTATTGTAGAAATCATTTAAGCGCATATAACTCAAGAAAATAGTTGATATTGTTGTATCTTAAATTGGAGTTTAAGTAAAAATTGTTGTAAAATTATGAAAAGTAGACTGAGGTTCTGCGCTGTCCAGTTGGGTTTTTCACCATCTGTTGTCTATTGGAAACTTTGCAGAAATTAGCTTTAAATAGATTTATGACTTCATCATCGCTCTGTGCATTGTCTTGTGAAAAATCCCAAATACATTCAATCAGAGAGGCCTATAAAAGCTCAAGCAGAAAGCAGGTCGGGTGATCCAGAGCTCTTTTTATGTGTATTCGAGACCTGGATTGAAATAATGAGAATCTGAATGGAGCAGATGACAGCTTCTACAAGCAAGCATTTCCAATGTGTCTATCATTTGGTAACAGTAATCGCAGAGTGTATAAACAGTAAATGGCTCATTGTTTTTCATAGTGGCAGTTAATTAAACAAGACATGGTGAGCCTAGCCTTCTGGCCCTTTGTTCTTTCTAATAATTCACACTGTAACATTTCTCTGACAAACCACCTTTTTAATTAGATAACACATTTCATTTATTATCATCCTTTGTTCTCTCTTATTTTTTATTTTTTGCATAGAAAATCAAGGCTTGAAAGCATAGGAGAGGACAAGCGAATCACCATGTTGCTTTTCAACCTTATAGATAAATCATGCTTGCACTTAAAAAGGCCTTACATTTAAAAATGACATCCTGGCATATTGCCATTCAGTTTCTTTGAGAGGTGTTTGAAAACATTACTCAGGTTATATCCTTATCTAAAGGGATTGACCTGATCCTTTGTAACTTCATAAGCCTTAAAATCTAATGTGGGTGAAAGATTGTGGGATTTGGGGCTTGACAAAAAATATTTCTGTTATTTTACCACTTGACCTCCAGAAGATTTACCCCCCTAAAGGCCATTTTTGCGTTAGGGCACTGCATTACTTTAACTGACAATTGGGTGGATATGCGACGCTGTACCCAAATAAAATGTATGCAATTTTCCCACAAATAGAGATTTCTTTTGGTGGTATTTGATCACCTCTGGGTTTTTTGCGCTAGAAACAAAACCCAACCGACAATTTTGAAAAAAAAAAAAACAATATTTTTTACTTTCTGCTCTAGAACACATCCAATTAAAAAAAAAATCTTCATCAATTTAGGCCAATATGTATTCTGCTATATATTTTTGGTAAAAAATCCCAATAAGCGTAAATTGATTGGTTTGCACAAAAGTTATAGTGTCTACAAACTATGGGATATTTTTATTTATTTATGTGTTTATTTTTTACTAGTAATGGCGGCGATCAGCGACTTATAGCAGGACTGCGATATTGCAGCGGATAAATCGGACACCTAACTGACACTTTTGACACTTTTTTTGGAACCAGTGACACTAATACAGTGTTCAGTGCTAAAAATATGGACTGTCACTGTACTAATGACACTGGCTGGGAAGAGGTTAATATCAGGGGTGATCAAAGGGTTAACTGTGTGCCTGACCAGTGCTTTACTACTGTTGGGGAGGTGCTTTTACTAGTGTATGGCATGGATCAGTGTTTCTGCTTTACAGAAACACAGCATCCATGTCTACTGTACTGACAGAATGACAGTCTGCCTTGTTTCCATAGGCAGGCTGGCATTCTGTGAGTGTACCGAACAACCTGCGGGTCACAGTGGACATGGGGTCTGCAGGACCCACTGTGTAAAATCACAGCGGGAGCAAACCGCCGGCGGCACACACTCACGCCCAAAACCCGGAAGTGCAGAATCACACACACACACACACATATATATACATATATATCTATATATATATACGTGATTCTGCACAGCGCGCCCACCCTGTAGCAGTAAATTTAATATGGGGCGGTCGGCAAGCAGTTAACGCAATGGTTTAAATTTGGAAGGAGGATTAGATTGTAGTAATACGATCCTCTAAACCAGTGGCCTCCAAACTGTAGCCCTGGGTCTGGATGCTTGCCTTTATCCGACCCTTAAACCATTATTCCTGCCAGGCTGACACTGACACCAACAATGGGGCACTATTCCCTCCACTGACACCAACAATGGGGCACTATTCCTTCCACTGACACCAACAATGGGGCACTATTCCTTCCACTGACACCAAAGATGGGGCACAATCTCTTCCACTGTCAACAAAAATGGGGCACTTTTCCTCCCACCGACACCAACTATTCTCCCCCTAATACCAAAGATCGGGCATTGTTTACTCCCACTGGGCACAATCTGGCCCCCCTAAAGCCTGAAGGACAGTAAACTGGCCCTTTCTTTAGAAAATTTAGAGACCCCTGCTCTAAACAAATAGGACTGTCTTGATTCCACACAGATGATGACATAGCACTAAACGGCAGTAATTCATAAGGAAATGTGACAATACACAAGCAACACACAGACAATTACAGCAATAGACTTGAAGCAACCTGGCAAAAATGACACAATAACAATCATGAGTAACATACTGGCAATGGTGACAATACACGGGCAACAAATGTCAGCAATATACTGGCAATTGTGACATCAGATAGGCATTGTAACATTTAGATGCCTCCTAGATTTTATCTAAGTCCAAAGGAAATGGATAAATATGTAATGTTTGAAAAACACACTTATGTTCAACTCAACATTAGAGTTGAGCGAACACCTGGACGTTCGGGTTCTGCGGGTCCGTCCGAACTTTGGGAAAAAGTCCGGGTTCGGCTTCCGAACGTTGCCCGAACGTTATCCCGGACCCAGAACCCCATTGAAGTCAATGGGGACCCGAACTTTTAGGCACAAAAATGGCTGTAACAAAGTCCTGGCAAGTGCTAGAGGGCTGCAAAAGGAAGTAAAATGGGGGTAAGAGTGGGGCAAGTGCCCTACAAAAAAATGGGGATAGGGAAAATAAATTAAAATCAAATAAACTAGGAGATGATTTTTGAACAATAATGTGTCACTTACAGCTGCAGCTAAAACCTCTCCCTTTAGAACTAGGAGATGATTTTTGAACAATAATCTGTCTGTCGGGACCTGTGTCCTTGCTTGGGTCACCTGCTGGTGGCAGTATTGAGAAAACCAAGTGGTGTAGTGCTGGTGGCCACCAGCGGGTGTCTCCCAGGAGATTGAGCTCATTAAGCTGCACCTGATGGGTCTGCTGGGACTATATAAGCCCGCCTTGCTCCCTGTCCCATTGCTTCAGTGTTTTCCCTGCAAGCTGTGTCCATGCCTGAACCTGACCTGACCTGACCTGCTCTGCTCTGATTCCTGATCTGCGATCCAGACCCAGAGACTTGATTCCTGAACCTGTTCCCTTGCTCTCTTCTGTTCCCGGTACCTGGCCCCCTGCTCCCCTTATCTGTTATCCCTGGTTGCTTATTGTATATGTGTGTGTTTTCTTCATTTGGATTTAGTCAGATAGGTGTTTATTTTGGGGTTTGGTGTGTTCATCTGTTACTTGCTTATTTGTGTTTGCTGGTGTGTTCATCTGTTACTTGCTCATTTGTGTTTGCTGGTGTTTGGTGTTGGAAGTGTGTGTTATTTGTATAATAAATATATTGGTATTGTCACCTTACACCTGGTCCTGATTCCTTTAAGTGCAGCCAACTGATCTGATTATCCCTGCTGGATACCTGCATATGGTATCCTTGACACTGTCCCTCTACCTAGTGCAGTCAGATCGCTCAAAGCAGCAGTATGTGAAATCTCAAATTACTCCCATAATCTGAGCGTTGTGTACGATCCCACAATCTGATCGTTGTGTACGATCGTAGCGATCGTTGTGTTAGGCAGAGTTTGATCTGCAATCTGCAACTCAAAGCAGCAATATTTGAAATCTCAAATTCCTCCAACAATCTGATCGTTGAGCACGATCGTTGTTTTATGCAGAGTTTGATCTGCAACTCAAAGCAGCGGTATGTGAAATCTCAAATTTCTGCTATCTGTCCTCAGAGCAACAGCACAGCAGTAGTAATCTATCTCAGGATGCAGGATCAGATGTTGTTAAAATGTCTCTAATCTCTCCCTGACGCCATCAGCTCCCTCTCCCTACAGCTAACCCAAGAGCATGTGACTGCAGCATCAAGTGACTTCAGCTTATAAAGAGGCTGGGTCACATGATGCACTAGCCAATCACAGCCATGCCATTAGTAGGCATGGCTGTGATGGCTTCTAAGGGCAAACCAGTGAAATGCTTGTTGATTGGCTGCCCTGCAGCTTCTCAACACGTGGAGTAAAATACCAGAACCCCGGACCCGAACGTTTTTTGAAATGTCCGTGTTCGGGTCCGGGTCCCGGACACCCGAAAGTTCGGTACGGACCCGAACGTTACAGTCCGGGTTCGCTCAACACTACTCAACATCTTTTGGAAGTTTGGTAGGACCTGTTAATGACTTATACTGTATAATATCTGCTCCAGAGTATTTCTGAAAATTTCTCAATATTTGTGAATATCTATGAATATATTTTTGACTATTCGCGAATATCTTGGGGAAATTAGATCTTGATGCATCAATGCTGATATTGTTTGGAATGATGATTTGACCTTTGGTTTTTTTTTTGTTATAAAACAAAATATATATAAAACAAAATCTGAAAACATAAAATCTAAAAAAGCGGTAGAAGAACCTTTTTGTTCGACTACAACAGACTAAATCACACATTTACCAACCATTCTGATAACTAAATGTGTAAGTGTGTAAATTTGAAGGGCACATGTTACATGGTGAACTTTTGATGAAATCCTGATTTTGCTGAGATTTGGGGAAAATGAAAACTCTCAATTGCTCATTCCTACTATGCAGGTCATGCTTTGTATGATGTCAATAATCTTTTTCATCACCAACCATGGATTTATACATGCTTGAGCTTTTACAGAATTGAGAGACAGTAAGGACAACATGAAACAATTTTTACCTGCCCACCTCATGTCAGCATATTCACAGGGCAGCTCTGCCCTCTGACCTTTCCTTGGAACCCTACCTTCTAACCATTTCATTGATTGGGGAACTACTTGACCCATCATGTTCTCATTTTACCCTTGCTCTAGGACTTCACTAATACTGATATTCAAGTTACCCTAAGGTGCAGAATTAATGCCTGAGTGGTATCTTGGTTCTCTTTCCACCATTTCTACCACACAGGTTCAGCCTCTCTTATGGTGAAGGATGGAGTTATGGGAGATCAAACAGTGCCAACAGTGCCTGCAGTGACTGGGTGCGATTATACAATTTGGCTCTAAATGGCCAGCTGTTTTTTCTTTCCTTTCCAAGATGGCAACTGTACTTCCATCTGTCATCTCTCCCTCTCGTGGCTTCAGGTTATAGAAAATGACATCACGGTGTAAGTGCTGTGGCTCACGTGTGCCATTACTTAAGTGATGCATGGACACTGGTGGCTTGCCCACTGTCCTCCCTGCTATATTTTCTTTTAAAGTGTAAGTTCCCCCTTAGTAACTTTTTACAAATCCCATATGCAATTCCCAATCTTATAAATAATACATACCAGTGGTCCTCAGTTTTAAATGCTGTTCCTGCTTTTCTTTATGTATGCATTCATGGTATGCAGACTGGCCTCTCAATTCCTCTCCATCAATACATTTTCAGCACAGGCTGGACACTACATGTGTGTACCTTCTCATGGCCTATTCAAACTGTGCACATGTGTAGTATACTCCGTTCTTCTCTTTTTACAGCGACAACTAGAGCTCGGTAGGCAAAACTCTATCCCTTCCTCTCTGAGGACATGTCCCTATGGGTTTTTCTATGGGATGGGTGGATTTTTTTTGTAGAGGCTAGTGTGGCATGTCACCTTGCCCCATGGTAAATCTATGGCCTTTAAAGCAGTTGTCTCCCCTACAAAAAAAAAACAAAACACCTGCAAGGCCTGCTGTGACTGGCCGGGGGCTGTCTTTCCAGAAAGGTCCGGCGCTATGCGCCGGGCCATCGCTGGGACATCACGGCGCATGCGACGGGACGTCGCAGCTGCTTGGAGGGGGAATATCTCCTAAACCGTACAGGTTTAGGAGATATTAATTTTACCTACAGGTAAGCCTTATTATAGGCTTACCTGTAGGTAAAAATGTAATTTATGGGGATACAACTGCTCTAAAGCAGTTGTATACCCAGTCAAAAAAAAAAAAAAAACCTGCAAGACAATAGCATAATGAGCTAGTATGCACAGCATACTAGCTCATTATGAAATACTCACCTTGGAACGAACATCCGACTGGGCTGCTCGGTCCCCTCTGAGGGAGCGGACATCTTCCCTCGGATCTTGCTTCCTGGTACGCAACTCCGGCGTTGTGACTGGCCAGAGCCGTCACTTCCGCACATGTGCACAGGAGCCCGTCTTTCCGGGAAGGTCCGGTGCTATGCAGCTGCTTGAAGGGGGAATATCTCCTAAACCATACAGGTTTAGGAGATATTCATTTTACCTACAGGTAAGCTTTATTATAGGCTTACCTGTAGGTAAAAATCCCTCTAAAGGGTATACAACCACTTTAAGGATCTGCAGCCAGATGGAGGGCTACAGCAGCATGAAAAAAAGAGACAATGCCCTCTGTTGCTCTACTTTTACTGTAGTGCTGATGTTATGCTGCATTATCCCCTCCAATCAGCAGCAAGAGGAGAGCCATAGGCAAACCAGCCCATAGACTTCTATAGAAAGTGAATCATGGGAGTTGTAGAGTGTCACAATCCACAACCTACCTGTACCAACCGCAGCGGTCCTCACATTCGCAGCATGTCAGTCCTTGGCACTCTTGTCAGTGGCCTGTGGCACCCCCGTGTGAGGAAGGTGAAGTCTCTAGCACATGTCTGGTGGCATACTCATATCAAAATGGTAGAACTGAAGTGCTTCCTGTTATAGACAGCAATTGCATCACTACTACCACACCCTCCTATGGTCATCTTCTGTTTGATGACTATAAAGCTGAAAGGTTCCAGAGAGAGTGCTCAGTTGTTTTAGAGCTGTCCACAGTGTGTACCTGGTGCTTGCCGTGTGAATACCCTACCTGACCTTTGCTACGTTTATTGACTCTGATCCTTTGCTGCCTGCCCGGACCTTATTCTACATTTGACTTTGATTATGGACTTTCCCTTTTTGTACCATGTTTTTGGAAACTGTGTTAGATTCACCTCCTCAGTATTATATACAGGTACTGGTGCGCTACTCTACTTGACAATAAAGAAAAGGTGTATATGTATGTGTAAACAAAAAATTATTTATAGAAAATCAAAAATAAAATATGTATACGTGAATATCAATTTGTTACTGCTGCCATACTTCTTAGGTATCACAGACCATCATAAAATTACGTAGTACTAGAATGAAGTGGCGCTGTAACTCAAGAGTGAAAATGCAAATATCTGTGGTACTCAATACACACCAATTAGTATATACAACATCACATAAAGTGCATTATAATGTTCTTAGTGACAATGTGCAAATATGCATATATAGCAAAGTGACTCAGTGCTTCTCCTTCAGGTGCAATCTCAGAAGCATCTGCTGCAATGGTGAAAAAGTGCTTTAAAACGTGCAACACTGCAAAAAAAGTGCAAAGTGCACATATATAGTCTATTGGATGTTATTTCCCAATCAGCGGGATACACAGTTTTAATCAGTCAAAAGTCCTTAATTACACAGGAATCCTCTTCTGTGTCTATTTCTTCTTTTAAACAAGAGATCTATATATGTGTAATGTGTGGGCAATCCTTCACTGCCACCCGATGGCCGCTCACCTCAAACCCTCTTGAGGGTGCGCCTCTCTGCATATATTATGCAATTACAGATTGATGATCCTCCAATTCTATGCAATTCAGATTAATACTCTTCCGGTTCACCGGCAATATCCCACAGCTGCAAAGCAATATCAAACCCCTTAAACAGGGGGAAACGATTTTCCGGGACGCAACTTCCTCCGACGCGTTGCGTCACAATCACGTGACTTTATCAAGGGTATGATACCCTTGATAAAGTCACGTGATTGTGACGCAACGCGTCGGGAGATACGTGGTGACGTCACTTCCCGGTACAGCCGATCCCGGAAGTTCCTGCAATTCTGAGAACGCTGTGAAACAAGGGACATGGGAGATGCTGTTTAAAGTGTTTTTAAATGTAAGTTACTACTTTTTGTTTTAAATAAATATATTGATATATTACACCATGAGAGGTATCCTTATCTTATATTACATGAATGGAGAAACCATATCTGAGTTGATCATAGAAGATAAATCGTTTCCCCCTGTTTAAGGGGTTTGATATTGCTTTGCACCTGTGGGATATTGCCGGTGAACCGGAGGAGTATTAATCTGAATTGCATAGAATTGGAGGATCATTAATCTGTAATTGCATAATATATGCAGAGAGGCGCACCCTCAAGGGGGTTTGAAGTGAGCAGCCATCGGGTGGCAGTGAAGGATTGCCCACATATTACACATGTATAGATCTCTTGTTTAAAAGAAGAAATAGACACGGAAGAGGATTCCTGTTTAATTAAGGACTTTCAACTGATTAAAACTGTGTATCCTGCTGATTGGGAAATAACATCCAAGAGACTATATATGTGCACTTTGCACTTTTTTTGCAGTGTTGCACGTTTTAAAGCACCTCCTCAGTATTCTTATCCAAGGTGTGCACCCCTGCCATTGGGCTCCCCATACCTAAACACTGCCATTGAGACAGCAACCATAAATTCAGGGAGAGCACATCTGCAGCCAGGGTCACACTTTTGACAGGTCAGACTGGGAGAGAGTGAGCAGGAGGCCCAGGAGAGGGAGAGAGAGAGAGAGAGAGAGAGAGAGAGAGATGCCCTTGCTGCCAAACACAAACCACAGTGATCTTGCTGCACTGCTGCCACCGAGGGACTTGCGTGTCCTCTTGCCCACTGCTTCCCACTGCAGGACTTTGGAGGCACTTTAGAGAGAGAACAGGGTACCTCATTCTACAGCAAGCACCTAGCTACATCACAGGGACTGATTAGAGTGCTCCTCACCCAACATATGCACCATTAGCAGGAACTGTGCTGTTTGAAGCAGGACACTGAGAATATCACATCACACTTGTGCCTTAGCTTTTCTGCAATTAGATACCTCCTTGAATATTACATCTGTGCCATCCCTGTAGCATCTCTACCACCTTATACTGCATGCTGGTTTACTAGGTCTGCCATTGAGTGCAGCAACACTTCTTAAAGGGCCCCAACAATAGCTGGATGAAGAATAATTTAAAGAACTTGTTGAATCACCCTACTCACCCCCTTTTTGTTCCTTGTCCATTGCCACCCTTTTTTTCCCCTCATGGACAATGCATACTAGCCAGTCTAGGCCTAGCAACCATAATACACTCTGGCAGCATAGTTCCTGTATTTGGTAGCCTAAGTCCTGTTACTGCTCACTGCTGTACCTAAGGTAGCCTTACTACTGTTCATGCTGATCTGGAATCCAAATGTCATCTTATGCTTAGTCTCTACCATTCATTATTCTCTACACACTGGTGCTACTACCATTGTTGATTCAACCTTATTCTGCTTTGTTATCAACCTTGTTTAGTATTAATATGTTAAGTCTGCTTTTACCGACATGTGTTATGCCCGCTTCTTTGACAAGGTATTACCATTCATGCCAAGTGTTACTTCTAGTAGGTTTTCCATGTCATTGCATGTTTATACATTCAACCTAGTGTGTCAGAGGGGCTAGGGTTATTGAGGAGGTCGAGGCAAAGAGCAGGGGATCCACTCTATCAAGCGGCTCCTACAGGGGCAGCACTACAAACCTGATTAAGTGTAAAGTGGATGATGATTTAAAAAAATGTACTTCATGACAGATATGGCTTGCAGGTGATTAATTATTCTAATGTCAGTGGCCATGACTTTAAAGAAATGGATTGACAACATTCAAGTGGAACTGGAAGGATTGAAACTGATGTCTGACTTTACTGATATGTGTAATGCCCAATATTTGACAAGGTACTAACATTACCAAGTGTTACTTCTAGTGGGTTTCCCATGTCATTGCATGTTTATACATTCAACCTAGTGTGTCAGAGGGGCTAAGGTTATTGAGGAGGTTGAGGCAAAGAACAGGGGATCCATTCTATCAAGTGGCTCCTACGGGGATAGCACTACAGACCTGATTGAGTGCAAAGTGGATGCTGATTTGAAGAAAATTCACTTTGTGGCAGGTTTGGCTTGCAGGTCATTTATTAATCTAATATCAATGGCCAAGTCTTTAAAGAAATGGACTGACAACATTCAAGTAGAACTGGAAGAATCAAAACTTATGTCTGACTTTATGGCTGAAGCAACAGTTGTTTTTTATGTATTTCTTCACATTACATGATGCACACTGTGACTGCTAAAAGTGCTCTTTGTTTGAAGAGCTCTGATTTTACAAAAGACATTTACGCTAAACAGGGTCTTCATGTTATTCCTGTAACAGCAAAGCCTCGTCACTTGGAAGACATTGAAAAAGGCTATCCAGAAAGTTACTGGAGCTAAGTCTGGCCTAATCCACAAGAACAAGAAGAGCATACAAGCAGGGCTGGGACAAGGGGTGGGTAAGAGGGGGAGATGCCCTGGGCACAGATGAGCAAGGAGGCAAAGAATAGATGCAAAGTGGTACACCCATTCTATGGCATGTATTAACAGTGAAGGAGGGGGTGCAATTCTGTATTCTTGTCCTGGGCACTAGATGACCCTGTCTCAGTACTGCATTCCAATGATTCAGGTCCTTTTATGGCCATAAATACAGTGGGTTAGAAAAGAATTACCCCTTTTATATCCTGTTATGGGTGTGTTTCTCTGTAGCAGGGACGGGAGCATTTCTCCGCATAGAAGGAAAATGGATGGGTCAAAATACCATCAAATTCTTTGCCAGAAAGTTGTCAATGGGAAGAAGGTTTACCTTCCAACATGACAATGACCCAAAGCACACAGCAAAAATGGCCACACAGAGGTTGAAAGAGAAAAGGTAAATGACCTTGCATGGCTTAGTCAGAGCCCAGACCCCTTGGAAATGTGTGGATTGACTTGAAGACTGCAGTCCACAAACGATCACCATCAAATTTATCTGAATTTGAACAGTTCTGCAAAGAAGAGTGGGGAAAATATTGTAAAGTCTAAATGTGCAAAGTCAGTAGAGATATATCCCAACAGACCAAAGGCTGGAATTAAAGCAAAAGGTGGTTCAACAAAATACTGATATAAGGGGGCGATCCTTTTTCCAACTCAGTGATTCTGCTTTTATTTTTATTTATTTATTTCAGGTACTTATATAGCGCTGTAGATTTACGCAGTGCTTTACATATACATTATGCATTCACATCAGTCCCTACACTCAAGGAGCTTACAATCTAAGGTCCCTAACTCACATTTATACATATACTAATACACATACTAGGGTAAATTTAGACAGGATCCAATTAACCTACCAGCATGTCTTTGGAGTGTGGGAGGAAACCGGAGTACCTGGAGGAAACCCACGCAGGCACAGGGAGAACATGCAAACTCCATGCAGGTAGTGTCATGGTTTGGATTTGAACCAGCGACCCTTTTGCTGCTAGGCGAAAGTGCTGCTTTTGATTTTTTTTTTCTGACATGTTGGTGTTATATCTTTCACTTGGATGTTATAAGTTGCACTGAGTAAATATAGCTGGATAAAACAAAATGCCTGTCTTCATTTCAGGCTGCAAAGCTGTGATTATTTTAAAGGGGGACAATTCTTTTCTTTTTTTGGTGTGGTGGGGGGGGGGGGCTATTGGCACATTGTACAAA
>BLSH010033838.1:1961520-2007032 GCA_018402905.1 Glandirana rugosa | reverse complement strand
AACCCTACTGAGAGTATAACCTTAGGAAACGTACAAAGTCGTTTACTATTACTAAAAAAATGGACAATAACTTCATTCCTGTAAGTTTCCAGAAGAATCTATTAGTCATGACGTTGTGTCTACCCCACTGACGAATCTGGATTAGTTACGGTGTCCGGGACCATGGGTGACATTAAATAAGTTTAATATTCGACAATGATTTTTTTTGGAACTATATATATTTTTCAGTTAAAAGGCCGTGTCTCGACTCAGTAAACAAGGTGTCTGGGGGCCACAGACACTATCTAAACAAGTTGGTGAGACATTTGTCGTACAGACCGAACGCCATATTGTATACAAGGTTTGTCAAGATCCTATTGACATCGTAAAGTTATTAAAACGATACTGAACCGTGTACGGTCGTATCTCTCTTCATTATCGGAGCCCAAAGGATGTCGTGCCGATGTTCAATCACTTACGTGATTCCACTAACTGTTTGGAACATATGTTATACCGCAAGCCAGACATGCTGTTTACAGAGTGGTTGAACAAATCTATCACAGACACCGGGGGTCTGTGGAACAAATGACTCAGCTCTGTGCCGGAAAATTGACTTTTTATATATATCAAGGTTTTTTTTAGTAACAGCTTATAATTTGAATAAATTACAGTGGGTACCAGGGCCTGTGGCATTGATTAGGTCTAAGCAGTCACCCCATCTGTGTTGCAGTACTGATTATCTAAGAAGACCTTTGAATGTCCTTACTTCAATAACAGGTAAAAAAATCATTATCATTTGCTGAAACATGCAAAGGATTCCAATATGAGAGTCATCCCAAGGTATCATTATTGTTACCTACAGTACTGGAAAAGCAAGAGGCACCGTCTCCTGTAATAGTTAAAATGGGGTGCATTACATATATCTGCCACACATTAATCAGCAGAAAGAAAATGCCACACTCTGGGTTCTGATGTTAAATTTCACACATCTTCTGACACTACACTACAAAAAAAACAAAACATAAAGAGTAACTCCACCTTTGTGGAGAAAAAAATAATCCCCTTTGATTGAACAATGTACATTGCAAGCATTTGCAAACTTTGTAGGAGAGTCCTACCTGTTTATGTTCTTAAAGTAAAACTATAGGCAAAATGTTTTATTTCATTTTAGATAAAGAAAGGGAGGGTCATAACCTGTGCCAGTTTATTGTTTGCCATCTGTGTCCCATTGGGGAGATTTCTCTTCACTTCCTGTCCCATAGCCAAAACAAGTGAGTGGAAATCCCCGTAAATTAAAGGAATCCCTTGGGGACCCCCAGGTTACCAGAACTAGTGTCCCCATTGGAAGATATCCCCTCTGTTACTTTTCTCGGGGACAACCCAAAAATGTCACTTTCAATGATAATGGATAAACAGGACAAATAGAGAGGGTGAATCTCCTTAATGAGAGCATAGACAGCAATAAAAACTGATAGGTGTTCTAATTCCTCTCCACTCTATCCAAAACTAAAAAAAAGGTCTTGACTTGAGTTGTGAATGACAATGTGTAGGGACCCCCGTGCTACTATGAGGTGGAAGAATGAGTGAAAAATTATATATAAATATAAATTCTGTGAGTAAGCCGTATGTGAATACCTAATATGTGTATGTGTATGTGTATTTATGTTGACTTCAGTTGTACTTTAAGAAAACACATGTTCTACTATGTCCTTGGAGGTCTGGTTCCTGAAAGGGAATGCTTGTGTTCACTATAATCAGCTGATTCACTTCCAGTCTTCTATTGAGGAAAGCTGCAGTTTCTGCATCCCTTTAGCAGTAATTAACGCTTGGGGCAGTATTTCACCAAAAATATCATTCCTATTGCAGAGGATGCCTAACATTTTATTCGTATCTTAGTGCAGACTTTTAGGAAAATCAGTGAGTCAATTGCACACGTTCTTTACTCCAACTGTTTACAGAATATCTCCAGTTTATCATATTGCATTGCATTTTACAGAAAATTACAGCATTGCAGATTGAAAAGGAAAGGTAATGTTTAATAGCATTCAATTACAATATGGCTTGTGCTATATTTTTTTCACAAAAGTGGAATTAGCCTATAAATGTAGAGCAAAGCAGATCATAGTAGGAAATTGTAGAGTGTTTTAACCACTTGCCAACTAGCCACAGTATATATACTGCGTCATGTCGGCTCTTCTGCGCAAACTGCCATATCCGTACGGTGGTCTGTGCGTGTGAAACTGTGGGTGTGTGCCCACTGCTCCCGCAGACTCGATGTCCACTGACCACCCACGATCACAGTACAGAGAGGCATAACAGGGATCTGCCTATGAAAACAAGTTGGATCACCGTTCTGACGGCACAACTTAGAGATCTGCTGTTCATAGTGATCAGGAACAGCGATCTCTTTGTTGTCCCAAGCTGTTCAGAGGGAAATGCATCAGAGAGAGGATTTTGTGCAAGATGTGTGATGCTAAATAAAGTTTTTGGGAAGAATGGACCCTAAAGTGCAGCTTTTACTTTCCAGCTATGGTGGAGGAGTGCAGAGAAACAGTTGCCTGGAACAAGGCAACATTCATGTATAGTTCTCGCTAGCTGACACATTTTGAAGCTACCTGGCAGGCAAGATATACTTCGAGAGGAATGGGGTGATATGCAAAAATTGGGGACCATCTTATAGAAATAGGAACACTTGGCCAATATGGCGTCAAGATAGCAGCTTCATTAAACCCCCCTCTCTACATCCCCCATCCTTATTTTTTTCAGAGCAGCATCCTCAGCGGGGCCCGGAATATGCTCCCTCTCAGCATAATCTTCCGGTTTGGGTTGGACCGAAAGTTGGGGGCTTGAGGTGTCCACATTTAGGGGCTCAAAGCCAGCCCACATTTACCAAGCCACTCCTTCAAGGTTAGCACTATGTAAGTATTTACATAGTGATTTATTAATCACCACTCTATCTCACAATGTTGATTAATTAAGTAAACATTCAGTTATTACAAAAGTATATATCAATATATATATATGGAATGCAATACAAGATTCCTCTGGGATAATAGATAAAGTATTTACATATATAAAGCTTTGATGTGCATGTTGACATTAGTGAATGTTATTGTAAGATAAATGGCCTTGGATGGTATGTATAGTACATTAAAACCATTCGGATTCATGTAACTATTTCTTGTAACAATCCTTAAAAACACATACAGGCAATGATGTAATACTTAAAGTTTTCCCTGATCATTCAGTAATAAGCTATTATCTAAAATACAGGCTGGTAGTTAAATTACTGTACATCACATTATTATACTGTAGTTTATGCCAGCTATTTGATGTGCACCTTATCTATGGAAGAAGCATATTGAAGAACTTAGAAGAACTTACATACTTCCAAACAATTCTATTTTGATAAAACATTGGGCTCCATTCACCAAAGCAAATCGCATGCGGTATCTGGGTGACCTAACACATTTTTACAAAATATTAAAAGCGATACTAAAAATGTCAATTCACTATTCCTTTATGCAATATTTACCTCAAAAAACAAAAACCCATCATAAATACCGCATACCACTATCAATTAGTCAATTCATTAAAGGAAATAAACCAATTCATGTATGAAATAAGTAGTGGTCCAGGCATGTGATATTGAAGGAATGTAAAAAATATAATAGCCAATTTGGAGTAGTTTCTACCTTTTTGGATCAGTAGTCTCTCAAGAAAAATTGCATAGAAACCAAACTATGAATAAAAACACCAAAATGTTACATTTAGACCCCTTTCACACCAGGGCCGTCCGAGCGTTAGCAGTAAAACACCGCTAATTTGTGGCACTTTACCACTCATTATAGCGGTGCTGTGGCGCCGCTATTCGGGCGACGGCAGTGCGCTTTTAACCCCTCCCAAGGGGTTAAACAGGGGTTAAAAGTGCCGGTTAGCGGCGCTCCCGAAGCAGTGTTCAACGCTTTGGGAGCACTGCCCCATTGTTTTCAATGGGCAGGGGCGGTAGAGGAGCGGCGTATACACCGCTCCCACACCACTGCAAAAATGCGGCTTGCAGGACTTTTTACCGTACCGCAAGCACACCGCCCCAGTGTGAAAGCACTTAGGCTTTCACGCTGGGGTGTATTGGTGGGGAGTTTTTCAGGCGCTATCAGGCGGTATTTTTAGCGCAAAAGCGCCTGAAAAATGTTCTAGTGTGAAAGGGGTCTTAGTGAAATATATATATTTTCTCCTGTCATTTTGCCAGATTTTCAGACTTTTTTGTGTATATACAAGCATATACATCATTTGCTCCATAAACCTCCCAACTAGGGTTGCCACCTCATCCCTTTAAACTCGAACACATATGAATTACACAGGTTGTTCTGAGGATAATTTACTGCAGATAAGGCGCCAAGTGAGTTTAATTACCACCGTAATCAGCCACAGAGTAATTAATATGTGTTTGGGTTTAAAGGGATGAGGTGGCAACCCTACTCCCAATCACTCCAAACTAAAATACAATGTACATGCATATCACAATGGTATAATCCTTTGTTAGAACATACACTATACTGCCAAAAGTATTGGGACACCCCTCCAAATCATTGGATTCAGGTGTTCTAATCACCTCCATGGCCACAGGTGTATAAAATCAAGCACATAGGCATGCAGACTACTTCTACAAACATTTGTGAAAGAATGGGTTGCGTGCAGGAGCTCAGTGAATTCAAGCATGATACTGTGAAAGGTTGACACCTGTGCATTAAGTCAATCCGTGAAATTTCCTTGATATTAAATATTCCACAGTCAACTGTTAGTGGTATTATAACAAAGTGAATGTAACTGGGAACAACAGCAACTCAGCCACAAAGGGGTAGGCCATGTAAAATGACAGAGTGGGGTCAGTGCATGCTCAAGCTCAGAGTGTGCAGAAGTCACCAACTGACTGCAGAGTCAATAGCTACAGACCTCCAAACTTTGAGTGGCCTTCAGGTTAGCACAACAACAGGGTGCAGAGAGCTTCATGAAATGGGTTTACATGACCGAGAAGCTGCATCCAAGCTATACATCACCAAGTGCAATGCAAAGCATCAGATGCAGGGGTGTAAAGCACGCCGCCACTGGACTCCAGAGCAGTGGAGCCTTGTTCTCTGGAGTGACGAATAATGCTTCTCTGTCTGGCAATCCGATGCACGTGTCTGGGTTTGACGGTTGCCAGGAGAACGGTACTTGTACATGGCTAGTTAGTTAGTCAGGTTGAAAAAAAGACACAAGTCCATCTAGTTCAACCTATAAAAAAATATCATACAATCCTATACCCACCGGTGATCCAGAGGAAAGCAAAAAAAAAACCCAGCAAAGCATGATCCAATTTGCTCCAGCAGGGGAAAAAAAATCCTTCCTAATCCCCCCAAGAGGCAATATTCCCTGGATCAACTTTACCTATAAATGTTAGTATCCAAACTTGCCTGACTGCATTGTGCAAAGTGTAAAGTTTGGTGGTGGGGGGGATTATGGTGTGGTATTGTTTTTCAGGGGTTGGGCTTGGCCCCTTAGTTCCAGTGAAGGGAACTCTTAGACCCCTTTCACACTGAGGCGCTTTACAGGCGCTATTTAGCTAAAAATAGTGCCTGTAAAGCACCTCAAAAATCCCTCCCCATCCACCCCAATGTGAAAGCTGAAGTGCTATCACACTGGGGCGGTGCACTTGCAGGACATTACAAAAAGTCCTGCAAGCAGCATCTTTGGGGTTGTGCGGTGAGCGGTGATACACCGCTCCTCCACCGCCCCTGCCCATTGAAAACAATGGGCAGCGCTTCCGAATCAGCTGCACACCGCCTCGGTAGCGCGGCGCGCCGGCACCTTTAACCCCGTTTTAACCCCTTGTGGCGGGTTAAAAGCGCCGTGTACCCATCTGCATAGCAGCGCCGAAGCGCCGCTATAACAGCGCTAAATCCCCACTGATACTATTGGGGATTTACCCACCCCAGTGTGAAAGGGGTCTTAAGGTGTCAGCATGCCAAGACATTTTGGACAATTTAATGCTCCCAATTTTGTGGGAACAGTCTGGGGATGGCCCCTTCCTGTTCCAATATGACTGCGCACCAGTGCAAAAAGCAAGGTCCATAAAGACATGGAAGAGCGAATTTGGGGTGGAGGAACTTGATTGGCCTGCCCAGAGTCTTGACCTCAACCTGATAGAACATCTTTATGATGAATTAGAGTGGAGACTGCGAGCCAGGCCTTCTCATCCACATCAGTGCCTGACCTCACAAATGCACTTCTGGAAGAATGGTCAAACATTCCCATAGACACTCCTAAACCTTGAAGACAGCCTTTCCAGAAGAGTTGAAGTTATTATAGCTGCAAAGGGTGGGCAAACTCAATATTGAACCCTATGGACTAAGACTGGGATGCCATTAAAGTTTATGTGTGTGTAAAAGTAGGTGTCCCAATACTTTTGGCAATATAGTGTATGTCACAATAACTTAAAAAGGATCGCCCTGCTAGCGGCCGAAAAGTGCTGCAAAAGCGCCGCTAAAGCATCGCAAAAAGGACCGGCATTTTAGCGGCTGTTTTTGCAGCTCTCCAGTGTGAAAGGGGTCTTACTGAGACAAATATATGGGCTGCTATTCATAAATTCCTACCAAAAATGCTAGCTGCTTGGCTGTCTCTGGTTGCAATACTTTGAGCCACTGACTGGGATCCAGCATTCAGGTTAGAACCGAAAGCAAGTCAGAACTCTTAGGCCTCATACACACGGGCGTATATAAAATAATAAACAAAACGTCGGGCCCGACGTCAAGGAAAAAAGTTGACGTTTTTCGGCGTTATGCATTGGCGTTTTTGAGCGCTAGTGAGCGTCGGCGTCACTAGACGTTTTTTATAAAAAAATCATTCCTCTGCTATTTTTCAACCTAAAAACGTCGGCGTCAAAAAACGCCGGAAAACGCTGGTACAATATTAGGTGGCATTTGTTGGCGTCTGTTGGCGTCTGTTGGCGTCTCGTGGCATTTTGCGGCTCTTTTTGACGTCGATGCAGCCAAGGAATGCGCTGGTCGTGGGTTCTCTGATACGCCGACGCCATCTACAGCTCAAAAACGCCAACGTTTTTTATGTGGCCATTGACTAACATGGAGAGCAGAAAAAAACGTCAGTAGACGCCGGCGTCAAAAAACGCTCGTGTGTATGAGGCCTTAATCTGCAAGCTAGTCCCAGGTTAGTGACCTTTGAAACCTTTGAATCAACATGACAGCCAGATAACCAGCATTTTATAAAAGGAGAGCTCAGTATTGTCATTTGTTTTTTTTTTCATGTATAACAGGTTTCCTTTAATGTCTAGTTTTATTTCTGACTTACCTATGTAACTCACGCAGTCACAATAGCTCTGAATTTTTTCTTGCCCTATTTGTGATTACGCTACCAAGCATTGATTATTTATGACATCATTATAGTTCTGACCTCCCAAGAGTAATACATTTCCATCCATTAAGGCATTACCCACTTGAGCATTACATGCATCATAAATGAAACATTGATTTTTCTTCTTTGGCACAAATTACTGTATTGTTTTATCATAAATAATTCCTAGTTGTCTGACAATTTTGTAAAAAAAAAAAAAAAAGTCCATGTTTTATTTGAGTTGATATCCTGAGTGATGTCTTCATAAAACAATGCCCCTTCCTATAATGATTACATACTGTTTCCAGGCTAGTTGTAATGGAATGGCGATAAGTGGATTGTACAGGCAGTCTATTTCCATGCATGAGGGCAACCATACCTACTTATCTTTTTATAACACAAGAGATAATCAACTGCCCATTAAACCTCTCAACTGAAACATACTATTAACAGTATAGAAACATTGCCCTTTAAATTAGAGCGGTTATATTAGAGCTCCTTGCATAAGCACTGCCTTGTACTTAGTGGAAAATCACTTGTGTATTGATGAAATATTGAAAGAACAATAAAAATACAATAAAATGAATAGGTAGTTTCTTGCAGGTAACATTGCAGATAGCAGTTGCCTTTTCTTGGTAGTAGCTGTGTGCTTATCTGGGACTGCCAGGTTGGTTTCCCTGATCCACCTTGTTCCTTGTTTTCTAATTACTGTTAATGAAAGAGTTTAATAAAAAATGAAAAACACAATTATACCGCCTCCCTCCCACAAATGACACCAATCCTGACACCCCAGGAATATGGGAACATGCTATACACAGCAAATGAGGGCCCGTGCTTAACCCTAGGCTGGTGCCAATGATGGTAGAAGGGAAAACCAAAAAGGGTGTCTTTTTTGGATGTCTACTTACTAATAAATTTACAAGTGAAAGAAAAATCTAACACCATGAATATAAACACTTCAAGATGTATTCATAAAAATAAATTGTAGAGTTTTTTATCCTCAAACTTAGTGTTTGTTACCCTAAAAAAAAAATGGATCCTGTTTCCTTAAAACATGTTATACAGCACAGTGCTTGTGCTGTGTAATTTGTCCCCCCTGTATCACCTGCAATACCTGGCTGATCTATACCCTCCCCCCTGTAAACTGACCACAGTTTATCATGGCTGCTGAGCCCTGACACCCAGGGGCGTGACGATAGGGGTTGCAGGGGTTGTAATTGCAACCAGGCCCCATGGTCCAGGGGGCCTATGTGCCTCCTTTGTACACCTGAATAGGAGAGATGGCAGGGGCACATTTAGAGGAACCAATCTCCTCCTCTATCCAGTTTGTCTTCTGCTGTTCCCAGGGTCCCTGTGTGCTTCCCCACAGAGCTGCTGTCTTCCCCCCTCCTCTCTCCTGCCAGCTGCTGTAGAAGATGTGTCATGATGCAGAGATGAGAATTGGTTGGTAAATTTGTCATTTACCGGCTCCTTCCTTTTCTGAATGAACAGAGTCAGTGATTGGTACCAATTGGTTCATTCATAACTGAGGCATAGTAAACTGTTTTTACTATACTTCTGTTTCTGAATGAATGGGAGGCTCAGTACACAGCTATTCCTGTCCATTCATTCTGTGCAGCCGAGGCTACACAGATGGAAATTGAGAGCTGAGGTTTGTTTAGACCCCTGATATCTCATCAAAGCCCCCCAACAGAGCTCCTAAAAAAATTAAAAATAAAATTGTAAAATAAATAAAATGAAATGGTGAAAAAATAATAAAATGTAAATAAAAATTAAAAACTACTAACACCATTCCTCCACATTTACACTAAACACGCACCACAATCCTTCGGAGGCCATGATTGAAATATATATTCTTGTTTTTTTTGTTGCACTTGACTTAAGTTGTACTTTAAAACTCCCATAATGTATGATGGTTCTGCCTACAATGGATTGTACATGCTCATCATTGTTGTTTCTGATGGAATAATTTAATAAAAATCTATTGAAAGTAAATACTACTGACACCAGTGAGGGAACTATCAGGATTGCAAAGGTGGCAATTGTGACCAGGCCCTGGCATTTCACCACCATGGGGAGGCCCAAAGATGGCAGAAAGGGGACGCGCTGCAGAACTTGTAAAGGGGCCCCACTGCGGTACCACAATAATGGGACCCGGGATGGGAGTAAAGGGCCCCAGGATCAGTGGGAAGAGGGAAGGGTCCTGGCCAGGGGTCAGGGGGCCCGTCATAATTTCTTGCATCGGGGCCCTGAAGGCTCTAGTTACGCCTCTGCTGATGCTGCGGTCAATTTACATGCCTCCGTCATCCACAGCTCTCCTCTATGCTCTCCTCTGCCCTGGCTGTTAGCTTCAGACACTGCTTGCCCCCCCCCCCTGCTGTGATAAAAAAACTATATCTTCTGTATACCATCCCATCAGTTATATATTGCAGTGTCTCCCAGTGCCTGTGCTGTATAAAAAAATGCTGATTTCTACCTTATCTTAGAGCGTCTCTCGGTGCTCACGTGACTCGGTTCTCTGCTGCTCTTCCCCCTCCTCCCGGCTGACCTCAGTGGGGGATTCTCGGCCCCGCCCACTATAGCTGTCAGCCGGGGAGAGGAGAGAGCCGAGGAGTCACATGAGCACCGGGAGACGCTCCAAGATAAGGTGGAAATCTGCCTTTTTTTTATACAGCACAGGGACTGGGACACATAGCATTATAAAACAGATGGGATGGTATACAGATGATATAGTGGCTTAACAGCCATTTTAATATATAGTGGCCTGATATATTGCTTTGCTTCTTTTGGCTGGTATTTTTGTGGGAGATTACATGCAAGAAACAAAAAACAGGGATGTGCTTAACACACACATCAGACCCACCATAACCTAAAACTTAGCTTTTATCAAACATATCTATAAAGATTCCAAGGAACTGAAGGCAAAGAAACTGCCTTGTGTATGACCTTACTCATAGGAAAGTGCTGGTGCCATGCTGGAGCATCAATTCACAATGCTGGAGGTTTATTGGCAACATATTTCCTCCAACAATGGGAGGTGTCACCAATTGTCCCTAAAAAAAAACCAGTACTCTGCAACTCCATATCTTGACCACACAGAGAGAATTACTGTTGCTCTTCAGGGGGTAGTCAATGTGTTGACTTACCCTCTCTAGCTACAGACTTGGACTAACACTAAAGATTACTGTAGTTACTGAAGGGCTTAAAGTGATTGTAAAGGCAGAGGATTTTTATCTTAATGCGTTCTATACATTAAGTTAAAAAACCTTCTGAGTGTAGCAGCAACCCCTAAAACTTACCTGAGCCCCATCTCTGTCCAGCAATGTGCACGAGTGCCTCAGCCGCCTGGAACTCTCCCTTCTGATTGGCTGAGACACAGCAGCAGTGCCATTAGCCCCCGCTGCTGTCAATCAAATTCAGCCAATCAGGAGAGAGAGGGGCGAGACATGTGTCTGAATGGACACACGAAGCTGCGGCACGGCTCGGGCTTATTGCGTTGGGGGGCACTCGACAGGAGGGAGGAGCCAGGAACATCGAAGAGGGTTCAGAGAAGAGAAGGATCTGGGCTGCTCTGTGCAAAACCATTTCACAGAGCAGGTAAGTATAACAAGTTTATTATTTTTAAAGAAAAAAAAAAACTTTAGTATCACTTTAACTGCCTTCCTAAAGCCCAGCACACCACAGTTCCATACTCCAGCCAGCTAGCAGCACTTTCTCCATCAGTGCTCATGTGTCTCCCTTTAACCTCCGGCACAGTCATCTCACTTACTCCAATAGATTTGTGCCCATGTTAAAGTGATCAAATACAGAATTAAAATAAGAATCCTCAACTCAACATGTTTCACCTCTATCTAGTCTTTGTGCTGGAGGGTCTAGTGATACTGGCTGCTGGGGGATGTATTGTTACTGGTAGGAATTTATTTTTGTGTGAGGGTCTATTGTTGCTGGCAGGGGATCATTTGTTGCTGAGAGGGATCTACCATTGAGGGAGAGGTCTAATGCTGCTGGCAGCTGGAGTGTCTATTGATGCTGGCTGCTGGGAGATCTGTTGTTGCTGCTGGGGGTCTATTGTTGCTGCTGGGGGTCTATTGTTGCTGGGGGTCCATTGTTGCTGGGGGATCTATTGTTGTGTGGGATCTATTGTTGCTGGGGGGTCTATTGTTGCTGGGGTGGGGTCTATCAAATTCCATACAAATTACTTAGTAGCACAAATTCACTTTTAAAACCCAATTCTGCAAGGAACACTTAAAACAATTTTTTTTTCTTGCAAATGATTGGATTACGGATTGGATGATAGCTTTGTCTTATTCACTATGTTCAGTAAACATTTACTGTACTTTACAGTTTCTGTTCTGCTTTAAATGTTGCTTTGTGCAACAAACGAGCCTCACTAAACCCAGTCTGTTTGGACATTATGGCAATTTGCTGACTCAACACGATCCACAGGAAGTGTCATCATAATAAGGCTCAGAATTAAATCTAGTGTGGTTTATTTCAGGCTTGGCACAATACAGTGGATATCTTCCAGGTTATTCTTTCAGGTGAAAAAGCATTTCATGATCTTAAACATTCATTAACCCAGAGAGGGTAAACTTGAACATAACAGGAAAGTATGGGGAGGTTAGAAGTCTCTTACAAAGGCTCCATTCACACTTGGGTGCTTCTGTGCAAAAATGCACTAAAATGCACAACATGCTTGTGGTGCCAATATTCGTTAATGGAACCCCAAATGCAGGTATCAGTCTCGTGCTTTGCCACACGAAAAAAAAAAGTGTGAAAAACTTGCAACGCAGAGCGCGTTTGCCTCATGTCCAAAATTTGGTACATGGGCTTTTTTCTCAATTTCTTATTTAGAAGTCTGCAACCGATTATACAAACCGACAAAGTATGTTTGCAATTATTTTAGTAAATATAAACTGCTAAATACCTGTTCTCATCAGCAGTATAAAGCAGTCTTGTGATGTCTATCAGTGTCTGGTTAAAGTTTGTAGAAGGAGTTTTCATTCTCTTTTGACTGTCCTATGAGGCAGCAGGACCCCTGACCCTCTGTCTGGACAGTGCTGTTTGGCCCTGTGCTGATCACAAGAAAAAAAAAACTCTCTAGCAATACACACCAAACTGAGCAAGTGCAAATTGCCCACAAGGCTCTGTTCTGTCAGGAGATGGATTGGGGACAGTGAAAGAAGGGGAGGATCAGAGAAGACAGGATCAAACAGCCTTTTTACCCAATGCAGAGGATTAACCCCTTAGGTTCCACAATGAGTATAACAAGCATGCTTTTCTGCAGTGGTTCGCAACCTTGGTACTCAAGTACCCCCAACAGGCCATGTTTTCAGGTTTTCCTTTATCTTGCACAGGTGCTTTATATCAGAAACAATGGCTTGGTATTTCGGATAGCTATTTTATCTAAGAGAAATTCCCAAAACATGGCCTATTGGGGGTACTTGAGTACAGAGGTTGAGAACCACTGCTTTACTACATATAAAGACTGATTTTACTCTTGTTGGGTTTAGTACACAAAGTAAACACTGCTGCAATTTATTGATTGTCAGCTGCTTTTGAAAATTCGAGTATATAAACCTTAACTTGTTTGATCCCTTTTGGCCTGCTAATATTACCATTAAAAATGTTTTCTATACCTGTTGAAGAAATGCAAAAAATGTGATTTTGCCAGAAGTCTTGCAAACTGTCAACAGCCTGTTGCAGGAAGTGAACTATTGCAACAGTGAAGTGTAATAGGTCACAAGGTTACAGCCCATAGGTCAGGATGCCTGTGGAAACTGATTCCTAGGGTACAAGCCAAAGGTCAGTGCAGGGAGCAGACACAGGTAACCAGGAACAAGGCAGAGGTCAGTGCTGGGAGCAGACACAGATAACCTAGGAATAAGCCAGAGGTTAGCACTGGTAGCAGACACAGGTAACCAGGAACAAGCCAGTGGTCAGCACAGGTAGCAGACACAGGTAACCAGGAACAAGCCAGAGGTCCGCACAGGTAGCAGACACAGGTAACCAGGAACAAGCCAGGGGTCAGCACAGGTAGCAGACACAGGTAATCAGGAACAAGCCAGAGGTCAGCACAGGCAGCAGACACAGGTAACCAGGACAAGCCAGAGGTCAACACAGGTATCAGACACAGGTAACCAGGAACAAGCCAGAGGTCAGCACAGGCAGCAGACATAGGTAACCAGGAAGAAGCCAGAGGTCAGCACAGGTAGCAGACACAGGTAACCAGGAACAAGCCAGGGGTCAGCACAGGTAGCAGACACAGGTAACCAGGAACAAGCCAGAGGTCAGCACAGGCAGCATGCACAGGTAACCAGGACAAGCCAGAGGTCAGCACAGGTATCAGACACAGGTAACCAGGAACAAGCCAGAGGTCAGCACAGGCAGCAGATATAGGTAACCAGGAACAAGCCAGAGGTCAGCACAGGCAGCAGACACAGGTAACCAGGAATAAGCCAGCTTGAACCAATGTAAATATGTATATGCCATAGCTGATGGACTAATATGGAAGTGGAGAATCACTGTAGTATTCAACGCTACTAAAGTGATTGCTGATGTCCTCTGAGTCACATGCTAAGCATATGCCTTGCAAGGTGCTCTCTGATTGGACATGATGAGGAGGTATACTGTTAACGGTGCCTTTGCAGGGCAATTGATCCTGTGGTTACTATGCAACAGTGAAGGCAGGTGTCCCAGAAGACAGCAATGATCAATGTGGACTTCCACAGGAGTCCCATAGGTATAGCAAATGCATAGTTTCATTGGTTAATGCTGGACCAACGTAACTATTCAATAAAATCCATACTTAGAATTCAGCTTTAACTTCATTGGAGGTCAGCAGCCTGGTTATGCTGTGTGTCAGAAGTGCTAGCTGAACAGAATACGGAAAAGACAAGCTGAACAGAAGAATTACAATTGTTTGACTGGTAAAAGTATTCATGTGTATATTTTTCAACTGTGTATTTGTCTGTATGCCTTGAGTTTAGCTGTAAATCTTTAAAAGAGAGGTTTGGGGTTTACAAATAAATAAATGTATATTCTCAGTTCAATGCTGCAGCTGTCCTATGTTGATTCTAAGACCGAGAACTGTGTGATCATTGCCAATTGCTCAGTTCTCGGTCTTGCTTGACTGTCAGTCACAGCTCTCCACTCTGCACCTCCAGAGCTCACTAGAGTGCTGAGCAGGGAAGGTGGTGGGTGCAGCTGGCTTCGGCTTTCATCCATGTGCTGAGAGCTGGAGTCAGCTGTCAATCAGACAGCTGGGTTGATCCAAAGGCTGAAGTGGCTCTGCAATGCCAGCTGATAGCAGACTATACCCCACTGTCAGCTGATTCTGGGTCACAGGACAGCAAAAGTAAATGCACTCCTGGGACCCACAAGAGAAGTATGGCCAACGGCTTTGGCCATACTTCTCTTTTAAAACCCAAAGACAACAGCCAAATAGAGACAACTGCCACGCATTGCTGTAAAACTACCAAATGACATTGACATACAGAGTTCACATCAGGTAGCAAGACTTGGAAGGTTTGTAGCAAAAAATATAATATTTGCAGTTAGGGCACTGGATCCTTGGTATTTAGCCGCGTGAGATAATCTCGCTAAGTAAACATGAGACATTTCATCATTTTTACAGGAACATAAAGCAATGCCAGGAACACAAGCAGTACATTCACTTCTGCTTACTCTTCATTCTAGGCAGCAGCACAATGTAAAAGCTACTCTAACATGGTTCAGGCCAGGACCTGCACAATTAGGACAATTTGGTGCTTCCTTTTTTCAATTGCCATTCTTCATTCTCCTCCTCGTGGGAGCACTCTGCTTCAAGCCTCCAAGTCTCCGTGGCTGACATATAATATATTATCATTTATCAGACCCTTTTCGTGTTGATGTTTTTCTGCATTACGGGAGCAATATAATTTATTCAGCCTGATAGATGTCAATTTACAATGTTGTCTTTAGCCTGGCGCCTGGTTGTACATGAATTTATTTTTGCAGATTGTAAGAAACACGGAACTTGAATATAAATTGATATCTACTGTGGGCCAATCAATCAGCGATTGAGAGCATTAGTCTTTCATTTGTGCAGTAATATAAGAGTTCACTTCTGATGCTATGGGAAAATCAATGACAAAGCATTGTTACTTGTCCAGATTAGCAGAAAGTGAACCGTGATATCAAAGCTCTGGAGGAATTAACAGATCACAAGCTGGTGTATCACTCTCTGTCTTCAAACCACTGACATTACTATACTTCCAATTTGAGCTGGGAATCAGAAAATAATATTTTGCATATTATTTTTGAAACTAAACATATTCTGTGGCTTAAAATGCCCCAATTTCTCATTAAAATTATAGTCATTAAAATGAAGGGGTATTAACCATTTGCTTACTGGGCACTTAATCCCCCCTCCTGCCCAGACCAATTTTCGGCTTTCAGCACTGTCGCATTTTGAATTACAACTGCGCGGTCGTGCGACGTTGTACCTAAACAAAGTTTTTATCATTTTTTTTCCCACAAATAGACCTTTCTTTTGGTGGTATTTGATCACCTCTGCGGTTTTTATTTTTGACACTATAAACAAACAAAGAATGATTTTGAAAAAAGAACAATATTTTTTACTTTTTGCTATAATACATATCCCAAAAAAATATATAAAAAAAAAATATTCGTTGGGTTTGGCGATATATATTCTTCTACATATTTTTGGTAAAAAAAATTGCAATTGGCGTCTATTGATTGGTTTGCGTAAAAGTTATCACGTCTATAAACTATGGGAATTGATTTATGGCGTTTTTATTTTATTTTATTTTATTTTTTTCTAGTAATGGCGGCGATCTGCGATTTTTATTGGGACTGCGATATTGCAGCGGACATGTCGGACATTTTTGACACTTTTTTGGGACCAATGACATTTATACAGCGATCAGAAATGTAAATGTCCACTGGTTACTGTATAAATGTCATTGGCAGGGAAGGGGTTAATACTAAGGGGACATTGAAGGGGTTAACTGTGTTCCCTGTATGTTTTCTAACTGTGTGGGGGCTGGGCTTTCAGGGACATACCAGATCTCACTGATCCCGATCACAGGGATCAGTAGATCTGTTATGTCACCTCTCACAGAACGGAGAACCGCCGTGTTTACATTGGCAGTTCCCCGTTCTGCCACTCTAACAGGGGATCGCGGGTCTCCAGTGGACATCGAGTCCACCCATGCAGCATGCGGCGGCCACGAGAGTGCACTGCTGCCGGCTGTGAGTGCGCATGGGGAGGTGCAAAGGGGCGGACATCCATGGACGATCCCTTGGCAATTGAGATCTGCGCTATAGCCGAAAGATTGGTTAAATTATCTTTAGTAGGTATTATGACAAGGCAGTTCCCTGTCACAGTGTTTGGAGTTCAGGATTGTCAATCAGACAGGTTGAGAGGCTCCAGAATTATTATTTCATGTGGAGGAATATGTTTTGTCAGTTTCCTCCAAGGTTTGTAAAGCTTGTTGGGAATCTGGTTCCTGGAAATTTCGCAGCGATCTGGGAGGGAGGAAATCTCCAATCCTGGGACCATGTTTTGTAAGCAGCCAGGACTTGATTGTCCAGGTGTGTGTGGATCTGTTAGGAAAGTCAGGACCAAGGTTCTAGGCTCTACCCTCCTGAGGCGTCCGGGCATGCAAGGGAGAAGCCTGCATGTCTGCACGGGTCAGTCTGAGAGAGCAGAGAGCCCAATCTGCTGGGCTGTAGCAGCAAGGAAGCTGCAAGAGAGAGTGTCAGCCAAGGTACAGAGTGTGTACCAACCAGGGACACTGTTACAAGGTCAAGGGACCGAGGTCAAAGCCTGAGCAGCAGTGCTGACCAGTAAGCCAGACGGCTTGGTATTTTCCATGAGTAAATTACTTTACTGCTGTGAAGGGAATCTCCTGTGTGGGAAATCCTGGATGGACTGTCATTTCTTTTGTTTCAATAAGTGGGCTGCCATGTCCTTAAATATAGTTCCTGACCACTGTGAATGGCCTGAAAACAAATCTATCACTGAGCTAAACACTCCCAGACATTTACAGTATCTACTTTTAAATTCTCAAATCAGAAATGCAGGCAGTATTTTTTAAGTTCATATTTATTTTGTAATGTATCTAGAGTTCTTAGTTATAGAAACAAGGGTTTTACCAGTCCCAACTGTCAGGGATTCTACAATGCAATCTAATATGAATGTAAGTCTTAAAGCGGAACTAAACTCTCTCAATAAACATTAACTAGTTTTAATTCTTGTGCTGTTAGCTTTAGTAAATGGATAGGAAGATATATCACATTTATTTGTTTAAGCATTTTTTACATTTCTTCAGCTGCTTTATGGTCTCTGGCCTTGGCCAAAATTATATCATACGTCCCAAGAGTTTTACTGGGCATTTCATCTGGAGAAGGTGCTTTCTCAGCTAAACACACCCTCCTGCCTGCATGCTTCATATAAGGGCAGTTAGATACCAGGAAGTAAATGCTACAGTACATCCATCATCTGCCCTTACTCAAGATGGCTATGGCAATAAATGCTAGGGGGGTCTTTTTCAAAGTGATTTCTCAGTAAAATAAAACATGGAGACATTGATGGGTGCGGGAGTTTGCTTTGAATATTAAAAATGAATTAGATAATTAACACTGTCAGTATATGTCGGTTACACCCAGGAAGGGTCTTGTTTTTGCTATCCTGATTTAGTCAATTTTTCCTCTCTCCCTAACTCAGAGGAAAGTCAAAGAAAGATGGAGTGTCCTTAAAAAAGATTTTAGGGACTTAGGAGCTAAATTGAGGACTAGGACCTCCAAGGTAGTATCCTCTGAAATACTACCGGTACCTTGAGCCACACCAGAGAGGCAGTGGGATATTAGGGAAGTTAACAAGTGGCTGAGGAGCTGGTGTACCAAGGCGGGTTTCGGGTTCATGGAGAACTGGCCCGACTTCTTGATTGGTTACCAGCTCTTTAGCAGGGATGGACTGGTGCAGATCGCCTGGTACAGATCGGCTTGGAGGTGCAGATCGGCTGGGAGTGAAGATGGCCGACAAGTTAGAGGGGCTTTTAAACTAGGCGATGGGGGGGGGGGTTCAGATGTAGAGATAGCCGGCGTGGAACAAATTTCAGAGGGTAGTATTGGGGGCATTAGTGGTAGGTTGAATAAAGCACCTAAACCTGACGCAAGTATAGTAACAAGTACTATTTGTAACCTCAGAACACCCACGAGAGAGGTGGCATACGTCTGGACAAAACTACGCGGCTTGTTCACTAATGCCAGGAGTCTGGCGGACAAGATGGGAGAACTGGAGATACTATTGTATGAGGAGGATTTAGATTTTGTGTGAATTTCAGAGACTTGGTTCAAGAGCTCTCATGATTGGCTAGCAACTATTCAAGGGTATTCCCTATATCGCAGAGATAGGGAGGGTAAAAAAGGGGGAGGGGTATGCCTGTATATCAAAAGTGATGTACAAGTGAATGTGAAGTATGACATCACTAATGGAGCAAGGGAGGAGGGGGGAACCTTATGGCTAGAGCTACAATGGGAGGAAACCAGGGGGAAAGTAATACTGGGAGTATGCTATAGGCCCCCTAACCTTGGGGAGGAAGGGGAGGCGGATCTCCTATCTCAGTTTGGAATGGCGGCAAGGATGGGAAGTGTAATTATAATGGGGGATTTTAATGATCCAGACATAGAATGGGCGGAAGAAACCGCACATTCGTCTAAGGCTCACCATTTCCTAAATGTCTTGCAGGACAATTACATGGGTCAGATGGTAAATGCACCAACAAGAAACCATGCGTTACTAGACCTACTGATTACTAACAATACAGACCTGATCACAGATGTGGAAATAAGGGGCAATTTAGGAAACAACGATCATAGGTCAATTCATTTCAGTATAAATCACACAAATAGAAAACATAAGGGGAATACTAAAACACTAAATTTCAAAAGAGCCAACTTCCATAAACTACGATCCTTGCTACAAGATATTAAATGCGATGAAATACTGGGAACAATGAACATGGAGGAAGAATGGTAGTGCTTTAAGAGCATATTAAATAAGGGTATTAGCCAGTGCATTCCAATGGGAAATAATATTTAAAAGACCTAATAAAACTCCTGGGGGCCTTAACTCCAATGTAAAAATGCTTATAAAAGCAAAGGAGAAGGCCTTCAAATAATACAAGGTTGAGGGGTCACCACCAGCATTCCAACTTTACAATGAATGCAATAAGAAATGTAAGGATGCAATCAGGGAGGCTAAGATAGAACACAAAAGGCACATAGCAGAGGAGAGTAAGAAAAATCCCAAGAAATTCTTTAAGTATATAAATAATAAGAGAGGGGGGTCTGATCATATTGGCCCCATAAAGAATGATGAAGGGAATCTGGCTACAAAGGATGGAGAGATGGGGAAGGTTTTGAATTTATACTTCTTCTCAGTATTCACGAGGGAAACGGGGGGCTTCAGTAACCAAAGCTTTAATGTTTATCCTCACGGCACGTCACAGGAGACACTGTCATGGCTAACTGAGGATAGAATTAGGAATAGACTTGAAAAACTTAACATTAATAAGGCACCAGGACCAGATGGCTTGCACCCAAGGGTCCTCAAGGAACTCAGTCAAGTAATTGCCAGACCATTGTTTCTAATTTTACCAGCAGTCTACTAACTGGTATGGTACCAGATTATTGGACAAAACCCAATGTAGCACCAATATTTAAAAGGGACCAACATATATCCCTGGGAACTACAGACCAGTTAGCCTAATGTCAATAGTATGCAAGTTTTTGGAGGGGATCATAAAGGATTACATACAAGATTTTAGTAGTTAAAATGGTATCATTAGCTGTAAACAGCATGGATTCATGAAAAATCATTCTCGCCAAACCAATCTATTAACCTTCTATGAGGAGGTGAGCTGCCATCTAGACAAAGGAAGGCTCGTAGATGTGGTGTCACGTACCTGGTGGATGAGTCTGACTTATGCAATAGGTAACCTCCCTTACGACCCTGACTCATGTTCCTTCTGGGGAACTGATCCCTTGTTACGGGTTTGAGCAGGGTGACATGGAACACCGGGTGTACTCGAAGCGAAGAGGGCAGATTCAGTTCATAAGCCACATTATTGAGCTTCCTTTTGACTGGAAAGGGGCCCATGAATTTAGGTCCCAGTTTCCGTGATGGGCATGAGAACCTTAGGTAACTGGTGGAAAGCCAGACCTGGTCACCAGGCTTTAGATCCAGTTCCCCCGCCTCCCTCTATCAAAGGCCCGTTTGTTGAGCTCCTGCGTCCGAGACAGGGTTTCCTGAAGGAGCCGGTTGTTTCTTGCAAGGAAACCGGTGATGTTCTGCACCGCTGGTACAGCACTCTCAGGTACCACGTTGGGAAGGAAGGAAGGGTGATAGCCGAGGTTCACCTAGAACGGTGACTGGTTGGTGGCAGAATGGACCGAGTTGTTGTAGGCAAACTCGGCTACCGGCAGCAAGGAGACCCAATCATCCTGGGCAAATGAGGAGTAGCAGCGCAGATACTGCTCCAGGGTCTGGTTTGTTCTCTCTGTCTGACCGTTGGTTTGAGGATGGCTGAAGAGAAGGCCAATTCTATTCCCAAGGTTGAGCACAGTGCCTTCCAGACCTTGGACGTAAACTGTACCCCTCGATCGGATACAATGTGGGTTGGCAGACCATGGAGGCGGACAATCTTCTTAACAAAAGTCTCTGCCGTCTGGACTGCTGAGGGCATGCCCTTCATAGGGACAAACTATGCCATATTTGTAAGGCGGTCAACCACTACAAAGATAGTTGTAAACCCCTCGGAGGGGGGCAGCTCCACTATAAAGTCCATAGAGAGCTGCGACCATGGGCGTTCAGGGATGGCAAGTGGTTTCAGGAGTCCCCAAGCCTTGGTTCTGTTGACTTTGCTGCGAACACAGATGGGGCAAGCTCTCACATATTCCCTGCAATCCTTGTCAGCTGATGGCCACCAGAACGATCTAGAGAGCAGATCTGCCGTCTTACGCCCACCAAAATGTTCTGGCAGTTTATGGTCATGGCATAATTCCAGTACGGCCAGGCTCAGTTCCTTGGGGATGAAGATTTTCGCACCGAACCACCATAGCCTGTCTTGAAAGGTCACTCTGGGATCCGGTGAGGTGGAAGATCCAGCAGCAGATCACCTGATTTGAGACAGGAGGTCCTCTTGGACCAACAGAAACCTGCGTGCCGGGAGTATGGTATCGGGTTCCCTGGTTCCAAGAACATACGTGACAGGGCATCTGGCTTCACGTTTTTTGACCCCGGCCTGTAGGTTATATGTAACTGGAAACGGGAGAAAAAGAGAGCCCATCTGGCCTGACGGGGCTTGAGTCTTTTGGCGGTGTGCAAATATTCCAGGTTTTTATGATCAGAAAAAACAAGGACTGGATGCGCCGCTCCTTACAGCAGATACCGCCATTCCTGGAGAGCAGATTTTATAGCAAGAAGCTCCCTGTCTCCCACGTCATAGTTGCGTTCTGGGGGTGTTAGTTCCCGGGAGTAGTAGGCAATAGGGTGCAGTGCGGCTTTTGGCCCCAATCTTTGTGAGAGGACCGCACCGACTGCCGTTTCGGAAGCATCCACCTCCAGCATGTAGGGCTGCGTAGGGTCCGGGTGCTTGAGAATCGGGGCGTAAGTGAAGAGCCCCTTCAGCTGCTGAAAGACTACTTGAGCTTCTGGAGTCCAGTGAAAGCGGGAAGTTTGCTTTGTCAGTTGGGTGATGGGGGCGATCACAGCTGAGAACCCCTTGACGAACTTCCTGTAAAATTTAGCAAAACCGACAAAGCATTGTACCGCTTTCTTGTCAGTGGGTGCCGGCCAATTTACTATTGCAGTGACCTTCTGGGGGTCCATTGTGATGCCCGAAACTGAAAGGATAAACCCCAGGAATGAGATGCTGGAGTACTCAAATGCGCACTTCTCTGTCTTAGAGTAGAGGCCATGCTGGCGAAGGCGGCTTAGCACGCTTTTGACATGGGTTCAGTGCTCCTCCAGGGAAGAGGAGAAGATGAGAATGTCATCTAAATACACCACCACAAACAGGTCAAGGAAGTCCCGGAAGATCTCGTTAACAAGGTGCTGAAAGGTGACTGGTGCATTACAGAGTCCGAACGGCATGACCAAATACCATGGCCGAACCAGGTTTGGAAGGTTGTTTTCCAGAGGTAGGCAACCAGTAGCCCTCCAGCTGTTGTGGAACTACATTTCCCATGAGGCATTGCAAGGCTGGCAGTTACAATTACTCCCATGGGCATGATAGGACTTGTAGTTCTTCAACAGCTGGATGGCCCCAGGTTGCCTACCCCTGCCCGGCGTTTTCCATTTATCCCCTTCCCTGATCCTAATGAGATTATATGCTCCACGTAGATCCAGTTTGGATAACACGGTGGCGGAGCCAAGCCGTTGAAACAACTCCGAAACTAATGGAAGAGGGTACCGTTTTTTTACGGTGATCTTGTTGAGATCCCTGTAATCAATACAGGGCCTCAAGGACTTGTCCTTTTTTTCAACAAAAATGATCACGGCCTTAGCAGGGGATGTGGAGGGCCGGATGAATGCTTTCTCCAGATTCTCATCCAAGTAGGACTTAAGCGCTGCCAACTCTTTTTCCGAGCGGGGGTAGATTCTGCCGAATGGAACCTCCGTGCCAGGGAGCAACTCTATAGGGCAATCGTAGGGACGGTGTGGTGGCAGTGCATCCTCCCCTTTCTTGCTGAACACATCAAGAAAGTCATGGTACTCGGCAGGGACAGCAAGGCGGATTTCCGCGTCACGATTAGAGTCCGGGCAAGAGGCTGCTAGGAGGGATCCAGCCGGAGGTGGGAAGCAGTGATGCTGGCAATAGATTGAGGGAAATTGAAAGCTGCCAGTGACCCAGTTGATGTGAGGGCAGTGTGCCCGAAGCCAGGGGAGTCCAAGGATGACTGGGGATAGTGGAGATGCAATGGCGTCAAAGAGCAGAAGTTCAGAATGACCGTTGCAAGCTCAGGTCAGCAGAGGGACGGTCTCATGGGTTATCAACCCGGATTTGATGGGTGACCCATCGGCCAGGTGAAGGGTCATCGGATGTGCCTTGGGCCTGAGGGGTATCTGATGTAAGGCTGCGAAGTCAAGGTCCATGAAGCAGCCACAGGCTCCTGAGTCTATAATAGCGGAGACAGAAACCTCCTCACAAGCAGTTGCAGGACTACGGATAGGACTGCATGTGTCTTGGGATCAGGCATGGTGAGTATCTCTCCGTGGCTGCGTGGCGGGGCCTTACCGGACTTAACGGGGCAGGTCTGCACTGAATATCCAGATCCTCCACAATACGGACACAACCCGTTGTACAATCGTCTCCGCCTTTCTTCGGAGGAGAGAGTTGGGCATTGTGGCTTTGCCGGCCGGGGAACAGGAGCAAGTTCGGAGTAGGAGGAGTACGTGGGGGTGCCGGACCGTTCGGTACAACGTTCCCGCAGGCGGCGGTCAATTTGAATGGCCAAATTGATCAAGGCGTCCAGGGTTGGAGGCACACCCACACGAGCCAATTCACCCTTCAGGGACTCGGACAGCCCCAGCCAGAACTGTAATCGAAGAGCCGCATCATTACATGCGGTGTCGGCGCTCCAGCGCCGGAACTCCGCCACATAGTCCTCAGTGGGATGGTGGCCTTGCTGGAGGGCATGGAGCGCGGCTTCTGCAGAGGCGGCTAGATGCAGGTCCTCATAGAGTCTGGCCATAGCCTGGAAGAATAGGGCAAGGCTTGTGGTCTCAGGCGCTGAGTGCTCCAGGAGGAGATGAGCCCAGGCCTGTGGCTCACCCAGGAGGAGTGAGATGACCAACCCCACTTTGGTATTTTCCTGAGAGAAGACACTGGGTTGCATAGAGAAAAAAAAGTTTGCAGGAACAGCGAAATGCCCGCAACTTCTTCCGGTCCCCTGCAAACCGTTCGGGCAAGGGTACTTCTGGCTCCATGGGTGCTGTGATGAAGGTATGCTGGGGGAGCTCCCGGACTTGTTCCTCCAGCCGGAGGTAGCCAGAGTGCAGGTCCCTCACCGCTTGGGCAAGGCTGGTTACCTGCTCACACAGTTCCTTAGTAAGGGAGGCCCCCTGCGCAGACTCAGGCATGGCTGTCTGATACTGTCACGTACCTGGTGGATGAGTCTGATTTATGCAGTAGGTAACCTCCCTTATGACCCTGACTCGGGAACCCCTGGTAGAGTAGACTGGTGGCTCGGGAGTGCAGGATGGCACGAGGGTCCGACTGGGTTACTGGTGTTGGTAGGAGTCAGTTGAAGCACTCGTGCACTGGTAGAGTGGTCTTACAGTCTGGGTCGTAGAACAGGCTGGCAGTGAGGTACAAAAGGAGCAGGCAGATGGATGGTCGGGTACAGGCAGGGTCGTCAACAGGCGGGTAGGCAAAGTACAGGAGGGCTAGGCGGAAGAGTGGTCGTAGGCAGTCCAGGGGTCGGTGAAGGCAGAAATCAGCAAAGTCAGGCAAGCCAGGTCACAGGAACAGAGAATCAGATACAGGTTGCTCAGGAAACACGCACTATACGCTGTAGATCAGACAGCACCTGCTACAGGGTGCATACAGTTTAAATAGAGCCGCCCAGCGCCGCCTCTGGGAGTGCGAGGAAAGTACAACAAAGTGCAAACAAGTCCCCAGCACAGTCTTCTTCTAACATATGGTGTATCTGGATTTTGCAAAGCCATTGACTACAGTTCCCCATAAACGTTTGCTGCACAAACTAAGGTCTGTCAGCATGGATCAAAGGGTGAGCACATGGATTGAAAACTGGCTACAGGGGAGAGTCTGGAGGGTGGTGATAAATGGGGAGTACTCGAAATGGTCCGGTGTGGAGAGTGGGGTCCCCCAGGGTTCTGTCCTGGGATCAATCCTATTTAATTTATTCATAAACGATCTGGAGAGTGGGGTAAGCAGCTCAATCTCGGTATTTGCTGAATATACTAAGTTATGCAGGGCAACAAATTCACCGCAGGATGTGGAAACCTTGCAAGAAGATTTTGACAAATGAAGGGGGGGGGGGGGACTACATGGCAAATGAGGTTTAATGTAGAGAAATGTAAAATAATGCACTTGGGTGCCAAAAATATGAATGCAAACTACTCACTAGGGGGAGAGCCTCTGGGGGAATCTAGGATGGAAAAAGGAACTGGGGGGTCTTAGTAGAGGACAGGCTCAGAAATGGCAAGCAAGCTGCTGTAAGCAAAGCGAAACAGTATATTGGCATACATTAAAAAGGGGATTAATTCCAGAGATAAAACAATAATTCTCCCACTATACAAAACTCTGGTCCGGCCGCACATGGAGTATGCTGTCCAGTTCTGGTTACCAGTCCTCAGGAGGGATGTGCTGGAACTGGAGAGGGTCCAGAGAAGGGCAACAAAGCTCATTAAGGGACTAGAAGATCTAAGTTATGAGGAAAGATTATGGGCACTGAATTTATTCTCTCTGGAGAAGAGACGCTTGAGAGGGAATATGATTTCAATACAGTATAAATACAGTAATGGTGACCCCACAATAGGGATAAAACTTTTCCGCGCAAGGGAATATAAAAAGACACGTGGCCATTCATTAAAATTAGAAGAAAGGCAGTTTAACCTTAGACTGCGTAGAGGGTTCTTTATGGTAACAGCAGTGAGGATGTGGAATTCTCTTCCGCAAGCAGTGGTTTCAGCAGAGGGCATAGATAATTTCAATAAACTATTGGATAGGCACCTAAAGGACCATAACATACATGGATATACAATATAATATTGACACAAAAGCATACACACAGGTTGGACTTGATGGACTTTGGTCTTTTTTAAACCTCACAAACTATGTAACTGGAAGCATAACAAGATATAAGAGGTAATACCCCAGTAGGGTTGCCACCCACCTGTAAATTTACAGGCAGTTTGTAAACACCAACTACTTTTTACCTGTCCGTAAATGACCGGGAATGGCAAATCGTAAAAAAGAAGGCCTTCAGAACTGTGCGGGCTGGCTGGTGCGCAGTGACATCATGGCGCCCCTAGGCACCTTTTACAAATTGTAGAGCAAGAAAGGAGAGCCTGGAGTGGGAGCACCAGGACGGGAGGACTGGAAAAGAGGATAAAAGCAGAGGAGGACCATCTGACTGAGCCTGCACCCAAGTTATGCACTCTTACAGAGGTCTGTGACAGCTCTAGCCTCCTCCAGCCAGGCCACACAGTCTATGGGGGGTCATTGAAGGGAGACAATATACTAAGGTAAACAAGGCCACTGATATAAAGGTTCCTCCTTATAGTAGTAACCCCCCCCCCTTACCTTGGTGTATTCCCCCTTTTCTGTGTTCTGTGTCACCAGAGTTCCCCCCACATCAGAGTTGCCGGTGTTCCCCTTAAATCATAGTCTGCAGAGTTCCCCTTTACTTCAGTGTCTGCAGGATCCCCCCTTAAAGTGTAAGGGGGGCTCTGCTCACTCTGATGTAAAGGGGAACTCTGCAATGTGCAAGATTCCACATGACATAGAAAAAAGAATAATATTTATGTTTAATGTGCAAGAGGGCTCCACCACCACTACAATGTTGTGTACAGTAAGTAACACACAGTTCATAAATTCAAAGCAGTTTTTTGGGTCCTAATGCACATGTTCCACGTTCATTTTTGATGCATCTACATCCACCAACGTGACCACTCTTCAATGAATGAATACCACCACCAATTAGTATCTGCACTCCGTCAGTACATTTTCCATGTGTTGCTAGTAAAAAAAAAAAAAAAAAAAAGGTTGCGGAAGGTTGGCAGCTAGGGTATCAGTGCTGATACTAAGCATTTGCATGAGTATTGATACTCGTGCAAATGCACCGATACTTAAAACTGATACCTGCTGACTCAGTTCTTTCAGCTGTCAGCGGGATTCTTCCACTGACAACTTAAATATACACAAAATAATGCAGCAATTATCGGTTGTTAAGAAGTGGGGCCGCCGCGTCCTTAACAGCCGATGAGTCATTCGTCTGTCAGGGGGGTTCCCCACTGACAGATGAATGTGTACAAAAGGAGCATTCAATAACTCAAATAGATGGTGAAGTGCACTGCCAGGTCGAATGGATGGATGGTTCAGCCCTGCCCCCAGGATCTCATGCGGGTCTTGCAGGGGCATAACAATAGGGGTTGCAGGGGTTGCAATTGCAACCGGGCCCCATGGTCCAGGGGGCCCATGTGCCTCCCTTGTACACCTGAATAGGAGGGATGGCGAGGGTGGCATTTAGAGGAACCAATCTACTCCATTTTCCTCTATCCAGTTTACTTGTCTTCTGCTGTTCCCAGGGTCCCTGTGTGCTTCCCTGGCCCCCCCACCCACAGAGCTGCTATCTTCCCCCCTCCTCTCTCCTGCCAGCTGCTGTAGAAGATGTGTGATGATGGAGAGATGGGAACGGGCCAATAAATTTGTCATTTACCAGCTCCTTCCTTTTCTGAATGAACAGAGTCAGTGATTGGCACCAATTGGTTCATTCATAACTGAAGCATAGTAAACTGTTTTTACTATACTTCCATTTCTGAATGAATGGGAGGCTTGGTGCACAGCTATTCCTGTCCATTCATTCTGTGCAGCTGAGGCTACACAGATGGAAATTCAGAGCTGAGGTTTGTTTAGACCCCTGATATCTCATCAAAGCCCCCCAACAGAGCTCCTAAAAATAATTGTAAAAATAAAATTGTAAAAGAAATAAAATGAAATGGTAAAAAAAATAATAAAATTAAAATAAGGATTAAAAACTACTGACACCAGTGTGGGTACTATCAGGATTACAACATTTGTATTAGTGACCGGGTCCTGGCAATTCACCACCATGGGGAGGCCCGAAGATGGCAGAAAGGGGGCCGCTGCAGAACTTGTGAAAGGGCCCCTCTGCGGTACCGTAATAAAGGGACCCGCAATAGGAGTAAAGGGCCCCAGGATCAGTGGGGAGAGCGAAGGGCCCTGGCCGGGGGATCCTTTCATAATTTCTTGCACCGAGGCCCTGAGGGTTCTAGTTACGCCTCTGGGGTCTTGACAAGGTAAACCAAAGAGAAAATCGCTGCTCCAGGTGCTCCAGAGTTGGAAGCTCTGGAGTGCCTGCTGCGGCTCGCCCCACGTGAATCCACCAATAGAAGAAAGAAGCGGCACATCCAGATGATTTCCAGGCTTTATTTGGGTCAAGGCACCACAAATACCAGCAAGCAGTCCGTAGACACGTTTCACACATCAGTCGTGTGCTTAATCATTGATTAAGCACACGACTGGTGTGTGAAACGTGTCTACGGACTGCTTGCTGGTATTTGTGGTGCCCTTGACCTGAATAAAGCCTGGAAATCATCTGGATGTGCCGCTTTCTTCTATTGGTAGGGTCTTGACAAGGAATGGAGCCAGTAAAAGCCGGCGAGACCCGAAGGAGACACGCTCATAGGCCAGAGGGGACATCAGATGCTGGCGGAGGTGCTCTGCTAAAGATACACACAGTGAGGGCACCGGAAAGCTGGAGAAAATGCAGCCAGAAAAAAAGCCGTTAATAACTAAAATCCAAACTGGGAGGAGGCCGACTTGGTCCAGTTTAGTCTAATGGCTTTTTTTCTGGCTGCCTGGACTCCAGGTATTCCAATTCAGAAAGTACACATCACTTTCTGCCCTGGTGACAGTAGTGAACAGGACAGGTGACAATGGTGAATCTCCCCAACTGGGACCCACACAGTAATAAAAAACCATACAGAGCTTTAAGCCCTTCCACGCTTTATTCAAAATTGTTATCTGCAGATCCACTTTAGACATTATAAACCATTTTGGAAAAAGATATATGCACAACTTTACATAAGGACTGCAGTCTACTATTCCATGCACAATAAATGACCTTCATTATCTGGGGTGACATGTTGTATGCCCCCTGTCAGGAAATGAATCATACATAAGGACAGGTGATAGTTTACACTGTAATGTGTGCATCTGCATGTAAAAGAGTATGTGTAGGAGTGAGGACTTGTCAAAGATCTGCACTGACCAACCTGCTGTGAAAAGCAAATGATGGAAGCTAATTTAGTGTTTGTCTATTAGCACTTGCTGAGAAGCAGAGGTGCTGACAGTAATGAGTGCTAATACAATGGTATGTCAAAGGAGTGAAAGTAATTGTAGTGGATGCAGATGATCCGGGTTCTCCCCTGCATTTTAATAAATGTATTCAAAAGCAAGAATCTATTCTTTTATTTACATACAGTTAAATGTATTGGGTGAGCTTTACCAAGGTCTGGACCAAGAGTAATTCTGCATAATAAGTATTTAACATTAATATGCCATCATTTAGCACAGCCTTTCTCAATCAGGGATGCTGTGAAAACAATGGCACCCCTGACAACAGTGTAACATATGTGTGGTGTAATGGAAGGTGGCTTTTTTTCTGTGGTGTCGTACATATGTTTGTGCTGGGAGTGCACTCATTTGCGTTCCCCTGACATGGAGACTGAGCTGTCACTGGGAGCTCTTGGTCTCAAACCACAACTTCAGATCATGTGGTCACTGTGATAAATAATCGCAGTGATCACTAGTGTTTGAACCTCCCCTATACTGGTTCTCCTCTGTGAAGAGAAAATTATACATTGGGGCAAATTAACTAAACTTCCTGTGCCATAATAATTAACTGCCACAAGTGGTGTGTGCCACATTAAAAAAGCAAATAGAACTATTTTAGGTATACCTGCACCACCTATGTCAGTTTTTATTTCAGAAAGACACAGAAACTGGTGTAGGGTCAGCACCAAATTAATAAAGCGAATGTGGCAGGTTTTAATATAGTATCATGAATGTGCTGCTCTTAAAGCTGTAAAGCTGTAAGCTATCTGTTCATACCTTGTATGGGTAGGCAGTTACACACTGACAAGAAGAATCCATGAATTACCTACTATAGAGCACTCAACAGCTCCCTCGTAGTTCATTGAGAACTACAAGCCGACCGGCACTATAGCTGGCTTCTGTGTTCTTCACTTATAACAACCCTTTTTCCAATAAGGGGTTGTTATAACAACCTACCTACCAGTACTCAGTTACCCCCCAGGACTTATACACGAAGCTATAGTGCCTGGCTACCACATAGGGGCAGAAACTGAGTAAAGCAAACAGGTACGTGCGGTTGGTAGACAGGATGAGTAGTTCAATGACAGTCCAGGTACAAGGCAGGCAAGGTTCAGAATAGTCAGGAATAAATCTGCAGTCAAAAGGCAGGCAGAGTTCAGAGAGTAGTTGTAAACTGATCCAAGGCCATCAATGAGGGAATCCAAACTGGCAGACAGGGAGCTTGCAGCATAAATTACAAATGCATTATCACAAGCATGAGACTGCAGTCTTGGCTGGCTTAAATCAGGTTTGGTCACCACTCAGAGACTGGCCATGTCAATCACCTTGCAGGTGGACAGACAGACAGGGATGCATCATAGCCAAAACAGAGAACAAAAGGCTATCGATACTTGTAGTTTTCACATTCACGGTCGGGTGGGCGAAGAAGATCACCCACTTGCTGTTTAAAGGGAAGCTTATTCTTTAATATTATATTTCAGTTTTCAATATAGAAAACTGCAAAAGCAGAAGTAGGGTTAACAGCCTTCCTCCTCCCACCCCACTCTCAGCTGCGCAAGAAGGATGATGGGCAGGGGGATCTGGAGCCTGCAGCTCCAGCTCAACTGCCCTCAGTACTGTTTCTGTCCTTTTTGTTAATTAGGAACAAGATCAACTCCATTTTCTCAGCTTAGAAGTGTGGTGCAGGCATAAAGCATGTGCTACTCTTTGGGAATTTCTCCTATTGTATCTTTTTTATCCTCACTAAGGAGAAACTAAGTAGAAACCTTGCTCCTGACGAGTGACAATAAGTCATGAAACGCGTTGAGTTAACAGATGTTGTGTTCCTTAACCAATCATGTATCAATTCATCTATCAACCTACTGTGAAGTCTGCCCTTGTATTTTAAACCATTTTACATTTATATGAATTTTTGACATGTTATGATTTATTACTGATCATGTTATATTTTCAAATTATCAAGTATTAATGATAATGTATCCATGTATGTGGAATAAATGATGGTATTCAATATATTCTATTTTCTTTACTATCAGGTTTGTCCTAAATTTTATAACTTGTAGGTACCCTTGTTCCTTAAGTTTATACATGATTTTTACTTTTATGCAAAGCTATGGTTTAGCTCATTTGATTATAATATAGAGTCTATATATAATCAATATATTAACCAGTACAGAACCGCGCTATAGCCGAAAGACGGCTACAGCGCTGCTCTGAAAATCCGGGAGGATGTCCATGGATGTCCTGCCTCGTGCGCGCTCCCCGCGGCACTCGATGTCCGCCCGAGACCCGCCGATCACTTGTAGCAGCCTCAGAACGGGGAACCGCCAATGTAAACACGGCAGTTCTCCGTTCTGTGAAGGGGACATGACAGATCTACTGATCGCTGTCACTGGGATCAGTTAGATCTGTCATGTCCCTGCCAACCCATCCCCCCCACAGTTAGAACACACCCAGGAAACACTGTTAACCCCTTCACTGCGCCCTGCAGGTTAACCCCTTCACTGCCAATGACATTTATACAGTAATCAGTGGACATTTAAATTTCTGATTGCTGTATAAATGTCATTGGTCCCAAAAATGTGTCAAAAACATCCGAAATGTCCGCTGCAATATCGCAGTACCGCTAAAAATCGCAGATCGCCGCCATTACTAGTAAAAAAAAATTGTAAAAACGCCATAAATCAATTCCCATAGTTTGTAGACGCTTTTTTATGGATATTTATTATAGCAAAAAAGTAAAAAATATTGTTCTTTTTTCAAAATCATCGCTCTTTGTTTGTTTATAGCGCAAAAAATAAAAACCGCAGACGGGATGAAATACCACCAAAAGAAAGCTCTATTTGTGGGAAAAAAATGATAAAAATTTTGTTTGAGTACAACGCCGCACCACCGCGCAATTCTCATTCAAATTGCGACAATGCTGAAAGCCTAAAATTGGTCTGGGCAGGAGGGGGGTTTAAGTGCACAGTAAGGAAGTGGTTAAGTACTGTGACCCATCGAGCACTTCATTCAAAGTCCCCCCCCTTTGGTACTTCTCGATATATACCAAACAGGGATGGAGGTAGACGGCAAGGTCATTCCTCATTTAAAGTCCCATTCATTCCCTTTTTACCCCCTCCCCCTTTATTTTTCAAGTAGAAACCTTTGTAAACAAAAAAAGTCTGTTAAAAAAAAAGTTATATCAGAGCTTGATCTAGGTTAGGGCACTTTCACACTGGGGGCGGTGGGGCATTAGCAGTAAATCCTCGTTAGTTTCAGTGGGGATTTACCGCTGTTCTAGCGGCGCTACGGCGGTGGGAGCATTGCGCTTTTAACCCCCCACAAGGGGCTAAAACGGGGTTAAAAATATCAGCGCTCCACGCTTCCAATGCGGTGTGCAGCCACTTCGGAAGCACTACCCCATTGTTTTCAATGGGCAGGGGCGGTGGAGGAGCGGTATATTACCGCTCACCGCCGCACCGCCCCAAAGATGCTGCTTGCAGGACCTTTTGTAACGTCCCACAAGCACTCCAGCTTTCACATTGGGGTGGATGGGGAGGGATTTTTGAGGCGCTATCTTTAGCTAAATAGCGCCTGTAAAGTGCCTCAGTGTAAAAGGAGTCTAAGTGTTAGGCTCGGTTCACACATAGACAACTTGCAATCTCACTTGAGTCGTCCCAAGTCACCTCAAGTCGCTTGACATCCAAAATCCCATTGAAATGAATGGGAGCTGTCTTAATATACACTACTGAAGTCGCTCCGACTTCAAGGCGACTTCAGAAAAGGTTCCTGTACTACTTCTAGGCAACTTCTATCCAATTTGTGCTCATAGAATTCCATGGAGTCGGATCCCCCATCTATATTGAAGCGACTTTACAGGAAAAAGAAAATAATTTACACAGTTACTACCCCCCCCCCCCCCCGAATTACCCAGGCAACCCCCTTCCTCCCTTCTCTGATTGGCCCCAGGCAAAGTCGCCTGGCATGGAGATCGCTTTAAGTCACGTTGAAAGTCACCCAAAGTCGCGCTGAAGTCACCTTCAAATCGTCTAGCAAAGTCCTCCCTGAATGTAGCAAAAAAAAAAAGTTTTACTTGTGACTCAGCTCTGGTCTGGGTGAAGTCAGGATGCCCTCATCACTGTGCTTCTGCTTACCTGACACCAGCACTCTCAAGTTCAAGTCCACAGTTCCAGCTTCCTGGCACCTGCACCCTTCCATTGCCCTAGCAGTCCCCATCCCAACTTCTAGAGGTGTTCAAATAGGAATTGGGCAAATGCCCACCCTAGTCATACACAGGAAAATTCCACCCTTCTACGGTTACAAAGAACATGTAAGTCAAGCAGAAATAGGGGTTGATTCAAGGTAAACAGACTGTGTACTTTGCAAAGTGCACTTGCTCCAGAGCTTAGTGAATGAGGCAAATCTTCACTTTGCAAAGAATACCCAGTCACATGCAAGGAAAATGTAAAAAAAAATGGAATTTTTGCGTGCACATAACTGGATAATGGAAGTCATCTTAAAGTGGTTGTTAAGCCACTACAATAAAAACATCCCACCCCCTCTGTAAAATGGCATTATGTGCCCAGTGTCTGTGCTATATAAAAAAGCTGCCGAACTGTACCTTATATCAGAACGTCCCCCGGCGCTCATGTCGCTCTCTCCTCTCCCCAGCTGACAGCTAAAGCGGGCCGGGCTGAGAACTCCCGCTGACGTCAGCCGGGGAAGAGGGGAGGAGGGGAGGCCAGAGGGGAGAGACCCGAGTTTACGGGGGGAAGGTATAGCCAGGCAGGATCAGCCAGGTTTTTAGGTGATAGAAAGTGCCAAATTACTGTATATAATGCTTTAACCACTTCCCCCCCGTCTATAGCAGAATTACGGCTGGGTGGTGGTTTCATTATCCTGACTGGATGTCACATAACGTCCAGCAGGATAACCCGCGGTCGCGCGCCTGCTGACACACCGCAATTCCCATCATGGTAAATAGCCTCTGATGGAGGCTCTTTACTATGTGATCAGCTGTGACCAATCACAGCTGATCACATCGTGAACCAGGAAGTGCCGGTAAATGGCTTTCCTCGGTTCGCCCTGACAGAGAGAGCCAATTATCAGCTCAGCCCCCATCAGAGGTGCCCACCACATGTGCCAATCACTGCCCATCAGCTGCCAGCCAGTGCCCACCAAAGTGCCAGTCAGTGCCCACCAAAGTGCCAGTCAGTGCCCACCAAAGTGCCAATCAGTGCCCATAAAAGTGCCAACCATTGCCCATCAGTGCAGACTGTCAGTGCCCTTCAATGATGCCAGTCAGTGCCCATCAGTAATGACTGACAGTACCTCATCAGTGCTGCCTATCAGTGCCATCTATTAGTGTCCATTAGTGCCATCTATTAATGCCCATCAGTGCTGCTGGCCAGTGCCAATCAGTGCTGCCTGTCAGTGCCCATCAATGCCGCCTGTCACTGCCCATTAGTGCCACATATTAGTGCCCATCAGTGCCACCTATCAGTGCCCATCAGTGCCACTTATCAGCGCCCATCAGTACCACCTACCAGTGCCCATCAGTGCCGCCTATCAGTGCCCATCAGTGCTGCATATCAGTGCCACCTTTCAGTACCCATCAATTCTGCATATTAATGCCTCCTCATCAGTGCCCATCAGTGCCACCTTATCAGTGCCAACTCATCAGTGCCCATCAGTGGCACCTCATCAGTGCCCGTCAGTGCAGACTCATCAGTGCCCTTCAGTGAAGGACAAAACACCATTTTATAACAGAAATAAAGAAAACCTTTTTTTTTTCTAAATTCAGTCTTTTTTAGTTTGTTTAGCGAAAAATAAAAACCCCAATGATGATCATTTCAAATACCACCAAAATAAAGCTCTATTTGTGGAAGAAAATTCTGAAAGCTGAAAAGTGTCCTGGGCAGGAAGGGGGGAAGTTGCCCTGTATTGAAGTGGAACAGAATCTGTTTTTATTTTTTTTAGGGTAACAAACACTTTAACGTCTGCTCATTTATTAAGCTCTGGAGCAACTGCACTTTGCAAAGTTCACAGTCTGTTTGCCTTTAGTAAATCGACCACATAGTATCTTCATGCATTGTCGGGAGTGGGGGGATTTACTTTCTGTATTTTATTTGGCTGGTGGTTTGTACTATTTTGGGCCAGTTTTCCTTTGATAATAAAAACACACTCAGGAAATATGATTCAACATTTACCACCAAAGAAAAGCCCAATGTGCCTAGTACTACAACAAGGTATAATATACCTGCAATGCTAAAGATTTTGCATATCTTTTTAGGGTGTGATGACAGAAGAAAAGTTGATCTAGCCACTTTTTCAGCAAACTCCCCCTCTTGTGGTCACAGGTTGTGTTGCATAAGGTTAAAGTGCCTATGGTGGAATATAAGATGTGTGTCTTTTTCATTTGAAAAAATTTACAAACACAAAGTAAAATTGCCACAACCTTGCACAGAATTTTGCATAGGTTTTCAGGTATAAAATAAAAAAAAGAAATATGTAAAATAAAAATAGCTCAAAATTTGGTATGCCCTGGTTCCTGTTATATATTGATAGAGAGGGGTGAGGAGTTGGTTACACTTCCTGGTTTCAGAGAGTTAATCATAGTATGCCTTCAGAGAAGGGCAAGGCCCAGATATGGCCCAGCATGTAATAAGATACCCGGAGGAAATAATCTCTGTAGCACTGCAAGGCTTACCTTATTCATTCCAGAGTCAAGATATCCCTGGTCATTCTAGGGCAATTATCAAGTAACTCTGCAGATCAAAGCTGACCTAGTTACTGAATCAGAGCTCCCTGGGTGTATAAGGCATTTTTTTTATTTTTGAATTTTTATTTTATTATGTTTTATTCTTTATCACCAACAGACAGCAGAAGTGCTCTTGGCAAATTGCGTATTCAGCTCTTCCTCTTCCTTATTAAAAAGCAATACATAATTTAAAGCAGCCCATACGTGAGAAGGTCCATCTGTTGCTCTCTGACCACAACACACAAGGGAACATCTCCTGTGCTGTGGTTTATAAGGATTTTTTTTAAGGTTTTCATCTTGGGTTGGAGAGTAAAAGAAAATGTGATATTGTTGCCATTTAGTTTAATGCAGAGGTCAGATGAGAATGCAATCTTTACAATATAGGCATCCATGAGCACAGATTGCATATTTTTGCATGTTGTTCTTTCAGATGATGCTCCTCAGAAGGAAGTCTAGCCTGCTGGACCTTCTAGCCTAACACATTTAGGGGTGAACATGCCCATATACATCCCAAATGTCATCTGACCCCTAAATTTATTAAAGGGTTAGTTCACGTTTAGCATATACCATATGCATGTTGCCTATGCAGGTAAGGGGAGCCTGTAACAAGACATATTGTGCAGCTTTGACCAAAGTTAAATAATGCCCTGCTATAGATCTAGGCCGTTTACCTACCTCCAGAAGCCTAACTGAAAAACTCCCAGCAATGGCATCATCCTGTCCTGCCTTATTGCTGGAATGTTGCTAAGACACTCCCAATGGATTCAAACCTCCTCACATGCACTCTCCCCCTTGTTGCATAGCTCCCAACTGTCCCTGATTTGGAACGATGTCCCTCTTTCCTCCTCATTTGTCCCTCATTTTGGTCTGATATATATAGTTGTATATAAAATACACTACTGATCTTTTAAAAAGTGTCTCCCAGTGCTAAACTTTTCATCCAATTTCTTTTTGGGAAGATCCTCCATTAAGGGGGCGTGGGTGGGGGTGTGTCCTATGCCTACATACTTTTGCTAATAGGTGTCTCTCTTTCCCATCTCAAAAAGTTGGGATGTATGTTATTGTAGTAGCCCTGAGCACAGTGATGCTGCAATGGAGGATATAGTGAAGCAGTGGTGGTCCATGCATTGAGGGCGCATGGGCACCGCCCCCCCCCAACACCTCCGCCGCCCCCCTATCCATGCTCTTAGACCCTTTCAGAATGCTGGGCGCATTAAATAGAATTGCGGGGATAGGCGGGGGTGTGTATTTTCAAGCACATGATTAGAGCCAGAGGCTCTAATAGGTTTAAATAGGATGGGCTTGAGGCGCAGAGAGTACGCCCAATTGTGTGACCTAGTTGTGTGACCATATTGAATGAATTTTTGCTATTTTCACACTAACATTCCTCCCCACCAAATCAGAAGACAGGTCTGTGAGACCTGATTCCCGACTGGCCAAAGTGCCAGGCGATCCTATTGGAGGCCTGGCGCTAAGGAAGAAAGTAAGAGGAAACAGCACGGAGACGCCTGCTGGAACAGGCACCTCCGCCGCTGCTGCTCTGCCCACACCCTGGAGGAGAGGACACAGCCACAGCACAGTAAATGGCAGACCTCTCACGGGCGGGGCAGGGAGGGGGTGCTGGGGTGCCCTTCAGAGTTCCTGGCAGCCCAGCACCTGGGGGGGTGCTGTCAGTGCCACGACAGCACTTCCCCCCTGGGTGACTGAGTGCCGCACCACGGGGGAGGTCAGTGGGGTGCTATCAGTGCCGGTTGTTTGCCACGCCCCCTCCCAAAAAACCCACCAGCCGACACTGTAGTGAACCACACGTGTGGGGGTTTGAGAGCTTAATCCTGTGATGGTGGGGGTGGGGGAGGCAGTAACAGTTGGGCGTGTCCTAGCAACAAGGCAGGACAGGAAGATGCCATCTCTGTGATGTTTTTCAGCCAGGATTTGGGAGGTACATATATGGCCTACACCTATAGCAAGGACATTATCCCACATTGGTCAAAGCTGTACACCTTGTTTCTATTTACAGGTGCCCCTAGCCTTCACAGGTAATTTTTGGTAAACGTGAACCAACCCATTAACCTCTTCATACCTGGGCAATTTTCACCCCTTCCAGCCAGGGCCATTTTTTAGCTTTCTACACACTTTGAATGATAGTTGTGCATTCATGCAATACTGTACCCATATGAAATTGTTATAATTTGTTTTAGAGGGATAGAGATTTCTTTAGGTGGTATTTAATCACCACTGGGTTTTTTATTTTATTCTAAACAAATGGAAAAACACCAAGAATTTTGAAAAAACAAAAACAAAAAAAAAGTTTTTCTTATTTTCTGTTATAAATTTTTGCAAACAAGTAATTCTTCTTCTTTGTTAATGAGGCTGCACTAATGGCCACTGGTAGGCTGCACTGATGGGCACTGATGAAGCTGCACTGATGGGCATGATGAGGCTGCACTGATGGACACTGATGAAGCTGCACTGATGAAGTGGCACTGATGGGCACTGAAGAGATGGCACTGATGGGCACTGATAAGCTGCACTGATGGGCACTGATGAGGCTACACTGATGGGCACTGATGAGGCTGCACTGATGGACACTGATGAAGCTGCACTAGTGGGCACTGATGAAGCTGCACTGATGGGTGCTGATAGGCTGCACTGATGGGCATGATGGGGCTGCACTGATGGGCATGATGAGGCTGCACTGATGGACACCGACGAGGCTACACTGATGAAGTGGCACTGATGGGCACTGATGAGACTACACTGATGAGCACTGATAAGCTGCATATGTATATATACCTTAGTTTGTAGACATAGTTACATAGCTAGTCAGGTTGAAAAAAGACACAAGTCCTTCTAGTTCAACCAAAAAATAAAATAGAAAAATTATATATAACTATGCAATCCCATATACATTCCTTCACCCCCAGTTAATCCAGAAGAAGGCAAAAAAAAACCCAGCAAAGCATGATCCAATTTGCTATAGCGGGGGGAAAAAAATCCTTCCTGATCCCCAATCAGATTTTTCCCTGGATCAACTTTACCTAAAAATGTTAGTACCCAGTTATATTATTTACGTTAAGGAAAGAATCCAGGCCTTTTTAACCCCTTCCTTACCGGGCACTTAAACCCCCCTCCTGCCCAGACCAATTTTTGGCTTTCAGCGCTGTCGCATTTTGAATGACAATTGCGTGGTCGTGCGACGTTGTACCCAAATAAAATTTGCGTCCTTTTTTTCCCACAAATAGAGCTTTCTTTTGGTGGTATTTGATCACCTCTGCGTCATTTCTGATCGCCGCTATAAACAAAAATGAGCGACAATTTTTTACTTTTTGCTAAAGTACAAATCCATTAAAAAAATTATTCATCAGTTTTGGTCGATATATATTCTTCTACATATTTTTGGTAAGAAAAAAAATCGCAATCGGCGTATATTGATTGGTTTGCGCAAAAGTTATCGCGTCTACAAACTGGGAATTGATTTATGGCGTTTTTATTATTATTTTTTTTTTACTAGTAATGGCGGCTATCTGCGATTTTATCGGGACTGTGATATTGCTGCAGAAATGTCGGACATTTTTTACACATTTTTGGGACCAATGACATTTATACAGCGATCAGAAATTTAAATATCCACTGATTACTGTGTAAATGTCATTGGCAGTGAAGGGGTTAACCTGCAGGGGGCAGTGAAGGGGTTAACAAATGTTCCCTGGGTGTGTTCTAACTGTGGGGGGGCGGGGCTGGTCGGGACATAACAGATCTAACTGATCCCAGTGACAGGGATCAGTAGATCTGTTATGTCCCCTGTCACAGAATGGAGAACCGCCGTGTTTACAACGGCGGTTCCCCATTCTGAGGCTCCTAAAATAGATCGGCGGGTCTCGGGCGGACATCGAGTCCGCCCGACCCACGGGCATGCTCGCGCAGCGTGCGGCGCGCGCGCGCCGCCGCTGCCGCCAGGGGGCGCGCCAGGAGCGTGCACAGTGGACAACGTCCATGGACGTCGTCCGGGCATTTCAGATCCGCGCTGGAGCCCTACTTCGGCAATAGCGCGGATCTGAAGTGATTAAAAGCAAACTAACGTGCTGGCCAAAACAAGGGAGTCTAGTCCACATTTTTACAGCTCTAACTGTGAAGAAACTTTTACGTATTTGGAGATGAAATCTTTTTGCCTCTAGACATAAAGAGTGTCCCCTTGTCCTTTGTGATGACCTTAAAGTAAATAACTCAACACCAAGTTCACTATATGGACCACTTATATATTTGTACATGTTGATCATATTCCCCTTCATCTCCTCTTCTCAAGAGAGAATAAATTCAGTTCCTCTAATCTTTCCTCATAGCTGAGCTCCTCCATGCCTCTTATTAGTTTGGTTGCCCTTCTCTGCACTTTCTCCAGTTCCCCCGATATCCTTTTTGAGAACTGGTACCCAAAACTGAACTGCAAATTCCAGATGAGGTCTTACTAATGACCTAATTGTGTCACTTGTGACACTAAATCACCTTAGGGTAGGTAGTGGTAGGTAGTAGTAGGCCCAGGTGCCCCCCTCAACCCCCCTACTAAAGGTTTTAACCCCTTGATCGCCCCCGTCACCAGTGATCACTGTATTAGTGTCACTAGTGACTCTACTTAGTTCATTTTTTATTTCGTCAGGGTACCCGTCATATATACCTAATAAAGGTTTAACCCCTGATCGCCCAGTGGGTGACATCCATTAGGTTTTAGCATCAGTTAGGGTCAGGTAAATATCCGGCAGGGTCAGATTAGTCAGGTACTCTAACATGCACACGCACATTAGATAGGTCCTTTACTAGTATAGTATTGGAATGGATCAATATCTTTGATCTGATCAGATCTATACTAGTGTTAGCATTACTTAAGTGTTCCTAAAAACGTAGCGTTAACAGGATCAGCCCAGATACCTGCTAGCACCTGCATTTAGCCCCTCCGCCCAGCTCAGCCCACCCAAGTGCAGTATCAAATAGATCACTGACACAAAACACAGCACACATAACTGCAATGTTCGCAGAGTCACTCCTGATGGCTGCAAACGCCAACAGTTATTTTGGTATCAATTGAAGCAGGCTCTAACAACCAGGTGCGCTCTTTTGCCTGTAAGTCACACTGGTGTACCTATAAATTTAGAGGCCAAAATGTCCAAAGAGAGGCACACTAGTAAAGAGTCCTACACGTTGCTGAGCATGATAGATGAGAGCGATGGGGAAGCTCCACTGTCAGATTTAGGCTCAGTATACAAACCTATAGAGAGCAGTGGCACCCTGACAGATAGCTCTGACGACGGAGTAGTGGTCCCTGCTAAGGTCTGTCATACCCGACCCTGTTCTGCTGTTGTTGAGGTGCAAGAACTGCAGGGCTCTCGCATGGAGCAGAGCGCCAGTACTAGCACCGCTCATTCTTCTATTGAACTGGCAAGCACCAGCGGCCTAGTACACTCTGGTTGTAGACAAACCAGCACTGCAGTAACACTTGGTGATCTGGAGAGTCCCATGAGTGCAGTTCAAGCTGGTGTGGCTAGTACAAGTAGTGTCCCGCAGCCACCAAGAAGACAAAGACAGGCCCACAGAGCCAATAGTGCCCTTCCCGCTGCATATGCCAACCCTGATTGGCAACCCACCACTACTGCAACTCCCGTACTTCCCCTATTCGCCGGCCAACCCGGAATTCAGGTGGAAACAGTTGATTTTGCTTCCCTTGATTGTTATGCACTGTTTTTCACGGAAGATCTCTGTAGATCTATTGTGGACCAAAGCAATTTGTATTAATAATAATATACTGCGAAATCCACTATCTTGAGCCCTATCTGCAAGGGACCTCAAACTTGCGCCAGTAAAGAAAACTCCGTAATTATTGAATAAACATATAATACATAGGTAGTTTCTGCTGCTATAAATAAATCAAAACAATAATAAACCACTATATATCAGCACACATGGATATACAAAGCAGCGCTTAAGACATAAATATAATTGGATAGATCACCCAGTGATAAATGCAAGGTGATAAAGATGTAACAGTTCATGTAAAAATGTCCAATAAACCAATCCAAATAATCTGCAAGGTTATCCGTCACTTAAGAGAATATCCAACACCACACCGCGTGCATCGATTTGTATGTGAGCACCTTTCCCAATGGTTGTATTCTTACCAGACATCCATGCCAGGCATTCTCATGCTCAGGCTGACATGCCGTTTGTGTAACTCTGACACATATGGGGCTGATGATCTTGCATTCCACTCAATGTAGCAGGCGCCGGTCTCATAAGGGATATAAGAACCAACAGCAGAACATAGCGTGATACTGTTTAAAAGTTTATGAAATAAAATACAATGACCGTCCCTCCCGTAGGTAATCTATTTAACCACATTAGAAGAAAAAGTCAAGCAAATAGGTATAGGTGCGGACGCTGACTATCCCTGGAACCTTTACAGACACCTCTGAGTAGCCGCCGCCTCTCTCCCGACCAGCAGGGACTAGGCAAGCTCAAACACCCACCTCCATAGAGCTACCGTACAGATGATATATACAAAGCATGAGGACGGACTGGATCCTTCCTTAAATTCCAAGAAGAGATCGTCACAGCCCTTCTTTTTCCAGACGGTGCTGTTCCCCAACTTCCCGATGCAAATGCAGCAAGCCGGCTACATGAGAGGCACTTCCCAGGAGTCCTCTGTGGTACCTCTATCCAATGAGCACCCCAAAGAAGATGTCGTGTCTGCAGACGACGCAGATATAGGTGGGGCACCCGATATTATTGTCCCTCCTGTCCTGACCAGCTTGGTCTTTGCATCAGTGACTGTTTCAAACGCTACCACACACTAATGGAGTATTAGCGTAGTGTACAGCACTACACAGGCATAAGGCACACTTTCATAGGGTCTCCAAAGATGCCACTGCATTTTGAGAGACCCGAACCTGGAACTGTTACAGTTACAGTTATAAAAAAAAGTGTACCCAAAAAAAATTTTTTAAAACATTAAAAAAAAATAAATGTTAAAAAAAAACAAAAAGTATAAAATAAAACAGCCAAAAATAGTTGTAATTTTCTTGTTCTTTCTCTATTGTTCTCTCTCTATTCTTTCTCTATTGTTCTCTCACATGTTACATGTTACTTTTTTGCTTACCTGTAATGTTTTATTATTACTGTGTTTTATTAGGTTCTTTGCAGGTATATAATTCTACTTTTATACATTAATGTTTACTGTGTTATATTGTTAATCATTATTTGCTTTTCAGGTACGTCATTCAGCTGCAGCACTGATTTATTTATCTTGACAGCAACAGCGTTTGCTCCCACGATACGTAAATCAGCGACTCCAGCGCTGTAGGAGGTGATTTCACTACCACAGTTAAAAAAGAGCATATATGCCAAAGCATAGGGGCAGGGGTGGACATACAGTATCTCATACAGTATCTCACAAAAGTGAGTACACCCCTCGCATTTTTGTAAATATTTTATTATATCTTTCCACATGACAATAGAAGAATACTTTGCTACAATGTAAAGTAGTGAGTGCACAGCTTGTGTAACAGTGTACATTTGCTGTCCCCTCAAAATAACTCAACACACAGCCATTAATGTCTAAACTGCCGGCAACAAAAGTGAGTACACCCCTAAGTGAAAATGTCCAAAATGGGCCCAAAGTGTCAATATTTTGTGTGACCACCATTATTTTCCAACACTGCCTTAACCTTCTTGGGCATGGAGTTCACCAGAGCTTCATAGGTTGCCACTGGAGTCTTCTTCCACTCCTCCATGACAACATCACAGAGCTGGTGGAAGTTAGAGACCTTGCGCTCCTCCACCTTCAGTTTGAGGATGCCCCACAAATGCTCAATAGGGTTTACGTCTGGAGACATGTTTGGCCAGTCCATCACCTTTACCCTCAGCTTCTTCAGCAAGGCAGTGGTCGCTTTGGAGGTGTGTTTGGGGTCATTATCATGTTGAAATTCTGCCCTGCGGCCCAGTATCCGAAGGGAGGGGATCATGCTATGCTTCAGTGTGTCAAAATACATTCATGGTTGCCTCAATGAACTGTAGCTCCCCAGTGCCGGATGCATTCATGCAGCCCCAGACCATGACACTCCCACCACCATGCTTAACTGTAGGCAAGACACACTTGCCTTTGTACTCCTCACCTGGTTGCCACGACGCATGCTTGACACCATCTGAACCAAATAAGTCATCTTCGTCTCATCAGACCACAGGACATGGTTCCAGTAATCTATGTCCTTAGTCTGCTTGTCTTCAGCAAACTGTTTGCAGGCTTTCTTGTGCATCATCTTTATAAGACCAATTTGATGCAGTGTGCAATGTATGGTCTGAGCACTGACAGGCTGACCACCCACCCCTTTAACCTCTGCAGCAATGCTGGCAGCCATCATATGTCTATTTCCCAAAGACATCCTTTGGATATGATGCTGCGCACAAGGCCTGTTCTGAGTGGAACCTGTCCTGTTAAACCGCTGTATGGTCTTGGCCACCATGCTGCAACTCAGTTTCAGGGTATTGGCAATCTTCTTATAGCCTAGGCCATCTTTATGTCGATCAACAATTCTTTTTTTCAGATCTTCAAAGAGTTCTTTGCCATGAGGTGCCATGTTGAACTTCCAGTGACCAGTATGAGAGAGTGAGAGCAATAACACCAAATTTAACACACCTGATCACGATTCACACCTGAGATCTTCTAACACTAATGAGTCACATGACATTGGGGAGAGAAAAAGGCTAATTGGGTCCAATTTGAATTTTTCATTTAGGGGTGTACTCACATTTGTTGCCAGCCATTTAGACATTAATGGTTGTGTATGCAAGCTGTACACCAGGGGTCGGCAACCCGTGGCCCGCGGGCCACTAAATTCCTGGCCCGCCAGTACCCGTGATTAATTCACGGGCACCCGGCCCATGGACAAGTGGCTTGGCACAAGCGTCTGTGCTATAATATGCAATTGCAGCAATTTGCTTGATTAAGGGCGCCGCTCGCTCGGCGCTCTGATGACTCACTCGCCGTCTCTCCTCCTCCCCTCCTCTCGACCTGACTGACATCATTCTCGGGCCCGCCCGCTGCAATTGTCAAATGAAGAGAAGAGAGGCGACAAGGAACGACGTCAGTCGGGAGGAGGAGAGACGCGGCCAGTGAGTCATCAGAGCGCCGAGTGGCGCTCTTAATCAAATAGCTTCAATTGTAATTTATAACATAGACACTTTTGTGGACATGGGGGGGTACAGAGGTGGCTGTGGACATGGGGGGGCTGCAGAGGTGGCTGTGGACA
>BLSH010033838.1:1944850-1959098 GCA_018402905.1 Glandirana rugosa | reverse complement strand
AATTATGTCATGGGGGGGGGGGGCGGTTGTGCTATCTTGCTATCTGGGCATTTCATGGCCTCCGAAACCGTGATAGGTAGTGAAGAGTGAAATCAAAATGTACGCCCTTAGAAAGCCTGAAGGCTGTACTTGGTTTTCGGGGTCCTGTACACTGCTAGACTGCCAAAAATCCCACACATGGGGTATCCTCATACTCATAAGAAACAGCAGAATGTATTTAGGGTGTAATTCCACATATACCCATGGCATGTGTGAACAATATATAATTTCAGTGACAACTTTATGCAATTTTTTTTTTGTTGTAATTTTTCAATCACTTGTGACAAAAAAATAAAATATTAAATTTGCTTAACATGCCTCTCAGCAAATTCCTTGGGGTGTCTACTTTCCAAAATGGGGTCAGTTTGGGGGGTTTTGTACTACTCTTCCATTATGGCACCTCAGGAAATGAGATAGTCAAACTAAAAGCTACGTAAAATACAGAAAATGTACCCTAGTTTGTAGACGCTATAACTTTTGTGCAAACCAATAAACATATGCTTATTGAATTTTTTTTTATCTGAGACATGTGGCTGAATGCATGATGGCAAAAATCTATGATAAAATTGTATTTTTTTTAATAACAAAAAAGTAGAAAATACCTTTTTTTTTTTTTTTAAATTTCGGGTTTTTTTTAGTTTACAGTGCCTTGCGAAAGTATTCGGCCCCCTTGAACTTTGCGACCTTTTGCCACATTTCAGGCTTCAAACATAAAGATATAAAACTGTAATTTTTTGTGAAGAATCAACAACAAGTGGGACACAATCATGAAGTGGAACGAAATTTATTGGATATTTCAAACTTTTTTAACAAATGAAAAACTGAAAAATTGGGCGTGCAAAATTATTCAGCCCCCTTAAGTTAATACTTTGTAGCGCCACCTTTTGCTGCGATTACAGCTGTAAGTCGCTTGGGGTATGTCTCTATCAGTTTTGCACATCCTTGCAAAACAGCTCGAGCTCAGTGAGGTTGGATGGAGAGCGTTTGTGAACAGCAGTTTTCAGTTCTTTCCACAGATTCTCGATTGGATTCAGGTCTGGACTTTGACTTGGCCATTCTAACACCTGGATATGTTTATTTGTGAACCATTCCATTATAGATTTTGCTTTATGTTTTGGATCATTGTCTTGTTGGAAGACAGATCTCCGTCCCAGTCTCAGGTCTTTTGCAGACTCCATCAGGTTTCCTTCCAGAATGGTCCTATATTTGGCTCCATCCATCTTCCCATCAATTTTAACCATCTTCCCCGTCCCTGCTGAAGAAAAGCAGACCCAAACCATGATGCTGCCACCACCATGTTTGACAGTGGGGATGGTGTGTTCAGGGTGATGAGCTGTGTTGCTTTTACGCCAAACATAACGTTTTGCATTGTTGCCAAAAAGTTTGATTTTGGTTTCATCTGACCAGAGCACCTTCTTCCACATGTTTGGTGTGTCTCCCAGGTGGCTTGTGGCAAACTTTAAACAACACTTTTTATGGATATCTTTAAGAAATGGCTTTCTTCTTGCCACTCTTCCATAAAGGGCAGATTTGTGCAGTATACGACTGATTGTTGTCTTATGGACAGAGTCTCCCACCTCAGCTGTAGATCTCTGCAGTTCATCCAGAGTGATCATGGGCCTCTAGGCTGCATCTCTGATCAGTCTTCTCCTTGTATGAGCTGACAGTTTAGGGGGTTGGCCAGGTCTTTGTAGATTTGCAGTGGTCTGATACTCCTTACATTTCAATATTATCGCTTGCACAGTGCTCCTTGGGATGTTTAAAGCTTGGGAAATCTTTTTGTATCCAAATCCAGCTTTAAACTTCTCCACAACAGTATCTCGAACCTGCCTGGTGTGTTCCTTGTTCTTCATGATGCTCTCTGCGCTTTAAACGGACCTCTGAGACTATCACAGTGCAGGTGCATTTATACGGAGACTTGATTACACACAGGTGGATTCTATTTATCATCATTAGTCATTGAGGTCAACATTGGATCATTCAGAGATCCTCACTGAACTTCTGGAGAGAGTTTGCTGCACTGAAAGTAAAGGGGCTGAATAATTTTGCATGCCCAATTTTTCAGTTTTTTATTTGTTAAAAAAGTTTGAAATATCCAATAAATTTCGTTCCACTTTATGATTGTGTCCCACTTGTTGTTGATTCTTCACATAAAATTACAGGTTTATATCTTTATGTTTGAAGCCTGAAATGTGGCAAAAGGTCGCAAAGTTCAAGGGGGCAAGGCACTGTATATCGCAAAAAATAAAAAACACAGAGGTGATCAAATACCACCAAAAGAAAGCTCTATTTGTGGAAAAAAAAGGACACCAATTTAGTTTGGGTACAGCATTGCATCACCGTGCAATTACCAGTTAAAGCATCAAAAGGAAAACTGGCCCAAAATAATAAAAAAAAAATATATATTTTTTTTTAAATGTAACTGTATATTTCTTGTTATTACCATAACTTACCATCAAAGAACAACATAAATTCTCCTGCTCCTGACGATCGCAGCGATACCACATTACAATATATGGTCAAAAATATTGGGACACCTGCTTTTACATTCACATGAACTTGGCATCCAAATAGCATCCCAGTCTTAGTCCGTAGGGTTCAATATTGAGTTGCCCCACCCCTTGCAGCTATAATAGCTTCAATTCTTCTGGGAAGGCCGTCCACAAGGTTTAGGAGTGTGTCTATGGGAATGTTTAGCCATTTTTCCAGAAGCGCATTTGTTTGGGGTGGAGGAACTTGACTAGCCTGGCCTCAACCCGATAGAACACCTTTGGGATGAATTCAAGCGGAGACTGTGAGCCAGGCCTTTTGTCCAACATGAGTGCCTGACCTCACAAATGTGCTTGTGGAAGAATGGACAAACTTTCCCACAAACCCAGAAGAGTTTAAACTGTTATAGCTGCAAAGGGTGGCCACTGACTAAATTTTTACACACTTTTGTTTGTTTACATCTTTCTCTTCTGCAAAGATACAATGTATCTTTCTGTCCATTCAGAAGAGAAAGAAAATGCATGGATGGCTGTCACAGCGATCAGGTGACCGAGAACCAGGAGTCTTAGGTCCCGATCATTAGTACGAGACCCGGGCCTCTTAGGAAGAGCCAAGACTGTGTGCTGGGAGTGCATTGCAAAGCATTAGGGTGTGCCCAGGCACACCTGGCACACTCCATGTGCATGTCTATGCCCAATTATGTGTTTGGATTGACCTACACTTTATTGAAAGCTCTTTACCTTTATTGAAAACTCCCGGGAGGAGAGGAGGAGAGAGGCGGCCGGTCACGTGAGTGCCGGAAGGCGCTCTGATATAAGGAGATATCAGGGTTTTTTAATAAAGGATATACAGTGGGACAAATATTTTTACCTAACAGAGTGGATTGTAGTAACTGTAAACTGTTATGAAAGCAGTAGGAGGGGAGGATCAAGGAGTGGACGGAGCTGACAGGCAGGGAGGGGAGGGGGGAGAGGATAGAGGAGAGCTGCGGATGACGGAGGCACATAAGTTGACCCGGTGTCAGGGCTAATCAGCCATGATAAACCATGGTCAGTTTACAGAGAGGAGGGCAAAACCAGGCAGGATCAGCCAGGTATTTCAGGTGATACAGGGGGCCAAATTACACAGCACAAGCACTGTGCTGTATAAAATGCTTTAAAGGAACAGGATCCGTTTTATTTTTTTTGGGGGGGGGGGGGTTACAAACACTTTAAATACATCAGTAGTGTTGCCCGCATTACTTTCATCTGAATTGAAAAAGACACCTATTTCATTGAAAAGGGTGGTTGAAAATCAATGCATTAAGTATGAATAACACTGAATCAATTTTCATGATCTTATCTTATTTTATGACATCTCATAAACGTTAAACATAGTAAAATAATATTTTATGCAATGCAAACCTCCTTACAGAAGTGAAAGGTCAGTTTTTGTTGCATTCCTCAGACATAAAGCCAAAGGATGGCTTCCTCCTCTGTGATGAGTGTTCCTTAAGTGAAGAATAAAAAGTCAGCAGGGTATTCATGATATGATAGCCTGTTAAAGTGCACACTGTTAAATTTGATTAATAAATACCTATTTGATGACTATTAAAATAAGCTTTATAAATAGTTCTTGTATATATAAAGATTCCTATATATAATTCCATATGTTTTGCCTTGATGATATAAAAGCCCTGTGTTGACATGGATGTAGAATGTATTCGTTCTGCATATTATGTGTGAAATGAAGTGTCTCTGCGCAGCCCAAAATTAAAATAAGATATAGAAGTATGTTTTTTCAAAGTCTTAATAAGTATATGCAAAATTAAAATGATCTTCTTTGATCTTAATTCAAAATTTATGTCAATACACTTGTTTTGAGGTCATTGTGCAATTGTTTGTCTGGGCAGTACATACAGTTGTACAATTGCTGATTGTAGAATTTCTGTACAATCTCCCCGGATTTACCAAAACTATGCAATATGGAGACAAATCTAAACAATCCATTCAATTTTAATGCCGTTAAAGTGGTTGTCAAGTCTATTGGTGATTTAAAAAAAAATCATGCAAGACAAAGGCATAATGAGCTAGTATGCATCACATACTAGCTCATTATGAAATACTTACCTTGGAACTAAGCTGTTGCAGAGGTCCCCAAACACCGCTGTGACTGGCGACATTTTGCTTCCGTATTCGGCAGCTCCAGGCAAACACAGTGCAGGCTCCAGTGCTGTGATTGGCCGGGCTGTGCTGATATCACTGCCGCGCATGCACACAGGAGCCGTAGTTTACGGCACACTTAGTGAAGAAATGGCCCAGTCGGTCTGTTTCTTCACTGCGCATGTGCCAATGACGTTGGCACAAGCATCTACACTGTATATCTTCTAAACTATGCAGGTTTAGGAGATATGCAGGGTACTTACAGGTAAGCCTTATTATAGACTTGCCTGTAGATTAAAGTGGTTGGCAAGGGTTGAGAACCACTTTAAAGTTATGCTAAAGAGAGCAGTATTAAAGAGAAAGTAAACCCTGATGGGTTTCGCATTATTACCCTGCAATGTAAAAGCATAATTGTGCATTGAATATTAGCCCATTATGTGGCACTTACCTGCATTGGAAGCCCGCGCTGTCCTGGCATGTACCCGCTCCAGGCCACATCCACCTTCTGCCCCTCTTCCTTCTGGGGCCGCGATCTTTGGCTCTGTGACTGGCCAAAGTCGCGGGAGCCGCCAGTCACGGCACAATCTCAGTGAAGGAACGGCATGGAGGCCATTTCTTTACTGCGCATGTGCCTGATGACGTGGTCACATCACAGTACACTGTATATCTCCTAAACCATTCAGGTTTAGGAGATATGCAGGGAACCTACAGGTAAGCCTTATTATAGGCTTACCTGTAGGTTAAAGTGGTTTTCAAGGGTTGGCAACCACTTTAATTGCCATAATTTTTTTTTGACTCAATAAAGGTTTATTGAAAAGTTTCACATGTCATACAAGGAAATTACATTATGTATGATTCATGAACAATTAACATTTTTACTTTATGAACATGACATAGGTATGTAGTAAAAGGCGATAAATGCAGAATCGTTCATGGATTAACTCAATTATAAAGAAGTTACTTGCCGTGAGTTACACATAGGTAGGAAACCAGATAATAATATTGTCACCAATAAAACCATCTAGTGCATAATATATATTTTATTAAGAGAAATTGGGATAAGGTGTATGAAATATATGGACTTGGTTTAGTGACTCTCGGTGTATACATATGTATAAATTCATCCTTATATTTTATATAGGTAATTGTATCAATATCAGCAGTAGCAAGGTCCTAGTAGCAGTGACTACAATTCATTTGTCATTTGGTAAAGTAGATAGTACCTAGGAGAAGGGGGGGGGTTGTTAAATAACCTAATTCTATTGGATTAGATTAGCGTATTCCTCAGAAAGCTTAAGGAAGGACCATGGTCTCCACGTCTTGTGGAATTGGGTTGTGTTGTCCATTGCAGAATTTTATTTGTTTAGCACGTAATGTGTGCAAGTCGTATGAGTCAGTATATATCTCATAAGGCATACCATTAGAGCGTACGTATTATTTTCGGTATAGAGGTTAGTAGTTACAATTATACCTACTTATTAGGGGAAAATGTGTTGACCTGTCTTAGTCTGATATTGATTGCGGATCACATTCCGGTATGAGGAAGTGGGAGTGAAATTGAGGCAACCCATGTTTATGTTTAGCAGACATCTCTATGGCCTTGGGCGGGGGGCTAAGACCCTGCCACCAAGTGACACCCCTGACGGGAGCTCTCTGTGTCCCAAGGTGCAGGACTGTCCTGCCCCACCAGCCGCCAGGTGTGACAATAAGAAAGTGTGGGTCAAGCCCGCGGTCTCAAAGGTTATTGTACCGCTTGTGGCGCTAGTCAGGTTTTTAGTAGTCCTGTTGGCATTGTAGCCTGGGGAGGGGCAGTGGTAAACTGTAAGGGCGTTTGTGGTAACACCATTAAAGATTTAAAGCTTGGGTGAATTGAGTAGAGTAGCGGTAAGCGATCCAGGGAGACCATTGTGTGAGGAATCTTTCCGCTGTGTCGTTTGCTATGGCTACTAATTCTTCCATATGGTAAATAGTGTCTACTTCCCGTAACCATTCTGCGACTGTCGGGGTCAGTATCTGGGAATCAACAGCTTGGCAGCGTTGAGGAGATGTCTTGTTATGGAGCGCTTGTAGCGTCTCATAGAGCCAGACGTGATATGAAGTAGGCAACAGGCCGGGGTGAGATCTATATTGGTCTCTGTGACGTGCTGTATTATGTCCTTCACTTTATCCCAGAATGGGATGATGGCTTCACAGGACCACCAAATGTGTGTTAATGAGCCCGTGTCCCGTCCACAGCGCCAGCATGTGTCTGGGGATTGGGGGTACCACTTTTTCAGTTTAGTGGGAGTGGCGTACCAATGGGTCAATAATTTGTAGGACATCTCCTGTGTTCGGGTACTGATAGAGCATTTATGAGCGAAAATATTTGCCCTCCTCCATTGATCATCTGAAATGTTTGTTTGTAATGCGTTTTCCCAATATTGTTGTGTGTTGGAGGTGGATGGGGTATTTGCTTCTAGTAGTAGGGAGTATGTCAGCGAGGTAGTTTTGTCTATTGGCTCCCCTGAAATAGTTTCAAAAGGGGTTAGAGGTCTGTGGAGGTCATGTTTGTCTAGTGTGGAGAGATAGTTATGGATCTGGCGGTAAGTCCAAAAAGACAGTGGGGTATCCTGGTGAAGTCGTGCATTGATGGATTTGAGGGAGCCTATGCGGTTGTTGTCGATACAGTGTAGTGCAAGGAGTGGCGTTTTTTCATCTCTTGGCGGAATTCTTCCCCTTTCTAGACCAGGTGTGAAGTCAGGGTTTGAGGCGATCGGCGTTAGTGGTCCCGGGCTGGAGGAGAGTGCCATAGCTTTATTTACTGTATGAAAGGCGTCTAGGGTTGGTCCTATTATGGGATTCTATTTGATGTCAAACGGGAGTTTTTGAAATTGTGTCCAGGGGAGGAATCGTAGGGGTAAGTATGTGCTACTGTTTTCCAACTGAACCCAGTCTTTCTCTTTCCCATGGCAGTTCCAGTCTATTATCCTCGCTAGACGAGCAGCAAGATAATAAAGCTTAAAGTTAGGCAGACCAATACCCCCTTTATCCTTAGATCTAGAAAGGATCTCAAGACTAATTCTTGGTTTGCGTCCTGCCCATATGAAGGTTCTTATGATGTTCGCTAGCGATGTAAAGAAGCTCGTAGGTATTTTAATTGGGAGTGTGTGGAAAAAATAGAGTATTTTGGGTAGTATGTTCATTTTTACAATCGCTGCCCGTCCAAACCAGGAGAACGACTGCGATCGCCAATGTTTTAGATCTGTTTGAATTTCAGCCAATAGAGGTTTGAAGTTTGCCGTGTATATGTTCGTAATCGTGGGAGTTAGGTGAACGCCCAAGTATTTTAGGGCAGATGCTTGCCATTTGAAAGCACACGCAGCTTGTGCCTTCGTCCGGGAGGGCTTCGAGAGTGTCAGATTCAGCGCCTCTGATTTGCTGTAGTTGACTGCAAAGTTTGAAATGTAACTAAACAGTTTAAAAGTTTTAATTAGGTTGGGGATCGAGATGTGTGGCTTAGTTAGAAAAAACAGGAGGTCTTTAATTGCCATAATTCATTCACATACTGTAAATCATATATATCATGCCACTGATTTTAGTTTTTTTCTAAGTACCTTCAATGCTGTTGTGTGGTCACATGATCTTTCCCTGTTTTTGGGTATCTACAGGGAAATATCTTTGGGAGGGGCTTCTATTACTCTATTGATGTATGCTGTCTACAGTATGAGTCTGTATCTGGCCAGCCCTAATTGGTGCTGTGCCAGTCACATGACTAAAAAAAGTTTTTAATTCAAAATAAATTATAAACATCAAATAAGTGGTTTATAGCTCCCTATAAATTTTTATTGTCAGACATCAGATGTGTATTTTTTGTGTATTAATATGGTGTAGGCAAAGTCAGAGATGATTAAAACTAGCTTTCAGTTTCTTCAGACGGCATCTGCATCCAAGACTCTTTTTTTTAACTTTACAGGTATTAGCAATTAAATTAGATATATTAAATACTGATTTATATTAGAACTAAGCTATTCTTGTGAGTTTTTGGTGAATGTAATCATTCAGCATACTATATTCTGCCCCCATAGTGTTTAGCAATAGGAGAACATGGAAGAGGAGGGAGGGGAGTGTTATTTATCACTGTGTATACACCCACATGTGTGACTCTATAGTCATGTGCACTGCACAGATAAGGAAAAGGAGGAAATTAAGAGCTTAGAAGGGAACTGAAACTGAGTATGTTCAGTAGAGGACACCAGATGGTATACACAATCTCAATCTGCAGTGGGCGCAATATGGAAGGGGCAGCTGGAGTCAGGATCAACCAGGTATATTTCACTCTACACAATACAAATGCTTTAATGGCTTTGTGAGTATGCACACTCTGTTATATAGCATGTAATGAAAGTTTTTCATAGTCTGGATTTAATGACACTTTAACCACTTAACGCAAATCACCGTATATATACGGCGGCTCCTTTAAATGGAGGTATCGCGATATAGCCTGCAGCTGCAGGCTATATCCCAGTACCGTTTTTTAGAGCTGGCGGTCGGCTATCCGGCGATAGCGGCTGATCCGGCTCGGGAGCCACTCGGCCGTTATCCCAGGGGGCGGGAGGAGACTTCATCCCCTCCTGCCGCTCTTCTCTGGCCTCCTGTTCCACCGGGAGACCAGAGCTACGATCCGGCGCGTCTGCCGGCTAGAAGGAGACCTGAAGGAAGCCGGAATCGGCTTAGATCGTGTCTCATTCGTCAAATTTCGGAAGCAACGTCACAATGTCACTTGCGGTTTATGTGGCGGCCAACGATGCCGGTTTTAAAAAAATTGTAAAGGAGGGATGGGGGGGGGTATTTTAGACCCTCCATCCCTCCATAAAGAGTACCTGTTACCATATATTACTGTCACAAAGGATGTTTACATTTCTTGTGATAGCAATAAAAGTGATCAGAATTTTTTTTTAAAGGAACAGTGTTAAAAAAAATAAACTAAATAAAAAAAAAATATTTTTAAAGCGCCACCGTCCCCACGAGCTCACGCAGCAAAGGAAAAGCATACTTAAGTCGCGCCCGCATATGAAAACGGTGTTCAAACCACACATGTGAGGTATCGCCGCGATCGCCAGTGTGTGAGCAATAATTCTAGCAAAATACCTCCTCTGCAGCTCCAACCTGGTAACCGATAAAAATATTTAAAGCGTCCCCTTGGAGACTTTTTAAGTACCGGAGTTTGTCGCCATTCTGCAAGTGTGCGCAATTTTCAACCGTAACATGTATGGTATCTATTTACTCGGCGTAACATCCTCTTTCACAGTATACAAAAAAATTGGGCTAACTTTACTGTTGTTTTATTTTTTTAACTCAAAAACGTGAAATTTTCCCAAAAAAATTGCTCTTGAAAGACCACTGCGCAAATACCGTGTGACAAAAAGTATTTCAACGATTGCCATTTTATTCTCTAGGGTGTTTGAAAAAAATATATATATAATGTTTGGGGGTTTTTAATATGTAACCAACAAATGTAAAAAAGGGCTCCGGTGGGTAAGTGGTTAACCACTTCAGCCCCAGAAAGATCTACCCCCCTTAATGGCCAGGCCATTTTTTGCGATACGGCACTGCTTTATTTTAACTGACAATTGCGCGGGTGTGAGACGCTGTAAACAAATAAAATTGATGTCCTTTTTTTCCCACAAATAGAGCTTTCTTTTGGTGGTATTTGATCACCTCTGCGGTTTTTATTTTTTGCGTTATAAACAAAAAAAGACCATCAAGTTTGGAAAGAAGAAACAATATTTCTTACTTTCTGCTATAATACATATCCAAAAAAAATATTAAAAAAATAATTTATCCATCTGTTTAGGCCAATATATATTCTTCTACATAATTTTGGTAAAAAAATCCAATAAGCGTATATTGTTTGGTTTGCTCTAATAGCGTCGACAAAATAGGGGATAGATTTAGGGACTTTTAATTTTTTTATTGTTTTTACTGGTAATGGCGGCGATCTGCGATTTTTAGCGGGACTGCGACATTGCGGCGGACAAATCTGACCCTAAGTGACACTTTTTGAGGACCAGTGACACCAATACAGTGATTAGTGCTATAAAAATGCACTGATTACTGTATAAGTGACACTGGCAAGGAAGGGATTAACACCAGGGGCGATCAAAGGGTTAAGTGTGTCCTAGGTATGTGCTTTCTAACTGTAGAGGGGGTAGACTGACTGGGAGTACAGAGAGATGGCTGTTCCTGATCAGTAAGAACAGAAAATCTCTCCGTACTCCCCTGCCAGAACGGGAATCTGCATTGTTTAGCGATCGCAGGTGGCCGGTGGACATTGCGGCCACGCGCATCGGCTTCGGCACCTCAGGATCTATTACACAAAGTGGCGTACTGGCACAGCGATTCATGCAATAGAGCCGCATTACCACAGTACATCTGTGGCGGGCGGTCTTTAAGAGGTTAAAGGTGTTGTAAAGGTTCAAAAAATGTTTTTATAAAAATAACAAATATGTTATACTTACCTGCTCTGTGCAAGGGTTTTGCACAGAGCAGCCCCGATCCTCCTGTTCTGGGGTGCCCCGCCAGCGCTCCTCCACTTCATCGGGTGCCCCCAAGTAGAGCTGCTTTCCATGGAGGCACCCATGTGGGCGCGCTGTCTGTGTCAATGGTCCCACCACCCGCTCCCGTGTCACTGGACTTGATTGACAGAAGCTGCTGGGTTTGTGCACATCTCTGGAACGCATGGATTCAGGTAAGTAAAAATGGGGGCTCTGGGGGGGATCTGCAGCACAGAAAGTTTTTTCACCGTAATGCATAGAATGCATTAAGGTGAACAACCTTGAGACTTTACAATCCCTTTAAAGAGGAAGTAAACCCTGATGGGGTTTACTTCCTCTATATTCCCCTGCAAAGTAAAAGCATAATGGGCTACTATGCATCGCATAGTAGACCATTATGTGTCACTTACCTGCAAACAAAGCTTGCAATGTCCCCTGTGCAGACAGCATCCATCTTCAGCCCCTCTTCCTTCCGGGGCCGCATGGGAGCCGCCAGTCACGGTACAATCACAGTGAAGGAACGGCACAGAGGCTGTTTCTTCACTGCGCATGTGCCCGATGATGTGGGCACATTGCAGTACACTGTATATCTCCTAAACCGTCCAGGTTTAGGAGATATGCAAGGAACCTACAGCTAAGCCTTATTATAGGCTTACCTGTAGGTTAAAGTGGTTGTCATGGGTTGACAACCACTTTAAGTAAGCCACTGTGCTACATACTGTAGTCTTTGGTACTCTTAAGACTTCATGCACACGGGATGTCTATTTAGCCTCTCTGAACACCTTTTGTCCTGGCAGGAGAAAAGCTTCTTAAAAATGTTCCTAAAACCTTATATTACACATGCATTTAGGAACATTAAGCCTTGGATTCAGTTGATCAGAACATGAATTTATTCTGCCCATTGGAATGCATTAACACTCATTTAGATACCTTTACACATGTTTAAGGCATTTTGTGCATTTTTTTCTCTCTTTAGCTTCTCTTCTAGTGTGCCTGTAAATGCCTTTGCGTGAATTGGCACATAGGCTAACATAGAGGTGCTTTTACAGGCTGAGAAAAAATGCCAAACACTTGTAAAAGTGGCATTTGTTAAGCCCATTGTGCATGAGGAGTAAGCCCTGGTTCACACTAATGCGATTTTTCGTGTGGTTTGACAGTTCAAAATCACATGAGAAATCGCACCTATTGCCATCAATGGAACCATTCAAATTGTTGCGACTCAAATTGCACCAACTTCGAAAAAGGTTCCTGCACTGCTCTTTTCAATTACATTGCAACTTTCATTGACTTCTGTTAAATGGCATTACAAGCTGAAATGAAATTGGAGGTCCAAATAGCACTGATCTTCGGCTTTGAAATCGTGCTGAAGTAGCCCAATTTCAAAGCCCGACAGGTGTAATCTACGGCTAAAGGAGATTGTAAAAAAGTGTAAATGAAATGTAAATAGTGCATAGCATATCAATTATTTTACTCCTCAGGCTTGGTTCTAATCAATCATAGGATCAATGTCCTAGTTTCCTCTATAATCCAAGCTAAACTCCTTTCCTGAGGACCAGACATTTATCATTGCTCCTTTTCTTTATGAGCACTGGTCCGTTCACCCTGAGTTCTCTACCAGTAGGAGGTGTTCACCTCATGCAAGCAGTAATGTGGACACCCAAAGAAGGACCCCAAGCAAACAAAAGGATAGAGAAGCATTGTCAGATGACTGTGCAACTTCAGATCTAAATAAAGGCTAAGATGGCACCATTCTAGGTGGATAGGAGAGTTTAGTTCTGCCATAAGACTTCATTTACAGTAAATGCAAGAGCTATCACATTAAAATGAAATAGTATTACTCCTAATATGATGCATCACATGATGATACTGCACAAATAATGCTGCCACTTTAAATCTACACACCCATGGGTCACATGCTCCACACTGTTTCTTGCAAGTTCTGCAAAGCTCAGCTGGTTACTTTATTCCCATATTCAAATGTTGGAGTGATCTACCAGTAACAGTGTAGAGTCCCTAAAGGAGGAGTTACCAGCCAAGGAAAGCCCTTATATCTGGCACCTCCTGAAAACTGTAAGTGAGTCTATGGTATGGACCAAACTTAGATTCAGACCAAACTTTGGCTGTTAGAGCATTCAGAAGAATGGCTGAACTTTTCCTTGTTTGGCCCGCTGTTCAGCCGATCTTCAATATTTCAAAGCTTTCCATTGTCACTGGTTCCTAAGAAAGCCACAGGTGCTTGCATCTGCTTCATCCCTAGCTAGGAACTATTGATGTCCCTGGGAATTCCAATCACTTAAGCAAAAGAGCAGATATAGCAGTGACATCTCTTAGGCTCACAGGCCAGTAGCTATAGCAGTGGAAATGTTCACACATAAACACAGAAACCAGCAGTGGAGGCTCGTCCATAAGGGCTGTAGGGGCGGAGCCCCACCAAAAAAATAAGTAAGAAATAAAAATTAACTATAATTATTAACCAACAGCCAGCACAGCTAGATAGAAACTAGAAAGAAAAAAAACCTTTGGAATTTCTCTCTAGCTGTGCTTCTGTTGCTAATTGCTGGAATAGACAGATTAGATAAGAAAGAGAAGTGTAATCTGCCTAGTAACAGGGCAAACGTCCCAAATCTCACTAAAAAACCCTATCTAGAACACAGTAAAATTAATTCTCCACCCTCATTGGCTGCTTTCCAACATTCCATTCTAAATATAGGAGCTATTTAGGACGTCTAAATCTGCAGACCTTAAACTGCCTAGTCCATTTGGTCTCTGCCTGGGGGGGAGCCAAGATTTTCTCTGCTTGCAGTTACACATTCTAGCCTGCTGTCTAGCCAGGTCCCCCCTCCACAAGTCGCACTCCGACACTTAGTCTCTACCTCCAGCAGTGCTTCCTCTCTCCACAGGGACCCTTCCCCCACCCACCATCCTGTGCAGAGCAGAGGGAGAGGACATGGAGGAGCCTGCAAGGTCAGATCTCACACATGACAGGGAGCTCCCAGCAATACACAGGCAGTGATTATCAGTACACACTCTAGACTGGAACGTCCG
>BLSH010033838.1:1932542-1944840 GCA_018402905.1 Glandirana rugosa | reverse complement strand
TACGTTTGAGGTCCGTCCACAGGTCTTTTCCAAAGCTCAGCAGTAGGATAAGAACTCTGAGCTGGCATGTAAGTCACAGGGAGTTCTCAGGGATATACAGGCAGTAATTGATCTGCAATTAGTCTGCTGACATTGGGGAACCACAGAGCTCAGCAGCACCGCACACCCTCAGCTCTTCATGCTTTACTGTTTAACAGGCAGCTTTTATCAACACAACTCCACTCCTGGTCACTTCTTCATCCCTGCATTCAGTGCAATGTTGGCAATGATTCATGACTTGGGCGGCACAGTGGTGTAGTGGATAGCACTGTCGCCTAGCAGCAAAAGGGTCGCTGGTTCGAATCCTGACCACAACACTACCTGCCTGGAGTTTGCATGTTCTCCCTGTGCCTGCGTGGGTTTCCTCCGGGTACTCCGGTTTCCTCCCACACTCCAAAGACATGCTGGTAGGTGAATTGGATCCTCTCTAAATTGACCCTACTATGTGTATGAATGTGAGTTAGGAACCTTAGATTGTAAGCTCCTTGAGGGTAGAGACTGATGTGAATGTACAATGTATATGTAAAGCGCTGCATAAATTGACAGCGCTATATAAGTACCTAAAATAAAATAAATAAATGACTTCCAATGCAGGGACCAAGAAGTCCCCAGCAGTGGAGTTGCTGTGTTGATTGTTGACATCAAACATCAGAACAAGAGGAATGTCTAGTCATGACAATTCCTCTACAATAACTGCTTTCCAATTAATGCCATCCTAAATCGCCTGATTTTATAATTACATTTTGAACTTTTTTGGACAGATAATGAAGATTTATGTTAGTGAAGCTGCTCAGTTCCAAAAACCAGGGACATTTCTATGGCTCACCTTGTGTCAGGGGTTAGTGGAGGATTTCCAGTGTTCCTATTATAAAATAAGGAATTAGGATGGAGCTTGATGGGATATGAAACCCCACATAATGCCAGTCTGTGCTGGGTTCCTGTGCAGACCTCACAGCTCATGTAATTCTTTACCTTTGGGATTTAATGGATGAATGAGCCAGCAATATTTTATTGAGAATTAAGACTGACAGCTGAGTTATACTGTACATTGTGTACAGAGTGGGTGGAGCCTATAAGGGGTGTGGCTTCTAAGAAGTGGGATGGGACAAAAAGGAAGGGCAGGGTCTGGCGCCCCACCATCTTAAAACTTCACCAGCCGCCACTGGAAACCAGCAGGGTAAATGCAGAAGTAGGTCCCCCTGGCCAGTTGACACAGGCTCAGGTGCAGGGTCTAAGCATTAACCGGTCTTCACCAGAGCTCCTAATGGTGGGGATGGGTTTTGCTGAAATTTAGTGCCAGGTCACGGTCTTCAGGATCACCCCACCAAGAGGGGAGAAAGGCGAGATCTGAAAGCAGGTAGGAATTGAGAAGAAGTGTTCTCGGTAAACAAGCCAAAAGTCAGTAACAAGTGGTTGCAAGTTAGGATCAAGCAGAAGCATAGTCATGGAACAAGTCAAAGGTTGGTAACTAGTGGTAGTGAAGACACAGACGACAGCAGGAGTGCAAACAGCCAAATATTGGCTGGAGAGGAGAACAATAATCTGGGAAACAGGAAGGGTGAATACATGGCTTAAATATGTTGTGCTGTCCAGCACCTTAGATGGCAAATACAACAAAGGTCCTTTGTTCAGATCTGGATCCTGACAATAACACTGCCGAATATGGCAGAGGTAGCAGTGACATCAATGCCAATATATATACACACACCCACCAGTAACTGAAATGCAACCCACATGTGTAAAAAAGATACCATGTGGCCACCTGAAATACACTAAAAGTACCCCAAAGACCCATGCTAACAGGATATAACTAAACATCATCCTCTCCTTAGGAAGGAACAGTTTGCTGCTCATGCAGCACTTGTGAAAAGAAAATTCACTCACTCCTTCTAGTAAACCACTGTTTATGCCCCAAGCTAAGGATAGAAAGCAGTTTGTATTCCAAAGCTGGAAGTCATTGTTAATGCACATGTAGGTGCATTCCACAGACCAGGCCGGGAATGAAGTCAGCAGAAACAAAGCGGAGCTAATGACATCAAGTGCAGAAAGTCATTATTGTATATTAATGTTTTTGTATATGTAGCATGTACAATGTATTTTGTACATACAAATCTACAGGTAAGGAAATTTGCTCTCTCTACTTGCCATGATTACAAATGTCTCAGAAATGGAAGAAAAATCTTCCAATGGAGATACTTCTTCCCGTGACAGCTGTCTAAGTGGGGAATTTCCTTCAGATTGATTTTTGTTCTTGTTGAGTCTACAGGACAGGTAGTGAATGAAAATCATCTTAGGCCCTGACTTAAAAGGGCCATAAGTTATAGTCCTTCTTTTTTGTCCCCCTATTGGCCAGGGGTAAATAACTAACTGTGTGTGGCCAGCTTGGAGTCCAAGATTATGTTGGAGAGCTCTAAACAGAGCTTTTTCATTCCAACAGGAAAAAAGGGGAAAACAGGTGTAGAGCAAAGATGGTGGCCAAAGGTCTCTCACCACTCTAAAGTCCATTACAAAGTCTCCTTTCTCTTGTAGTGTCCAAATTACTGGATACATAGGCAGGCTAACTGAGAATGATGGCAGCAGTCCTGAATGCAGTACCAATGTCCCAGGATGAAGCAGCAGATGTTCTGGGTACATATGTTCTCTCTCGCAGTATGCTGGGCATTGGAATCCTATGACAACACAGACCTGATGCCACAACTTTAGTGAGGTGCCACATGGACAAGGAAATTGGAAACAGCCTCTCACCAATCGTTGTGCATAGTCTTTACTTGTAGTCCCACAATGTCTTTCCCTGGCCCAGGTGTTTTTTCCTGGTTGCAAGGCTGCCAATCGTTGCCCTCCTACTGTTCCAAACTATGACAGCTTCCATCTTTGATAGTGTCTTCCTCCCTCTCCTCTTTCCCTGCATGGCTGCTCCATTCCATCGCCACAGGGGAGAAGGGAAAGGGCTGCAGCCGTGATTTCAGTGCCCAAGCCACACAGCTGTTAAAACACAGTCGCCATGGGATGGGCTACCTACTATATCGAAAACAGTGTTTCTATCAGTAGCTAAGATGTCTGCCAGAGGGGGCGCTGGTAGTTACTGAGCAGTGAACATTAAATTGACAGCTTTCGCCGTGTGAACACTTCCTAATGCCCTATTATTTCTCAAAAGAAAATGTTTTATTTTAACTATTTTATTTTTGGAGAGACTTTCTGGTAATTATACATAATTGAGTTTCACTTTAAAAATATCACTTTATGAAAATCTGAAGGAAAAAAGTTCCCTCTTTGGTATTAAATCTGCAATATTACAATGTCATAGTGACTATAATATGGTTAAGTTCGAGGATACAGAATATCCTACTTTTCCAATTTTTTTTTTCATTTCCTTGACTAATGGTTATTTTCATGAATCATCACATGGAGATGATGAAAATCTGTTAATTCTGTCATTTGAACTGTCTGATCCACAAAGGAAAATGTTTGCATTTTTGTTAAACACACTCTCTGTTTGGCAGCACTCCCAGAAAATTGAGTTTTTTATATTGAAACAAGGCACTTCTCACCTTTGATGTCGAGTTGTGACGTCACGTGTGCTCACATTGCGTACAGATGTTCTAAGAAATGTTTGTTGCAGTTTATAGACAAAGCTTGAAAATGTGACTCTTTTCCTCTGTAAGAAACTATTTTGTTTTCAGCTGAGTGATTGCTCTTATAGTTTCAGCATGTCTGATATGGATAATGGGGATAATAAAAGAGACAAGGAGTAGCTCATCCTAAAAAAGGGGTTTTTAGGACTGCATGCATTTAAACCCAAGCTCTAAAATGTATCTACCAGCTATACCTAGATTGCTTCAAATCAGCATCTTCTTACATTCTAGTCTCAATGTGTAGCACATATAGTATAAATCATTATACATTTGCAAACTAAAGCTGAAGGATTCACAATTGTGAATACTAAGCTCATTATGTGTTACTGAAACCTGAGTTCATTTAGTGAATATTAGGGATGGGCCCGATGTTCAGCTCGAACATCGGGTGTTCGTCCATTCGCCCAATTGGCCAACATTATGGTGAGTTTGCGGCAAATTCGAGCGCCACGGAACACCCCTTAATGCACTGCTAGATCACAGTGCATTGACGTCTGATGATTGGCTAAAGCATTTACCTGACCTGCATGCTTTGACCAATCACAGCACACTCTGCCGCAAGAGCCATAATTAGCCAAAGCCAGGGTGCCTTTGGCCAACCATGGCTCAGGGGGCTAAGTCCACGCCCCACACTATATAAGGCTGTTTACACAGCGGCCATATGTAGTGTGTTGGAGTAGACGGAGATAGAGAGAGCTTGACCTAGATTAGGCAGGTTAGTTAGTGGCGTGCAGGCAGTGTATTTATATATTTATACAGTGTAGTATATATGCATATATATACTCTGAATTCAGTGTAGACTATATATACAGTGCATTCAGTGTAGCCTATATATACAGTCAGTGCAGGCAGTGTATTTATACATATATATATATATATATACAGTATCTCACAAAAGAGAGTACAACTCTCAGATTTTTGAAAATATTTTATTATATCTTTTCATGTGACAACACTGAAGAAATTACATTTTGCTACAATGTAAAGTAGTGCGTACAGCTTATTTAACAGTGTAAATTTGCAGTCCCCTCATAATAACTCAATACACAGCCATTAATGTCTAAACCGCTAGCAACAAAAGTGAGTGCACCCCTAATTAAATTGTCCAAACTGGGCCCAATTAGCCATTTTCCCTCCCTGGTGTCATGTGACTCGTTAGTGTTACAAGGTCTCAGGTGTGAATGGGGAGCAGGTGTGTTAAATTTCGTGTTATTGCTCTCACTCTCTCAGTGTCAGGATTGAGCTTACCTACTGGTGGCACTGTGCTTCTCTGGGCTGTTTACTGCAGCTCCAGTGGCCACCAGCAGGCGTCTCCCTAGAGCCAGCAAGTTGTAATAATCAGCCACACCTGGGTTCAGCCATTAATGGCTATTTAAGACTGTTCCTCCCTTTCCCCAGTGCGTCACAATTGAGTTTGTCTAACTGCTGCTAGAGATCTTGCTTCAGCTTGCTCTGCTCTGCCTTGCTTTTCTCCCATGCCTTGTACTGTCTCCTTGCCTGGTATCCTCCTTGATTCCCTGTATACCCTGTACCCTTGTCCAGAGTTAGCTTTAGTCTGCAGTGTAGGTATTAGTGTGTTTGTCAGGTTTTGATTTGCTGGGGTTTGTTTATGTTTACTGTTTGCTGTGTTTGTTTATTAGTGTGCACTGTAAATAAATCTCACCTTTTTTAAGTTATATATCCTTGTTTGGTCTCAGTTTCCTTGTGTAGCTACGTGTCTGGTCTGCCAAGCTGCTGAATCCGGACACTCAGACTGGTCACTGGAAGCCCAACATGGTACCTCATGGCAAAGAACTCTCTGAGGATATGAAAAAAAGAAAATTGTTGCTCTACATAAAGATGGCCTAGGCTATAAGAAGATTGCCAAGACTCTGTAACTGAGCTGCAGTATGGTGGCCAAGAACATACAGCGGTTTAACAGGACAGGTTCCACTCAGAACAGGCATCACCATGGTCGACCAAAGAAGTTGAGCGCCTGTGTTTAGCGTCATATCCAGAGGTTGTCTTTGGGAAATAGATGCATGAGTGCTGCCAGCATTGCTGCAGAGGTTGAAGGGGTGGGGGGTCAACCTGTCATTGCTCAGACCATACACCGCACACTGCATCAAATTGATCTGCATGGCTGTCGTCCCAGAAGGAAGCCTCTTCTAAAGATGATGCACAAGAAAGCCCGCAACAGTTTGCTGAAGACAAGCAGGCTAGGGACATGGATTACTGGAACCATGTTCTGTGGTCTGATTAGACCAAGATAAACATATTTGGTTCAGATGGTGTCAAGCGTGTGTGGCGGCAACCAGGTGAGGAGTACAAAGTCAAGTGTGTCTTGCCTACAGTCAAGCATGGTGGTGGGAGTGTCATGGTCTTGGGCTGCATGAGTGCTGCCGGAACTGGGGAGCTACAGTTCATTGAGGGAACCATGAATGCCAACATGTACTGTGACATACTCAAGCAGAGCATGATCCCCTCCCTTTCAATATCTGGTCCCCAGGGCAGTATTCCAACATGATAACGACCCCAAACACACCTCCATGATGACCACTGGCTTGCTGAAGAAGCTGAGGGTAAAGGTGATGGACTGACCAAGCATGTCTCCAGACCTAAATCCTATGGAGCATCTGTGGGGCATCCTCAAATGGAAGGTGGAGGAGCGCAAGGTCTGCCAGCTCCATGATGTCATCATGGAGGAGTAGAAGAGGATTCCAGTGGCAACCTGTGAAGCTCTGGTGAACTCCATGCCCAAAAGGGTTAAGGCAGTGCTGGAAAAAAATGGTGGCCACACAAAATATTGACTCCTTGGGCCCGATTTGGACATTTTAACTTAGGGGTGTACGCACTATTGTTGCCAGCAGTTTAGACATTAATGGCTGTGTGTTGAGTTATTTTGAAGGGACAGCAAATTTACACTGTTATACAAGCTGCACACTCACTAATTTACATTGTAGCAAAGTGTCATTTCTCCAGTGTTGTCGCATGAAAAGATATCATAAAATATTTACAAAAATGCAAGGGATGTACTCACTTTTGTGAGATACTGTATATATATATATATATATATATATATATATATATATATATACACTCTGCATTCAGTGTAGACTATATATACAGTGCATTCAGTGTAGACTATATATACAGTCAGTGCAGGCAGTGTATTAATATATATATATATAGTGTGAGATTGGGGTTGATCAGACTAAAGCGGTAGGCGCATTTCCAGTAAGTGTGCTAATCCAAAGCGGTATTTTTAAGAGCACGGCAGCCCATTTTTATTAAAAGAAACAAAAAAGTAAAACAAAACAGTAATCTTCCCTTGCAGGGGGTTCAAACATTATTGCATAAACATGCTTCAGCCTCCTGGCATACTCCCTGTCAGCTTCGTGCTGTTTGGTGAAATAAACAATCTCCAGGTCTACTGGTTAGTAAATTATATTCAGCCCTCCTGGCTTATAAATGCAGATCTCCTGCTAAGGCCTTCTGCTTTAGGCCTAGGTCTGTCTCCCACAGACCTGAATGCTCAGCAACTCGGTGCTGTCCTGTAGCCTCGTGCTACAATGGGAGTGCTACACTGGCTGTCCCCATGCAGCCTCTGACTCCTGCAGAGGAAATGGGAGTCCATTTGACTCCCTTACACAGACTTCCTGTCTGTTGGGTGGGGCCCTGAGCCATAGTCAGGTCACCACTAAATAGCCCAGCACATAGCTGTGCAATCAGCGTGCCTGTCTCTCCAAAATCTGGCGTTATCCAGCAATCTTCCAGGTAGCACATTTCGAAATGGGGGGAGGAACATATAAACCCGTCACTATGGATGGGACACCTCTGTGCCAGCCATTAGCTGTGTAGGCCCTACTCTTTTTTCGGGTATGTTTCCACCAGCACTTCCCCTTGGCACCATCTCTGCCAACTATCAGCAGCAGGAGTTCTAACCTGCCCAACCTTCTTTCTAAAGGGGCACTCCACTTGCATCTTCTTCCGGGTGTGCTTCCACAAGCACTTCTTCCTGAACCGTGGGCTCCCATTAATCTTTCTACTATCCCTTCTACCTTCTGGCCACGGTATCCTCCCTTTCTTTTTATCTTCCTCAGACCTACTCTCCAACCACTGCTCAACCGCACCTCGGACCACACCAGCAGGAATGCACCGCATCACATCAGCATCCAGAGAGATTTCCACCATGTCTGTCATTTCTGATTCATCTAGCAGTTCCCCTGAGCGCGATCCGCACCCAACTGCAGCTGGAAGCACTCTCACAGAGAACTGTGAGGGCACTTTCCACAAAAGTAACCAACATTGCAGCATTGCAGTGATTGTTTCCAACATTTGCGATCTCTACACAGTACAGCCTGCAATATCGAGCTCCTATCAGCTGTACCCCGTGGTACCGGTTCTCCAATCACAAGAGAAGCCGGCAAGATATACACTCACTGTACATTCCATGATGGTAGCATTTCACCAAGCATATTCGTCATCACAAAATACACATTTTTCTCTGTATGCGTTGTAGACATAATTTCTGCTGTGCGTTTACCCTTGGGCGGTGACACAGTTGCTACATTAAGTTTATATGACCCTGCTGTTTCAGCAGGCCGCATTAACCCCTTATCACACATTTCAGCTTTAGCATTTGACTTATTCTCATGAACAGGTACAAGTACCCTCTTATTCTTTAGAGCAGCATCATAGTTGTTTCGGGCAACCTCTGGCTCCAACATACAGAGCTCCCTGGAGGTTTCGCGGGACACCTCTGCGGCCTCATCTACCATTGCTAGGAAAGATAACATACTCTGCTTAGCAGTCACCCCTACCTCATACCATTCAAAACCTTGTTCCACAGCATCAATTTTGAACTCATTAAGCAACACCTTATCAGTTTGAACTTTGACATTTGCCTCCCCACTGAACAGGGCACTGCAACAAGGCAAGTCCTTTTTTTTCGCACAAACAGGGGATCTACCATTTGGGGTCACTTCCACTTAAGGTTGCCACATCATCCCTTTAATCCAGGACACATATGAATTACACAGGTTTCGTGGCTAATTGAATGCAGATAAGGCACCAAGTGAGTTTTATTGAAATCGTAACAGTCTTACCAGTCTTCCAGTTGGCAGGTGATGAACACTTCAATTGAGGGCATAGTCCCTTCTTGACTGTACTCTCATAGGCTAATGCCCCCACATGGACACGGGGCAACATTGCAGCCTTCTTAGACTCTCCAACATCCCATGCAGGCCGAACAGGTTTCCTGTTGCTAGGGGTAACAGCAGATCCACACATGTCAGACCCCTTACAGGATGCTTGATACTGTGCCCTCTTCTCTGGGCTGACCACTTGACACAAGCAGCCATAATGTGAAACCACTGGTTTCCTGCACTCTCTGTCACCCCCTGCAGGCTGAACCAAATTTTCTCCATGGTTGCCAGGGGCAACAGCAGACACTCTTGCAGAACCATCTTCACTCAAGATTTGAGCTACATCTCTGCTGTAGCACCTCCTTTCTGCAAACAGATGTTCTCTGGTTGATATGGGAGACCACATTCTCCTCCCTGAATTTTTCCAGTGCTCTCTATATTGGATTGCTTCCAGGTAATTGTCGTAGGCATCTTGGTTATGAACTATCCAGCGGTACACCCCTTGGTACTCCTCCTTCAGCAAAGGATACACCAATTCAACCCAGCGACCTTTGGGCCACCCTTTGTGGGAAGCAATCATCGCAAACTCACCTTTTCAAAAAAAGTCCGGGTTCGGGTCCGGGGTTCTGGTAATTTTACTAAAGTTCTGAAAATTGCTGTAAAAAAGCACAGGAAAGTCCTAGAGGTCTGCAAAAGGAAGGAAAATGGGGTAAGGGTGGGACAAGTGCCCTACAAATAAATGGGGACAGGGAAATAACTAAAAGCATTTTAAAAAAAATAATTTCATAAAAAAATAAAAAATGGAGGTGGATGTGGACCGTCTTCAAACTGTGTCTGAAAAGTATTAATTAACGGTAGAAGCCATATCACTGTTCTAAAATCATCTTCAAACTGTGTCAAAAAAGTATAAATTGTGCCTAAAAGTTCGGGTCCCCATTGATTTCAATGGGGTTCGGGGTCCGGGACAAAGTTCGGGTTCTGTCCGGACCCGAACCCTGACTTTGTCCCGAAGTGCAGCAGAACCCGGACTTCCAGAAGTTCGCTCAACTCTAGTGTTGAGTTATTTTGTTTACAATCTTTATTTTATTTTAAAAATGTTCAAATACAAAATAAAACAATAAACATACCAGTATCTCTAGCATCTATACAATGAATAATTCCAATGGCATATATATAGTGTTTCATTCCTTGTTTTATATCTTATACATAAAGGAGATAGCTAGTGTCTCTCTTAATTTATACCATAGATTACCTACTATTATTTATACTTTCAATTCACATTCATTACCCAACCCACACTCACAACACAAACAAAAAAAAAGGGGGGGGGGTGGAGGGTCACACTCAAGTTTGCTCATATGTATTCCAGTATCTTTGTTGATGTTCGAAATGCATCCCATCCCTGCCATATTTTAGGAATCTGTTTCTCCAATCATTCCTCAGTCATTATCATAATTTCTCTCATTTCACATACCTCTGCCATTCTGCCATAAATGGGCCTGTCTCTTTAACCACTAGAGATCCGCGCTATAGACGAAAGACGTCTACAGCGTGGATCTGAATATCCGGGTGGACGTCCATGGACGTCCGCCCCTTTAATCGCCCCCTGCGCGCTCTGACAGGCGGCGGCGGCGCGCGAGGCGCCACACGCTGCGTGGGCGTGCCCGCGGGTCGGGCGGACTCGATGTCCGCTCCTGACCCGCGATCGCCGGCAAAGCTTTAGAACGGGGAACCGCCAATGTAAACACGGCGGTTCCCCGTTCTGTGACAGGGGGACAAGCAGATCTACTGATCCCTGTCACTGGGATCAGTTAGATCTGTTATGTCCCGGCCAATCCCGCCCCCCCACAGTTAGAACACACCCAGGGAACATTGTTAACCCCTTCACTGCCCCTGCAGGTTAACCCCTTCACTGCCAATGACATTTATACAGTAATCAGTGGACATTTAAATTTCTGATCGCTGTATAAATGTCTTTGGTCCCAAAAATGTGTCAAAAATGTCCGACATGTCCCCCCCAATATCAAAGTCCCGATAAAAATCGCAGATCGCCGCCATTACTTGTAAAAAAAAATAAATAATTAAAAACGCCATAAATCAATGTCCATAGTTTGTAGACGCGATAACTTTTGCGCAAACCAATCAATAAACGCCGATTGCGATTTTTTTTACCAAAAATATGTAGAAGAATATAAATCGGCCAAAACTGATGAATATTTTTTTTTTTTTTTGGATATTTATTATAGAAAAAAGTAAAAAATATTGTTCTTTTTTCAAAATTGTTGCTCTTGGTTTTATTTATAGCGCAAAAAATAAAAAACGCAGAGGTAATCAAATACCACCAAAAGAAAGCTCTATTTGTGGGGAAAAAAGGACATTTTTTATTTGGGTACAACGTCGCACGACCGCGCAATTGTCATTCAAAATGCGACAGCGCTGAAACCTGAAAATTGGTCTGGGCAGGAGGAGGGTTTAAGTGCCCAGTAAGGAAGTGGTTAAGCCAGTTTTGGGCTATCATTGTTCGAGCCGCCATTAACATATATCTTAAAATATCTTGTTTAATCTTTTTTATTGGACCTTGAATCATAGAAAACAGAGCAATTTTTATATTTGGCTGGACCAAAATTTCTGCAATATCCTGGATACATCTCCAAAATTTTTGACCAAAATGCAAACACCTGTGGGCTGTAGAACCAGAAGTGGGACATTGTGCCTCTCGCCTTAGAACATCTCCAACTCGTATCTGCATTCCTATAATTTATCTTATGCATAGCTATCAGGCACTTATACCACCGTGTTAGGATTTTATAGTTTCTTTCTTGGTGTCTAATCAATGAAAACATTTTATGTGATAAAAGAAATTACCTTTCCCAGTCATGGTCTGGAATTGTCATCTCCAACTCAATTTGCCATTTATTCAATAATGTAAGCCCCTCTCTCCTCTTCCGGGAAAGCAGACACCTATATACGTTTGACAGTGCATGAGTAGGCTTTGCCTTCTGTGTTAATAATTTTTCAAATTCTGTCAGGGGTCTATTTAAAGGGTATTTATTAGAGTTGAGCGAACACCTGGAAGTTCGGGTTCTGCTGGTCCGTCCGAACTTCGTGACAAAGTCCGGGTCCGGGTCCGGACGGAACCCGAACGATCGCACGGACAACGAACCCCATTGAAATCAATGGGGACCCGAACTTTTAGGCACAAAAATGGCTGTAGGAAAGTCCTGGAAAGCCCCAGAGGGCTGCAAAAGGAAGTAAAATGGGGGTAAGGGTAGGGCAAGTGCCCTACAAAAAAATGGGGACAGGGAAATAACTGTAAATATTTTTAAAAAAATAAAAACATAAAAAAAGCAAAAATGGAGGTGAATGTGGATCATCTTCAAACTGTGTCTGAAAAGTATTAATTAACGGTAGAAGCCATATAACTGTTCTAAAATCATCTTCAAACTAGGGCAAGTGCCCTACAAATAAATGGGGATAGGGAAAATAAATTAAAATCAAGTA
>BLSH010033838.1:1900191-1922502 GCA_018402905.1 Glandirana rugosa | reverse complement strand
CCTCTCCAAGATCGACAACGACATTCACTGTCTAATAACAAGTTTTTAGTAGCCGATGAGGATATCCCGGTCCAAGGTCGACAACGAATCTTCCTGTCTAATAACAAGTTTTTAGTAGAGGATCAAGATTTCCCTCTCCAAGGTCGACAACCACACTCGCCACGTAAAGAACGTGGTTTTATTTTTCAGGCAGATGCAACCACAAAAGTTTTTTTTTTTCTTCCATAATTAACCATAATTATTTATGAATGTATCCCGATGTATCATGTAAACGCCCTTGTTACTCCTCTCGTTTATTCCCTACACCAGTACCAACAGCTGGAACCTGGCCCTATAGGAGTAGCCGATGATTTTTGAACAATAATCTGTCACTTACAGCAACAGCTAGAACCTCTCCCTTTAGAACTAGGAGATGATGTTTGAAAAATAATCTGTCCCTCTAAGCAACAGCTGGAATCTGGCCCTATAGGAGTAGCCGATGATTTTTGAATAATCTGTCACTTATAGCAACATCTAGCACCTCTCTCTTTAGAACTATATGATTTTTGAAAAATAATCTGTCCCTCTAAGCAACAGCTGGAACATGGCCCTATAGGAGTAGCCGATGATTTTTGAACAATAATCTGTCACTTACAGCAACAGCTAGAACCTCTCCCTTTAGAACTAGGAGATGATTTTCAAAAAATAATCTGTCCCTCTAAGCAACAGCTGGAACCTGTCCCTATAGAAGTAGCCAACGATTTTTGAACAATAATCTGTCACTTACAGCAACAGCTAGAACCTCTCCCTTTAGAACTAGGAGATGATTTTTGAAAAATAATCTGTCCCTCTAAGCAACAGCTGGAACCTGTCCCTATAGGAGTAGCCGATGATTTTTGAACAATAACCTGTCACAGCAACAGCTAGAACCTCTCCCTTTAGAAATAGGAGATGATTTTTGAACAATAATCTTTCCCTCTAAGCAACAGCTGGAAGCTCTCCCTATAGAACTAGGGGATGATTTTTGAACAATAATCTGTCCCTCTAAGCAACAGCTGGAAGCTCTCCCTATAAAACTAGGAGATGATTTTTGAACAATAATCTGTCCCTTTAAGCAACAGCTGGAAGCTCTCCCTATAGAACTAGGAGATGATTTTTGAACAATAATCTGTCCCTCTAAGCAGAAGCTTCTACCTAGTGCAATCAGATCGTTCTGTAATGCAAGGTTTGATCTGCAATCTGTCACTCAAAGCAGCAGTATGTGAAATCTCAAATTACTCCACAATCAGATCGTTGTGTAATGCAGGCTGAGGTCTGCAATCTGTCCCTCAGAGCAACAGTAGTAGTAATCTCAGGATGCAGGATGAGATGTTAAAATGTCTGCAATCTGTCCCTCACAAAAACGCTGGCAGCTTCCTCTCCCTACACTAGTCAGAGTCTCAGAGAGCATGTGACTGCAGCATCAAGTGACTCCAGCTTATAAAGAGGCTGAGTCACATGATGCACTGGCCATTCACAGCCATGCCATTAGTAGGCATGGCGGTGATGGCTTCTAAGGGCAAACCAGTGAAACGCTTGTTGATTGGCTGCCCTGCAGCTATTGAACATGCGTGATCAACTACCAGAACCCAGAACCCGAACGTTTCAGTCTTGGTTCGCTCAACACTAGTCACATGCTCTCAGGCTAGTTTAGGGAGAGGATGCTGCCGGCGCTATGAGGGACAGATTGCAGATATAATAACATCTCATCCTGCATTACAGAACGATCTGACTGGACTAGGTAGAGTCTACTGCTTTGAGGGACAGATTATTGTTCTAAAATCATCTTCTAGTTCTATAGGGTCAGGTTCCTGCTGTTGCTCTAATGGACAGATTATTGTTCTAAAATCATTGCCTACTCCTATAGGGTCAGGTTCCTGCTGTTTCTGTAAGGGACAGATTATTGTTCTAAAATCATCGCCTACTCCTATAGGGTCAGGTTCCTGCTGTTGCTGTAAGGGACAGATTATTGTTCTAAAATCATTGCCTATTCCTATAGGGTCAGGTTCCTGCTGTAAGGGACAGTTATTTTCCCTATCCCCATTTTTTTGTAGGGCACTTGTCCTACTCTTACCCCCATTTTACTTCCTTTTGCAGCCTTCTAGCACTTGCCAGGACTTTTTTTACAGCCATTTTTGTGCCGAAAAATTTGGGTCCCCATTGACTTCAATGGGGTTCGGGGTCCGGGTCAAGTTCGGTACCGAACCCAAACTTTTTCGCGAAGTTCGCGAAGACCCGCCAAACCCGAACATCCAGGTGTCCGCTCAACTCTAATCGTAACTATTGGGTTAGTAATATAAAGTAATACATCGTCTGCATTGACCGACATTTTATACTCCCTATCTTTCACTTTAATTCCCTGGATAACTGGATTGCTATGGATAGCTGTCGTCAGATGTTCCATTACCAAAATATAGAGTAAATGGGACAACAGGCACCACTGAAATGTTCCGTTCGAGATCTTAATCGGATCCGACAGGGTGCCATTTATCTTCACTCTCGCTTTCGATTCGCAGTACAGGACCATGATTTTTTGCCTTATCTGGGGACCCAGCCCCCATTGTTTAAGAGTCTCCTCCAAGAAACACCATCCCACCCTGTCAAATGCCTTCTCCGCATCAATGGAAAGCAGACAGGATGGGATGGTGCTCCCCTGCACGTACTCCACCAGAGAAATAGTTTTCAAGGTATTGTCCCTTGCCTCCCGACCCCTCGTAAAGCCTACCTGATCCAAATGGACATATTTGGGTAATATTGGAGAGAGTCTATTTGCTATTATTTTGGAACAAAGTCGTAGATCAATATTTGTTAATGAAATTGACCGGTAGTTTCCACAAAGTGTATGATCTTTTCCCGATTGGGGATAAGTGAAATGTGTGATTCCATCCCCTGTGAGATGAAAGGTCAGGAGGCAGAGACCACATTAAATGTCCTATTTAATATAGGAACAAGCTCTTCTCTAAATGCCTTATAGAACCGAGGAGTAAATCCATCCGGTCCAGGACTCTTGCCTACGGCCAGTGTATCTATTGCTTTCTGTATTTCTATATTTGAAAACCCTTGTTCAAGTTCTATTTTAGTTTCTTCCGGTATTACCGGAAGTGCTTTTTCTTCTATATATTGGTATACTTTCTGATGGTATATCTCCTTCTCTTTGTTTTGGTCTTTCACATTATACAATTTAGAATAGTATGAATGGAAGGTTTTTGTCATTTCCTTTGGGTCATATGTCATCTCTCCAGACGGTTTTTGGATCTTAATTATCGGCTCCATAGATGTTCTTTGGTTTAACGCCCGAGCCAATAGCTTCTCTGGTTTATTATCTTGCTGATAAAACAGCACCCGATTTTTATATAATTTTTAATGTTTGTTCATTCAAGAGTGTTTGTAATTTAATACATTTTTCTGCTAATGCTATTAAATTTATTGGGGTTGAGCTTCTTTTATGGACTGTCTCCAAATCCGCTATTTCTGTTGCTGTTTTTAACCTCGACCCGTGTTTAATAAATAGTCCTCTAATTGCACATTTTAATGTTTCCCATTATGGGGGGGGGGGAGAGATGTTTCGCCCCCTCATGATTTTGCACAAAATCCTCAATGTCTTCGTATTTCAGACATACATGCCTCATCTTTAAGTAAATTGTAATTTAACCTCCAAGACCAACTCCCAGTTTCCTGATTTGGAGCGTCTAATTTTAAAAATACAGCGTATCAAGTCAAGCGTATTCTTAAATCGATTTATTTAGCCATGTGTTTGTGCGCTCCTGGAAGAGGTAGTATTTATACTTGAGTCCATCACAAAGTTGAAATCTCCCCGAATCACGATTACCCCTTCTGCTTTTTCCATAATTTCTGTTATCTTTTGTATACCCTTTTAATCTGATCCTGATTTGGTAGGTATAAGTTAATAAGTGTAAACTTTTTACCATAGATAGTTATTTTTAAGAATAATGTCCTCCCATCCTTATTCCCTCAAACTATCCAGTAAATGATATGGCAGGGATTTGTGAATTCCTATAGATATTCCTCCAGATTTTGAGTAAGGAAAAGTGTCATGGTGCCATGTAGAATAGAACTTATCTTGAAATTTTGGTATAGTATCTGTACGAAAATGAGTTTCCTGAAAAAAATTATCTTAACCTTTTCCTTATGCAAAAAGTGCAAAATTTGAGATCTTTTGGATGGAGAATTTAATCCTTTTACTTTGAAAGAGCATATCTTGATTGGGCCCGTATAAGGATGGGGAGAAGGAAGGGTGAAAAAAAAGGGGGGGGGGGATCCCTTCAAAAAAGAAAAAATAGAAAAAAATCTAACTCTTATTCATTCACACCACAATTAGCATTCGTTACTTCCTAACTGACACTTTGTCACAAAAACTTACTAAGTAAGATCCCTATATTGAGGAATAAAGGAGTCTCTACCATTTTGGCCACCTGTTGTCCCTGCTGGGTTTATATTATTTATATCTGTCTCTTAATCTCCCATGAGAGAGAGAGAAAAAAAGGGGGAAGGGAGAAAATCTTTCAACACCCCTCCACCCTAATATTCACTCACAATCCCCATTTCAATATAGATTAATAGTTTTCTTACTTAAGTTTCCGTAATGTATGTATTCCTTTTGTTTTTATTCAGGTTACCAATCCCCCTTCTCAAAAAAAAAAAAAATAATAATAAGGGAGGAGTATTCCTCCTGACTCAAGTGTAATAGTGATAATTATAAAACCTATTATTTACGTGGAGCCTTCATTATTCGTGCGTTCATATACCTTATTTCATTGTTTATCAAATAAGTGTTATGCCCACATCTTGGTGCATTTATCTATCCATTAGTAAAAAAAAAAAAACAAAAAAAAAAAAACCCACACTGTCCCTACGTTCCACTCGTGAGATTCAAAAAAAAAAAAAAAGAACAACCCATATATATACATAGTGAATATACCTATAAAGTGCATTGTGTTCATTCATTTCGTATTGAATGGGGGAGGGGAGAGTTATTTCTCCTAACTCAAGTGTGATAATAATAATTATTCTGAAACTGATAATTTTTATCAACCCTTCATTATATTCGTGCATTTATATATATATTGTTTCATTGTTTTTCAAATAAGTGTTACGCCCACATCTTTAATGTATCTTATCCATCCATTTGTATGAAGAGAAAAAAAAGGGTGGGGGGGGGGAGAAAATCCTCCTGCATATTATTTACATTTTAACATTTTGTATCGGCTATGACCACTTTCTCCACAAAAATCCTAGACAACCGTCATTCATTAACTCCATAAGTGAGGGGGGGGGGAGAGTAAAAAGAAAAACAGGAATTTATTTTCAGCTTTACTTTGTCTTCTTATCGCTATGAGACACCCTGTCAAGAAATTCAACATAGTCTGTAGGCCATTGTGGCAAGTCTATTTCAGGAAGTTGCAGAACCCTTAAAAAGTTTGGAAGGTCTCTGATGTCTTGGAACACTGCTTTTTGTCCTTTGTAGTATACCAGAATCTGGAATGGATATCTCCACTTCAACAAGATTTTCCTCTCTCTAAGCATCTCTAATAGAGGTTTAACAGCTTTTCTGAGCTCCAGTGTGTATTTAGAGAGATCCTGTAACAGGATTAATTTCACTCCATCAAAGTCTATTATCCTCTGTTGTCGCGCCTTTTCCATGATTTTCTCTTTAATGTGAAAATAATGCACTCTGCATATTATGTCTCTGGGTTTCATAGGGTCTGGATTTTTAGGCCCCAGTGTTCTATGCACTCTATCCAATAAAATTTAATTTGTGTCTGGGCAATTTAGGAGCATGTTGAAGATACCTTGAAGTGTGGGTATGAGATCCTCTGCCCCGGTTGCTTCTGGGAGGCTTCTGATTCTTATGTTATTCCGTCTGTTTCTATTTTCAAAATCATCCATATTAGTGATCATATGTTTTAAACATCGATCGTGTTTTGTTTTATAGTTTTCTCTTCTAATTGCAATACTTTCTGTTCTACATTTAATATGTTAGCCTCTACTTCTTTTACCTTTCCTTGAGTATTTTCTAAAGTTGCTTTAATAGACTGGATTTCAGTATTTTAGGAAGTCTCCAATCACTGTATATATTTGACCATATCTTCTTTAGTTGGTAAGGCCTGTATGTATGTTTGTATATCCCATGGCCCCTTATCACTAGTGTCCATCCCCTTGCTCTTATTTTGATCATTAAATTGATCTGGTTCTCCTTCCATGTCTTTCAGGGTTGATAGGGTAGGTGAGGGGTCTATTACATTTTGTTGCTCTGCTTGTCTTTGTGGCGATTGAAAGTATTCTTTAATGCTTGTATTTTGGTCTGGCTGCATTTTTGAGCTACCTTCTTTTACCCCCAAGGATGTTTTCTTAGCTTTTGGGGCCTGGGGCCCTTTAGTAGGCATCCTAGATTTCCTTGCTCTATTTATATGGGACAGGATGTAGGTTAACCTCTTTCCCTCCGGCTTTGTAAGATATACTGCCTACTTGTTATATTATATAGCCTTCGACCAACTTTCACAGTATATACAACAATCCACACAGTCCAAGAAATAAATATTCTTACCAATTGCAGGTATGGGCTTTTACTTCCTGGTCTCCTCCAGGTGTGTATCTCTTGCAGGGCTCCTTGATTTCAGGCAATTTGCTGGGTTTGCGGGGTTTGCTGGGTTTATAAAACTTTTCCCCGTTTTAAGCGGCTGCAGTCAGCGCGCTTTATACTCTAATGGAGGCCGGAATAGGTATGCCAGGAGTTTTAGTAGCCCCCTGTCTGACTAGACAGATACAGAGCTCCCTTTCCTGAGGGGGAGGGGCTCCTGGCTGCCCGTTCTCCTGTTCCTATGTCATCTTGTATCTCCGGTCAGACCCTCGGTCTCCAATTGGGCTGTCTATTTCGGCGACAGCGCAAGGAAAGCCCTCGGTGCGGGGGGCAGGCAGTACTCCGGCTTCTCCCCTCGCCACGCCATCACCACACGCTGCCTCGCAGTCTTACAGTCTGCGACTACCCGTCCGGTGTGCACCCGCTCTACGAGGATCATGAGATCCCGCGAGATCTCGTCCATCTACTCCCGTCAGACGAGAATACGCAGCTAGTCCTCGGGAAGAATACAGGGTAAACGGCACTGTTACCCCACTGTTACCCAGCTTTTGCTTGGAGATATGAGGTTTGCTTGAGAGTCAGAGTCCCTCTCTGGGGAGATCAGATCATGCTTGATTCACAGGGCTAAGGAGATTGATCAGTGTGCGGCCATCTTGGTCAGACTCCTCCCCTCCTAAAAAACATTTACAAAAATGTGAGGGGTGTACTCACTTTTGTGAAATACTGTATGTATATACATATATATATATATATATATATATATATATATATATATATATATACAGTATCTCATAAAAGTGAGTACACCCATCACATTTTTGTGAATATTTCATTATAACTTTTCGTGTGACAACACTGACGAAATGCCCCTTTGCTACAATGTAAAGTAGTGAGTGTACAGCTTGTATGACAGTGTAAAATTGCTATCCCCTCAAAATAACTCCACACATAGCCATTAATGTCTAAACCACTGGCAACAAAAGTGAGTACACCCCTAAGTGAAATGTCCAAATTGGGCCCAAAGTGTCAAGATTTTGTGTGGCCACCATTATTTTCCAGCACTTCCTTAACCCTCTTGGACATGGAGCTCACCAGAGCTTTACAGGTTGCCACTGGAGTCCTCTTCCACTCCTTCATGATGACATCACGGAGCTGGGGGATGTTAGAGACCTTGCACTCCTCCACCTTCCGTTTGAGGAAGCCCCACAGATGCTCAATAGGGTTTAGTTCTGGAGACATGCGTGGCCAGTCCATCACTTTTACCCTCAGCTTCTTTAGCAAGGCAGTGGTCGTCTCGGAGATGTGTTTGGGGTCGTTATCATGTTGGAATACTGCCCTGGGGCCCAGTCTCCATAGGGAGGGTATCATGCTCTGCTTCAGTATGTCACAGTACATGTTGGCATTCATGGTTCCCTCAATGAACTGTAACTCCCCAGTGCTGGCAGCACTAATGCAGCCTCAGACCATAACACTCCCACCACCATGCTTGACTGTAGGCAAGACACACTTGTCTTTGTATCCTCACCTGGTTGCCACAACTCCTGCTTGACACCATCTCAACCCAATAAGTTTATCTTAGTCTCATCAGACCACAGGACACGGTTCCAGTAATTAATGTCCTTAGTCTGCTTGTCTTCAGCAAATTGTTTGTGGGCTTTCTTGTGCATCATTTTTAGTATAGGCTTCCTTCTGGGACGGCAGCCATGCAGACCAATTTGATGCAGTGTGCTGCATATGGTCTGAGCACTGACAGGTGGCTGACCCACCACCCCTTCAACCTCTGCAGCAATGCTGGCAGCACACATCTATTTCCAAAAGACAGCCTCTGGATATGACACTGAGCATGTGCGCTCAATTTCTTTGGTCGACCATGGTGAGGCCTGTTCTGAGTGGAACCTTTCCTGTTAAACCTGTGTATGGTCTTGACCACCGTGCTGCAGCTCAGTTTTAGGGTCTTGGCAATCTTCTTATAGCCTATGCCATCTCTATGTAGAGCAACAATTCTTTTTTTCAGATCCTCAGAGAGTTCTTTGCCATGAGGTGCCATATTGAACTTCCAGTGACCAGTATAAGAGAGTGAGAGCGATAACACCAAATTTAACACACCTGCTCCCCATTCAGACCTTAGACCTTGTCACACTAACGAGTCACATGACCCCGGAGAAGGAAAATGGCTAATTGGGCCCAATTTGGACATTTTCACTTAGGGATGTTGTAAGGGGAAGGGAACCTATTACCCTTAGTCTCTCCATTTTGTATGGTAAATGTTGCTTTAACATTGTGTAATAGTTTATGCTGACAAGGCTCTTGTTTCTTCACACGGCACATTCTGTACTTAGTGTAACTTTCTGCAACCTTGCAGATGTGCCTTCTGTGTGATCACATTCTAAACGTTATCTTTTCCATGAAAAAGAACACAATGTACAGATAACTGCCAACACGGCAATGTCTCTCTTTCTGCATAGAGATGTATTGTGCTCCCCTTTGTATGAAATGTATATAAACGCCCCTTTTTGCTATCAGTAAACAGAGATTGATTTCACCATACTTGTGTTTGCGTCCATCTCTTCCTTGGGTAAACTCTTTCTCTCCCGGGCGCCTGAGCCTAAAGACAGACTGACAGGGAGATGATAGCCGAGGATTATCATAGCAGTTCCTAACAAGTGGAGGTCCCACCGAGATCAAAGAGTCATCCCTTCTGGACCCTGGTAAGATATACACAGTTGTACAGAAAACGCCTGAGTATATTATAAATAAGAATAGTGACAGGAGGGGGGAACACCCCAGATGACGGCTTTGGAGCTGAAACGCGTAGGGTCCTGTTCCCCTTCTGTCACAAAGTACCTTGGTTTTAATGAAGAGCTCTTTTATTCATGCTTTTGAGTAAGTGTTTTTAATGCCCTTTTTTACTCAATAAATGCTATAAACGGTATCACACTATGGTGGGTTTTTCCTTCTCTCACTGTTTATGGTGAATTCCGGTATATTACCCAACGATCGGATTTTGGATTGGAGCAACCCATTCCAGCGGAGTTCCTTTGGATGAGTGTTCCAGGATTGGGTTGGTGACATTGCCCTTTGGATACGTTTTGCGTTAAATCTACCAGAATCTGGTAAGCGTACACCCTGCATGTTTTTGGGATGACTTACCTATTATCTCCTTCCTATTGCCTTTGATTTTTGGACTTTGTCCTGATTGCATAGGTTGGCACATCATTGGACATTTGCACTCTTAGTGTTAACTTTTTTCCCTAAGGGGAATTTGGACTTATAACTCCAATTCTTTAGGCGCTGCATCTTTGTTTTTAAAAACTTAACAGTATGTGATGGGACAATATTGAATGATCACAGGAGATAGATGTCTATATATGTTATACATTGATTTAAGTAATAAATGTAATGAAGTGTGATATTTTAAAATACAGTATTAATGATTGTTTTGTTAATATAGAAGAAACTAGATCTGTATGGAATTGAACCAGTCATTGAAATTGTAACATCAATATGAGTGTGATATGTGGTCCCACCCTTAAGAAATTTTACAGGCAGCAAGTTTTGTTGTCCCCACATCTCACTCATGTGACCTATGGGGAAACCTTGGGCATGGTGTGATGGGAATGATGCCTGGAGAATTGAAGAGGGTGGAAATACAGATTATAGATGTATAACAAGAGGTGTTGGACATATCTGAACGTTTTGTGTGGAAGGAGGATAAATGATTGGACATATTGCTGACAGAGGTAGAAGGGGGAGATGACGCTCTGATTAGCCAGCAAAAGTGATATTTGGTTGATGAAAACTGCGGATGCAGTAATCATAACTCCAGAGGTTCCTTCCGCCCACACAAAAGGCAATATCCCCTGAAACAAAGGGAACAAAAGTGGAAACACAAGGTGGTGCAAGGGAAGGTACCCTGTGGTTAGGCCCAAATTCTAATCCAATTCTGTCTAGCAATTTGTTCCATCCCCAGGTATCGCATCAGAAGGTGAAAGACCCATTCTTGTGGAATCAGGAGATTGGATCTGGATAAAGGTGCAAAAAGGAAAAACTGAAGGACCCTACCAGGCACTCTTAACCGCACCTACCGCTGTCAAAGTCAGTAAGCAAACATCCAGACCCTGATATTCCCGAGGGCAACAGAATGTCCCCAAAAACAAATCTATGTGAGTGAGTGTTGTGAATGGAGGAACATCTTTTCTTTTAAATAAAGGGATTCACATCCTGGAAGGAGAGACCACCTCCCTCCTACAAGAGGTGAAAGTAACACTGTGAACTCAACACAATTTGGGTAGTAATACAGTCAGAAGATAGACTGAGTATAGAGACTGGTTATTCTGACAAGAATGAATGGATAAAGTTTACAGCCAATTCTACTAATGCCTCTGACTGTGTAGTATGCGCCAGTGGAAGACCAAGCCTAGCGACTGTTCCAGCCCCCCAGTTTTCAATATGACATGTATTTTTTGATGATGCAAGGTAGAGCAGATAATGAGGGTTGCAAAACAGAAATCGATAAGTTTCCTGTGACTATGATGAAAACCAAGCCAGTAGGTGTGACAGTCTATAAGGGGAAATACACTTGTTTTAATAATATTCTTAAACCGACTTCACATGAATTTAGATATTGCACAACTACATATCAGGTCAGAAATGATGGAAGATTCCCCGTCTCACTGTTTTCCAATCAAACATGAGCTCTAGCAGACACTTGGTGGTTGTGTGGAGACAATAAACTAAGGCCTTTATTGGGCTCAGATTGGGCTGGAATATGTACACTGGTGAAAGTAGTTCAACCCTTTCTAATCTTCCCTGCCCAACTAGAAGGTGTTCCTATATGGGATAAGGCCACCAGCATAAAATTAAATAAGATAACCAAGCGAGATATTCCAGGGTCAAGTTTTGATAGATCTGTATATATATAGATGCTATAGGCATACCGAGAAGCGTCCATGATGAATTTAAAGCTAGAAACCAAGTAGCAGCAGGTTTCAAATCAATTTTTCTGTTTATATCTGTAAATTAAAATACTAATTGGATAGACTATATATATTACAATCAACAGCGCTTTGTTAGCTACACACAAGATGCAGTCAAGGGCCTTGCCAAGCAGCTTGATGCCACCTCACTGACAGCCTGGCAGAACAGAATCTTCTTGGACATGCTCCTGGCGAAGAGGGGAGGGGTCTGTGTAATGTTTGGCACCACGTGTTGCACATTTATCCCTAATAATACTGCCCCAGATGGCAGTGTCTCCCGAGCATTGAAGGGCTTGGAGATGCTGTCTCAAGAGCTGGCAGAAAATAGTGGGATTGAGAACCCTTTCACCGGATGGATGGAACGTTGGTTTGGCAAGTAGGGCAAGTTTTTGACCACCTTGGCCACCGCGGCTGCGGTGGTACTGTCAATATTATTATGTGTAGGCTGCTGTCTGGTACCATGCATGAAGGGACTCATCTCAAGGGTGGCAGATAGAGCTGCGGGTGATGTAATGTATGCAGCACTGTCCACACAAGACCCTGACTTATATGACAAACCAGGATTAGCCACACTGCTTGTATGAGAAAGTGATGCTGTTTTTATGAAAATCCCCACCGAGACAGGCTCCTGGAGTGGGAGCTTAAATAAGAATCTACATTTTGTAGGTTCAACAGGAGGGGGAAATGTTGGAAGAATGGGTTAAGTCAAGAGTCTTTTATTAAAATGTAGCTAGAGTAATGTTTTATGTGAACCTATAAAATGTTGATTTTGAAAGGATTTGACGGTATCCATTTTGTATGTTAGGGCTCCACTTTAAATATCTGTTAGTCTGGCTTGTTTCTGGCCTTATCTTGAGAGAATGTCTTATGCTCGGTTCTCATGAAACAGCTGAAGTCAGCTAATCACACAATATACATTGTATCAATATTATGAAGCTAATGTTCCCTTTGTATTTTTATAATGTACTAATGAATGTGTTTATTTGAGACAAGAGAACATCCAGTGATAGGGGGAGATGTCGCTGCTTTTGAGAAAACTAAACTCTTGGATATGTGATGATCTGAATTATTTCTTTTCCCGTCTCCAAGATGGATTTCTTACAGCACTGCTTAAATTTTGTTTCACTTTCTATTGGTCAAGTGGGAAAACCACCCATTTAACTGCTTGATTGTTAATAGGAGATATAGACACTGATCAGGATGATTATATGATCATCCCTAGGTTACAACGCAGAACACATCTATGTTTTATGCATATTTTTCACTATAAAAAATTTTAAGCCCTCGCTTTTAGTAGGATTACACATAGGCAGACCTGTTGTACTGTGTTTCGGACTTCATTTATAGCCCCAAGACTGCAGTGATAGCTATAACCAGAACTGTAGTCCTGACAGAACACAACCCTGCCTGGATTCACGCCACCGGAGTAAAATTGGTAAAGAGGAGACCTGACCCAGAGGTCCCAGAAGCAAGAAAGGAGGTATTAACGGGGGCAGAAAGCCCTGACCTCGAAAAGGAAAGTCAAGACAACGGGGTATTAACGGAGGTAGACAACCTTGACCCTGAAAATGAACTGCTACCTGAATTTTGGACAATGGCCCTTAATCTCCCTGATCCTAACCCCATTTCTAGTGATTCTATTGACTTTTCTCATGTGTATTAGTACACAGGTGGTCATTACCCAAAAGGGTAAAACTCCCAGTCTCACAACATTCTGGTATAACACACCATATATATATATGTAGCCACCTTTACTTTTGACTACTGCCATATAGTTCACTGTTCTATAGTATTTTGTCAGTGTATTTTTTTATATTCGTAGGGGTACATATATATAGATGTTCAAAGATGGGTCCAAGGTGAACTCAAAGCCAGAGATCAAGTGACAGCTGGATTTGAATCACTTATCCCCATAATAACTGTTAATTAGAATGTGGAATGGATAAATTACATTTATTATCATAGACAATCCTTGGGATCAATACTTTGGGTGGTTCACCAGCTGGAAGCAAGCCCTTATTCAGCTGGGCCTTATCATATTAGTCATACTCATTGTTATAGGTATAGTGGTATGCTGTGTCATTCCATGTTTTAGAAAAATGCTTAGTAAAGGAGTTGACAATCTCTCTATGTATTCCTCCCTACTTCCTAACCAGACAACCCCCTCAAATTCTGGCCAATACACTGAGTATATTAAAAGACATAGACAAAAGAAAAAGAATCTCATCATATAAAGACGGGTGGACATAGTCCTTTCTTTGCAGCAAGGAAACAAAGGAACTGAGAGTCCTATGTCCACTAACTTTCCCAGGGAACTATATGTCCCTGATGACGTCTAGTATGGGCCTGGGAGTATGGAGAAAACCATGAGTATTGGTTCTAAGAGGGGATTTTAAGGGGAAGGGAACCTATTACCCTTAGGCTCTCCATTTTGTATGGTAAATGTTGCTTTAACATTGTGTAATAGTTTATGCTGACAAGGCTCTTGCTTCTTCACACGGCACATTCTGTACTTAGTGTAACTTTCTGCAACCTTGCAGATGTGCCTTCTGTGTGATCACATTCTAACCGTTATCTTTTCCATGAAAAAGAACACAATGTACTTATAACTGCCAACAAGGCAATTTCTCTCTTTCTGCATAGAGATGTATTGTGCTCCCCCTTTGTATGAAATGTATATAAACGCCCCTGTTTGCTATCAGTAAACAGAGATTGATTTCACCATACTTGTGTTTGCGTCCATCTCTTCCTTGGGTGAACTCTTTCTCTCCCGGGCGCCCGAGCCTAAAGACAGACTGACGGGGAGATGATAGCCGAGGGTTATCATAGCAGTTCCTAACAGATGTACTCACTTTTGCTGCCAGTGGTTTAGACATTAATGGCTGTGTGTTGAGTTATTTTGAGGGGACAGAAAATTTACACTGTTATACAAGCTGTACACTCACGACTTTACATTGTAGCAAAGTGTCATTTCTTCAGTGTTGTCACATGAAATGATATAATAAAATATGTACAAAAATGTACACAATTCCCTATGCAGTGGTGAGGTGGCTTTTACCTCCCCACTGGAAATCAAGCCATTATTAAACTGCTAGAAAAGAATGGAAAAGACCCCACCCAACCTGGATCCTACAGACCCATATTCCTTTTAAATATCGATCTAAAATTACTCTCCAAAATCATAGCCACGAGACTAGCCACAATTATGCTTGACCTCATAGACCCTGCACAATCCGGTTTTATATGGGGCAGGACTGCTACATTAAACATCAGGAAGGTTTTTAGTGGTGCTGGAGACAGCGAAACACGACAGTGGGGGAGCCATGCCATCATCACCCTGGATGCAGAGAAAGCCTTAGATAACGTCAGCTTCAAATGGTTACATTTCGTACTAGAGCAACTAGGCTTCAAGGGCTCCTTTACCCACCTCATCGAAGCTATATACTTGGCTCCTGCGGCTAGGCTGGTGTCGGCGGGTCTCCTCACCCCCGAATTTAAGCTACATAAGGGAACCAGACAAGGGTGCCCCCTTTCTCCCCTGCTGTTTAACTAAGCCCTTGAACCACCTTACAGATACATCAATTACATCGCCCCCTTTCATGGCCTTAAATTTCAGGATTTTGAACTACACTCGTCCTTGTTCGCTGACGATGTCCTCATATTCACTTCAAACCCTGCCACTGACATGATCACGATAAAAAACAACTTTGACACATTCAGACTATGGCTATGGGCCTTCGCATCAATTATCATAAGAGTGAGATGCTCCCATTCAAAACCTCCTCTAACCCTTCTTGGACCTCAGATTCCCCATTTGCAATAGCCCACTCCCACATAACATACCTAGGTATCAGAATAGGCAAACTATCCCCATCTTTTTATTATCTCAACTACCCCCTCTCTAAAATGTATCAGGAAATGGACAGCTGGATGGATCTGCCCCTCTCGCTCTCGCTCATGGGGAGATGTTACTTAATAAAAATGATCACCTTTGCTCGCCTTCTATACCCCCTCCAAACAATCCCACTTTTGCTGAAACACAAAGATATCCAAATGCTCAATATGAGCATGTCACGCTTAATTTGGCAGGGAAGGCGACCCCGCATAGCCTTGCATAAACTACATCTCCCCAGGAGTGAGGGGGGCACAAGTCTTCCCAATGTCAGATTGTATAATATGGCATGCCTGCCTAGACTGGATAACCCAATCCTCTCGACAATGCGTCAGCTATATACAGTCCTCCTGCATGGATAAAGTCAAGAGATTCCGGGAAAGTATCATGGATACCCTCCTCCACAAACAATCCTATAAAATCTCGGATATCTACAAGCCATTGGTAACACAGACCTCCTGCCCTTTGACTACTTCCTCAGTAGCAAACCTGAACAAGGACTTCTCAGACACGGACTTGGTTGACAAATTCAACCCTAAAATGAACTCCAAACAAGATTTGGTGTGAATTCCAACTGAAAATAATGCATCGGGCATTTATCCCTTTTCTTTCAAATAACTCCGAACCAGGGGCGGACTGACAACCCCCGGGCAATAGGAGATCATGGGGCCCCCCTGTGAACCTGTCTACACTCAAGCCACACAAAACACCACCTACTTATTGCACTGCGCCCACGTTATATACGTTCGCCCCTTTAACTGCAGTGACAGTAGCTGAGGATGTACACTTGCTGCAGCAGAAATTAAACCCCTGTTGCTTTTGGTGGGCGATCGTGACCCATTCAAGTGAATGGGTCCCACTCTGCAAACACCCTGCAACTACGTGCAATGCATGCAGCTGCAGCATGCTAGTGTGGGATCCAAGGGGTTAAAGCAGGTGATGAGGAGGCAATACAACACCTCTTCACTGCCTGCTTTAATGCTTTTTTTGCTGTACACAAGGTTTCAAGGCCTTTGCAGAGCAGCCCTATCCACTTGAATGGGTTACGCTTGGCAGGCACTACACCTGCCAAGCATGACAGGGTGTATAATTCATGCTGCTGCTGCTGCTGCAACATGTGTACACCCCTGGCCACTGCAGTTAAAGGGGGTGTGGTTGAGGGTGAGTAAAAGATTTCATCTCCAAATACGGAAAGGTTTCTTCACAGGTAGAGCTGTGAAAATGTGGAATAGACTCCCTCCAGAGGTGGTTTTGGCCAGCACGGTAGATTGCTTTAAAAAAGGCCTGGATTATATATACAGTATATAAATTATATATAAATTATAAATATAATACAACATATGCTTTTTTAATGACAAAAGCATGAATAAATCAACAACCCTCCACCAGAGTTGAAATGACAACACTGTCACTCTGAAACCACCACTAGTATGGACCACTTACATCAAGCTACATGTGGCCATCCTATTATAAAACCTTAAAGCGGTAGTAAACCCATCCATTTAACAGTTTAAAACCAGTTACATTTCTGGCACGTGCCGGAAATGTAACACTCCCATTGGCTGTGTTCTAAAACAAACTGTCAAACCATCCAATGGCTGGTGCCATAGCTGATCACATGTGCAGCATCACAGCAGTTGTAGATTAAACAGAGGCCAAGATGGCAGCTTCCTTGGCTGAAATTGATAGGAGGGTTTACTACCACTTTAACCCAAAGCAGCAGGGTATCCCAACCACTTGTGCTCAAAGGGTCATGCTCACAATGCTCACACACTTAAATAACAAGCAGTAATTCATAGCAATGGAGGTCATTCATAATCCAACCTAAAGTACACAGGATATAATGGCATGTTAGAGGGTGGCCTCTAAGTGTTGAAAAAACTTACGGAATATGTTAGCAACAGATCCACCATTGCTAGGCAATGGAAGTGCTATGACTGCCCACAAAGCCATTTGCAGCCAAGGATTAAACAAATGGCATTGAGATTTTCTGCATATATGCACATTTCAGGCTGCGCACGCTCAGTACTCATGTCGCTGCGCATGTGCAGCTTGAAACACATGCACAATAGCGATCTCTGTCAGGCACGTTACTATTGCCAAGCAACCATGACATCCGAGTGCAGGAAAAAGAGCAAAAACAGAGAGGAAAATGAGGATGCAGGAGCTAAAAAGAAGGGGGTAAGTAGAGGGGGACCAAGAGGAGGAAAATGAAGACAATGGAGAGGAATTAGAAGTCAAACAGAGAAATGGCACAAAATGTGCATATTAAATGCCTATTACAATGATAACATGCTGCAAACTGTAGTATATTAACATGGCTGTCAAGGCTTAAAAAAAACAAAAAACCTGCAATACAAAGGGATAATGTAGGGATAATGCTCATTATGAAATACTTACCTTAGATCAACACTGTTGCAGCGGTCCCCGACCACCACTGTGACCGGCATCATGTTGTGTCCATCTTCTTCCGGGATTGCGGGCTCCAGCCAATAACAGCGCAAACTCCAGCTCTGTGATTGGCCAGAGTCGCGATGACGTCACTCCCAAGCATCCACGCGGGAGCCGTTGTTTACGGCACACTTAGTGGAGAAACAGCCCAGTTGGGCTGTTTCTTCACTGCACATGTGCCAATGACGTTGGCACATGCAGATACAGGGAATATCTCCTAAACTGTGCAAGTTTAGGAGATATTCCCAGGACCTGCAGGTAAGCCTTATTATAGGCTTACCTGTAGTTTAAAGTGGTTGTCATGACTTGACAACCACTTTACGGCCATCAACTGCCACACGTATAGTGTTATTGATAAGAGCAAGTAATATCATAGGGGTTGATTTACTAAAGGCAAATAGACTTTGCACTTTGCGCTTGTGCTCTAGTGGGGTGCAACTGCACTTTACAAGGTGCACAGCCTATTTACCTCTAGTAAGTCAACCCCATAATCTCTGCAAGGAAAAACTGAAACTCCCCTCCTGGCATGGGGGGGGGGGCACACTGGCAAATACCCCTGGTTGCCATGTTGATAAGGACAAGGGTCATAACCCTGTCCCAGTGGTTATAGGGACCTCCAGATTGGGAACCTAAAAATAAGGGATTCCATACTGTGACTGTGTATATGCATTATGGCTGTCTATGCCAGCAGGTGGCGCTGTAGCATTATAGTTTATCCACTTCAGCCCCGGAAGGATTTGCCCCCTTCCTGACCAGAGCACTTTTTGCGATTCGGCACTGCGTCGCTTTAACTGACAATTGCGCGGTCGTGCGGCGTTGTACCCAAACAAAATTTGCGTCCTTTTTCCCACAAATAGAGCTTTCTTTTGGTGGTATTTGATCCCCTCTGCGTCATTTCTGATCACCGCTATAAACAAAAGAAGAGCGACAATTTTGCAAAAAAAACCCAAATTTCTTACTTTTTGCTAAAATTCAAATCCAAAAAAAATATATAAAAAAAACATTTTTTTTCATCAGTTTTAGCCGATTTATATTCTTCCTCATATTTTTGGTAAAAAAAATTGCAATTGGCGTTTATTGATTGGTTTGTGCAAAAGTGGCCGTGATTACGGATGACATTTTTGACACTTTTTTGGGACCGATGACATTTATACAGCGATCAGAAATGTAAATATCCACTGATTACTGTATAAATGTCATTGGCAGTGAAGGGGTTAACCTGCAGGGGGAGATCTAGGGGTTAACTGTGTTCCCTGGGTGTGTTATAACTGTGGGGGGGCTGGACTACCATGGGCATGAGAGATCTAACTGATCCCAGTGACAGGGATCAGTAGATCTCCTATGCCCCCACTAACAGAGCGGGGAACAGCCGTGTTTACATGGGTGGTCCCCCGTTCTTTGCCTGTGGCCACTCATCGCGGCTCGCCGGCGGACATTAGGTCCGCCCGAGCCACGGGCACACTCCTCAGGAGCGGCGCACGCCCCCTAGTGGCCAACTGCTGATCAACGCTTTTTTACGGCGATTCGCGCCCAGCGTCCACACTGCCACCGTAAATATACGGTAGGCGGTGTGGAAGTGGTTAAAGTGCATACATTCTCTGATATAACAGGATGTATTGTCTATCTATGCTCTATACACCTGTTTGTATTAAGTTCCTGTTTCCTGTCTCCATGATGTAAAGACATGTTTTGATATTTCTCCATGAAAGTAAAGCTATTCTCTGCATACAACAAGCTTCCAGCGCATGATTTCAATACTCTACTAACATGTACCACCCTGAGGAAGGGGTCCCAGTGAGGCCCTGAAATGTTGGCTGTATCGTATGGCATTACAATAAATCTTCTTCTTATTATTATTATTATACAGGATTTATATAGCGCCGACAGTTTGCGCAGTGCTTTACAACATTAGGGCAGACAGTACAATCACAATACAATTCAATACAGGAGGAATCAGAGGGCCCTGCTCGTTAAAGCTTACAATCTAGTAGGGAGGGTTAAATGATACGAAAGGGCAATAACTGCGGGGGATGAGCTGATTGAGAAAATTAGGAGTGTAGTTGTTAGGTGGTGGCAGGATAGGCTTCCCTGAAGAGAAAAGTTTTCAGGGATCGCCTGAAGGTGGATAGATTTGGGGACAGTCTGATTGATTGGGGTAGGGAGTTCCAGAGGATGGGAGAGGCTTGGGAGAAGTCTTGGAGGCGAGTATGAGAGGAGGTGATGAGGGAGCTGGAAAGCAGGAGGTCTTGGGAGGAGCGAAGAAGACGGTTAGGTTGGTATTTTGAGACTAGGCTGAAGATGTAGCTGAGCAGAGTTGTGGATGGCTTTGTAGCTGATTGTTAGTATTTTTAATTTAATTTGTTTGGGCGAGTGGCAGCCAATGGAGGGATTAGCAGAGAGGGGTGGCAGACGTTGAACGGTTTGTAAGGTGGATGAGTCTGGCAGCGGCATTCATGATGGACCGGAGGGGGGGATAGTCTATATAAAGGTAGGCCAATGAGGAGGGAGTTGCAGTAGTCGAGACGAGAGATGACCAGGGAGTGAATCGGGAGCTTTGTGGTTTCATTGGTTAGGAAAGGACGTATTTCAGAGATGTTGCGGAGATTGAGGCGGCAAGCCTTAGAAAGTGATTGCATGTTGGGCCAAAAGGAGAGTTCAGGATAACACCAAGCACCCTGACATGTGGGGATGGGTGGATGGTTGTGCCATTGCTCTTGACAGAGAAGTCGGGGGAAACAGGGGAAATATTATACATGCATGCTTGAAAAACTGCTGAGTTCTATGTACTAAACTGAGATGAAACAGACCATGGAGTTACTACAAGCACCCCTCATTTGTTTAATTAGGGTTTATCACCATCTGGATCATGCAGCGCCATACAAGTTAATCTTCTGTAATAATACACTATAATTGTTATTCATTTATAAAAATAACCTCGTTTTTTCCTTTTACATTGCGGCTTAACCACATGACCTCCAGAAGATTTACCTCCCTTCATGACTAGGCCATTTTTTGCAATACAGCACTGCGCTACTTTAACTGACAATTGTGCGGTCATGCAACCTTGTACACAAATAACATTTATGTCATTTTTTTTTTCCATAAGTAGAGATTTCTTTTGGTGGTATTTGATCACCACTGGGTTTTTTTATATTTGGTACTCTAAACAAAAAAAAAGACAGACAATTTAAAAAACAAAACAAAAAAAAAATGTAAAAAATGACTAAATTTAGGCCAGTATGCATTCTGCTAAATATTAAAAAAAATCCAAAAAAGCGATTGATTGGTTTGCGCAAAAGTTATAGCATCTACAAATTATGTGATATATACTGGAAATTTTATTTGTAAAAATGTAGGTATTAGACTTTTTGGGCATATTTAATGAGAGCTTTTTGGTGTGAGGCACCTGCCCATAAAGAAAAAATATTTAAAATAATAAAAAAAATCAAATGAAAATAAAAAACTACCCTTTCTTAGTATGGGCAGGTGTGGCGTAGGTAGTGCTGTGTTGCTGTGCATGTGGAACATTGTTCCTCCACAGACTCTGCAGGTTTCATCGGGAGAGCTGTGGTCCAACTAGATACTGTGGCCCTGAGTCACCTTTGGTGGCCATCTTTATTATGGTCAGTGCTAATAAATAGCAGTGCCCTGCTGAGGTTGGCACACATTCTGCAAGTGGCTAGAGTAGGGAGAGGAGCCATACTGGTCAGGAACAGCGATTTAGCCTCAGGGGCTCCTTCCTGCCTCAGGAGGGAAAGTGTAGGGATGTTGCAGTAAACTCTGCTGTTCACCTTTTGGTAGCCTTACTGCATAGGTACTGCTTATTCTCCTCAAGAGCGGCTTGTGCCGCCACTTCTTCAGTGAGCCGCCCTTCATGCAGAGGCAGTTTCCAGTAATGTAGGCCATACATGTGTGTCATATACAGCACTGAAACATACTATGGGCCACCAACGTGACTATATTTGTGCTTGTACTGCCTGTGTTACTGGTCTATAAGAACTTGATCGTTTGAGTCATTGTGTCCGTCATGTTCGTGTTTATATCAGTGCAACCACCGGGTATCATACAAAGTCACGACATATACTGTGTGTACATACCGGATGTAATGACCTTTGACGGAGACGTACTTCCCGCCGAGTGACTTCTTCACCGCCGTGTTCGGCGAGAACTCCTCTTATTCGTCATGGATACGTCATTCCGATGGTTTTCCACTTGTCGTCTCAAATGACGTTGTAGGGATGTGAAAGGGAGGACTCCGTCCTTCCTCGGGGACTCCGATTTAGCGACAAGGACTGGTCATACCGAGGAGAGGGATGAGATCGGTGAACGTCTTACACACGGTTGGAGTCGTCCCGTGACGATAAATAATCGTGACT